>NW_026844140.1:368797-628042 GCF_029531705.1 Pantherophis guttatus
TCTCTCTTTCTCCTTCCTTCCTTCCTTCTCAGAATTCCCCAGACAGCAAGCTTTTTTAAGAAGGGTGGGCTTCGACTCCCCAAATTTCTCTCTCCCTTTCTTTTTCTTTCTTTCTCTCTTTCTTCCTTTCTTTCTCCTTCCTTCCTAAAATTCCTCAGCCAGCATGCTTTAAGAGAGGTGGGCCTCGACTCCCAGAATTGCTCTCTCTTTTTCTCCTTCCTTCCTTCCTTCTCAGAATTCCGACAGCAAGCTTTTTTAAGAGGGGTGGGCTTCGACCCCCAGAATTTCTCTTTCTTTCTCTTTCTCCTTCCTTCCTTCCTTCCTAGAATTCCTCAGCCAGCATGCTTTACGAGGGGCGGGTTTCGACTCCCAGAATTTGTTTCTCTCTCTCCTCTTTCTCTTTCTCTCTTTCTCCTTCCTTCCTTCCTAGAATTCCTCAGCCAGCATGCTTTAAGAGGGATGGGCTTCGGCTCCCAGAATTCCCCAGCTATTCCTGCCTGCCGGAATGGCACAGGTCGTCTTTCCGAGGGGACCGATCAGAGGCGGACAATCCCAACGGTGGACTGTTCGCTGCCAGAGAATCACGGAGAGCCTCCATGTGCCAAGGCAATCTATCCCCAAAATCCGGCTGGGCAAGGAAGGAGCTTCCCAAGCCTCTGCCATTAGGAAGGGGGTGGGCTTGGAAGGAAGAGCGTGGAAAACTGGGATTTTTTTTTTTATCTAAAGGGGGATTTTAGGGACTCTTGCACCCCACCCCCAAAACTGATCAGCAGCATGGGTTACTCTATTGCTATCCTGGGTTCAAGGCTGAGCTGGGGGTGGGGCAGGTGTCAAACCAAGAGGAAATGGCAGCTTTTCTTGGGGGGGTGAGGGGAGAGCAGAGTTTTATCCTGGTTTGTTATATACATACATACATACATACATACATACATACATACATACATACATACATACATATATATGCTCTCTTGCTAACCAGCCCGACATGCTCAACTCTGTTCATTTTCTCCCAAAATCCTGAACTCAAACTATCGACGGCTCAAATGCATTCACAAAGCAGGGTCTAAATTTCGCTTCTGCAAACAGGAATTCAAGGCCCCGCCAAGCCCTTCAGCAGAGCTTCCCAAAGCCAGGCGCACTCTATCTGACAACTAACCAAAACGGATGGACAGACAGACAGATGGGGACAGTTTTCCTCCCAAACGAGAGGGGGGGAAAAAAAAGATGATTATTTTTTTCTTACACATCTCGGCTCATTGCTCCCCCCTCCTCAATTGGCTTCCGAGCCGGGACAGAGAACGCACAATTTTGGGATGGAAACCCAAGATGAGACACCCCCACCTCTACCCTTTTAGCACCCCCAGCCCCCCCCAAAAAAATGCCCGTCTGCAAAGGAGCAAAAAATTGCATTTCCTTAGCTTCAGATCCGTAGCTTGGGCAGCCAAGAGAAACGTGGCACATATTTTTTTTAACTCCTCTGCAGGAATTTTTTTTAAAAAGGGGGGCTCAGCCACAGGGAAACCCACCCACCCTCGGCCAAGGAATTTTAAGAAACGGGGGGTCCCAGAAATATGAGGAAGGGGGGGTAGATTGAGTGACAGGCCAATTTCAAATTAAAAAAAACCCCAGGCCTCGCGTACTTGCGTGCCAACTACAAGGACAAGAAAGGGGGAAAAATAATAATAATAGAGATTTTATTGAACTTTTCTGGCTTTGAGGCTTCTCTTTTTCTAAAAGGGGAGAGGGAAGAAAAGCAAAACTTAAAAAGAAAAACTGACCTGCAAAAGAGGAGGATGTTTCTGTCCCTTTTTTTTCCCTCTCCGGTTTTTTAGAAGGGATGAAATTTGAGAAGGCAAGAGCCCTCCTTCTTAAAGGGGGAAGGGAACCAAGTTTGATGGGGAAGGGCCAGATTTGGGGGCTGCATTTGTCGCTTTTTTTAAAGGGGCAGCTGGAGAGCAAAAAAATGACAGTGGGAAGCATTTTTTTTTTTTCCTTTTTTTGCACAGAAAGTCTCACCCAACTTGGGTTGAGAAGAGTCTCCCGTTGGCGGAGGAGGCCGCGTCCAAGGAGATGATGAATCAAGGTTTGGAAACTTAAGCCACGAAACCTGGCTTGTTACGAGCAGCAAGGCTTGGCTCCAGGGAGACAAGACAAAAAAAAAAACCCAAAGAAAAGGGTGCAAATGTGATGTGGCTTGGCAAAATTGGACAAAAACCCTTCAGTTGGTTTTGGTGGAAAGAGGCAATAATTGGTCCTTAAGGGAGAGGAATCCTGCAGGCATTGGCACTGACGCTGGATAGGGGTGCAAAGTAGAAAACTGACGGATTTGGGTCCAAGATTTTGGGTTTTGAGGTCATTGACAAAAGCAAAAAAAAATAAAATAACGATTGTGGGATTTTTTTTCCCCCCCCAAAAGAAAAAGAAGTGAGAGGGAGAAAGGATAGCATATCCATTTGGATAGCGTTATCAAATTTAATAATAAGGAAATTAATCCTGGCCCCGAGCTTTGCAGTATATCAAGGCTTGTACATATCCATTTAATAAATAATCCCGCCTCTCCTCCTTCCAATTTTGCAATATCGAGGCTTGCAAGCAAATCCATTCCATAAAAAAAGAAATCATCCAAACTTCGCAACTCTGGAGACAGACAGACACACCCAGCAAAGCGGGTTTTCTCAATGTTAAAAAAACTGTTAAAATAGCAGACTATTTTCCGCCCCCCCCCCCCCAAAGCGGAGCCGGGGTCCTCGTCCTTCTCCTTGCTTGCCCCCCTTCGGGGTCCAGCAAGTAGCCGCAGGGACAAAGCTGGAAGAAGAGCGCGCGGCGGCCCCTTTGCCCTGCGGAGCTGCGGAGAGGAGAAGCAAGAGGAGCCCTGGAAGGAAAGAAGCAGTCGAGAAATAGCGCGGACGTCTCGGGCGCAGTCTTCCCTCTGGTCCGCCCCCCGTTTTTGTTTGTTAAAAGTCGTCTTTTGGAACGGACTTTTCCCTCTGGTCCGGCAATTCCCTTCCTTTCCTTCTTTTCTTCCCTCTTTCTCATTTCCCTTTCTTCCTCCTTTTTTTCCCTTCCTTTCTCATTTCCCTTTTCCTTTCTCCCTTCTTTTTATTTTTAAATTTGTATACCGCCCTTCTCCCTGAGGACTCAGGGCGGTGAACAGCCAAGTAAAAGCATAAAAACTATGCTTTTCCCTCCTTTTCCTTTCTCATTTCCCCCTTTCTTCCTCCGTCCCTTTTTCCCTTCTTTTCTTCCTTCCTTTCCCCTTTTCTTCCCTTTCTCATTTCCCTTCCTTTCTCATTTCCCTTTCGTCCTTCCTTTCTCACTTTCCCCTTCCTTTCCAATTTTCTTTTCGTTCTCCCTCCCTCCTTTATTCCCCTTCCTTTCTCCCTTTTTTCCTCCCTTTCTCATTTCCTTTTCTTTCTTTCTTCCTCCCCTCTCTCTCATTCCTCCCCTGGCCCCGTCGCGCAGGTTGGGGGACTGAAGGTCTGGCATCGTCAGTTTCTGAGTAAGAGATTAGTAACCCGCTTCGATTACAAAACCAGGCTGAGCTGTTCGAGCCCGGGGAACCCTCCGGCGGCGCTTCCTCGGAACACGAGGGGGGGGGGGGGAAGAAGGGGGGGGAGCGGATCGGTCCCCCCCCCCCCACACTCCCCACCCCGATTTTCTGGAAAACCACCAGCGCTTTCGACACTCGGGTCTGGTTCCATTGGAGCCTCTTCCCGGCGCGCCTCTCCTTAAAAGGCAAACAAAGGGCGCCCCCCCCCCCCCCACGATACGCAGAGCCTCCAGCCACAGGGGCAGGCTATCTTTTCCGCACGAGGGCTTTGAGTAGCCGTGTCCCAATCCTATCCCGCAAGGGGAGCGGTTTGCAAAATAAGGGGTAATAATAAAAAAAAAAGCGCAAATCAAATCAACGCCGCGCAAGGTGGTCAAGAATGATCGGCCGGGCCTCCCTCGCAGGGCTGTTGTACAACCATAGAGGACCCTCCGCTTTCCTAGCTTCCCCGACGGCGGCGATCTAGTAAAACGACCCGCAACTGGCCGACTATGCAGGGTTGCACGGTGCAAGTATAGATAAAAAAAAGTGGAAGTGGAAGCCGTTCTTACCGGGGTGGCCGCACCATTTGGGGGGGGAAAGGCGGCGGACTGCGGCTGCTCCGACGGCGCCTCTCCGACCAAAGTTCTGGGGCTCTTGGAAGCCTGCCCCGCCCGTTTTTCATCCCCCCACCACCACCAATCGTTTCCGGGTTCGGTCCCGCCCTTGAAGGAGGGGCTCCCAGGTCACCGCCTTCCCCTCCTTGCCTTTCCTACGCTTCCGGTAGTGCCAGTCTTGCCTTGGGACTCGTTTCCACACTCCTCCCCGTGTCAACTGGGACCCTTTATTTCCACAGGGCGGGATAGACAGGACGCTACGCGAAGGGGGGGGAGAATGAAAGACGACTACTACAGTTTCAGTATTAAAGATATTCGTCGTAGTCTTCACATCGGTCCTCCAACGACGAAGGAAAAATCCCCTCAGAAATGACTTCGCCGCTTTTCTCCTCGGCTCGGCGCGCTTTTGCCTCAGCTTCTTTCTTCAGCACTTCGCAGAGTCTTCCGACTTCAAGCTCTTCTTTCTTCTACGTGTCTTCTCTCTTCCAGCTCTTCGGCGGACTGACTGAAAGCGTCCGTCGCCGCTCCCTCCTTTTATACTTTCCCTCCAAAAGCAGCTCTGAAACCGATTGGTTGACGCGCCAACGGTCTGAACTTTTCATTGGCTGCTAGCACGGCTATTTTATAGGTTCCCCGCGGGGACACAGGAGACCAATCAGCGTACAGACACACCTGGGCGAAATCTCCTCATTGGTTGAAAACGAGGCGGCTCTAATCCTTTACCTGAGACTCCCCTCTCGAACCCCTTTTTTCAATTTGATTGACACCCTAATTAAACAAATTTAATTTAAAATTTAAAATGTGCAATTAAATTTTTAATAAATAAATTTTAAAAACATATTAAATTAATTTTAAAAATAAAATTAATGGTTAATTTGAAACCAAGGCGGATATTTTTTTTTAAAAAAAAGGATAAAACTTCATAAAATGTGAATATTATTGACTGTCTCCTGTTTCTCATCTCATTTATAACCAAAATCCATTGTTGGTCCCTGCCAGGATGATGGAATATGCGGCCTAAACAGGAAAAAATGGGACTTGTAGTCCCCTCTGACAAAGGTTGTGAGAACGGGACTGATGGGAGTTGTAGTTTGACAGACATAATGCTGGTAGGGGGGAACGCTGAGGTAATTCCGAGCTCAGCCAATTACGTCCCGCCACGTCTATCCGAAGCATCCGCCCCCTCCGGCCCTTCCGCCCAATCAGCATCGAAGGCGGAGGCTTTTGAAAAGCGGCGGTTCGGGGAAACTAAGCGAGGGGAAAACCCGCGCGAGGCCGAGAAAGGGGCGCATGCGCAACAAAGGCGGGCGCCTCCCCCTTCCCGTCTTCTTCCAACTGGCGCCGGCCAGCTCGGGCCTTCGGGAGCCGCCGGGAAACGCCGAGCAGCGGCCGGACGGAGCGAGCCAGACGCCGCCGCCTTCCCCGATCATGACGCACAAGCAGATCTACTATTCGGATAAATACGACGATGAGGAATTCGAGTACCGGTGAGAAGGGGGCGGAGCCTGGCGTGACGGGCAGGCGCGGGGAGGCGGGGTTGGAGGTTTCCGCGACGACCGTACGTGAGGGGGCGGGGCTTGGGGGAAGGGGGGCGGGGCTCCGTCGGGGGGGGGGGGTTTTGGAGGCTGCTGGAGCATTATTCTAGTATTTTTTGCCTTTTTTTTTTTTGGGTTTCGACTTTTGTTATTCGAGAAATGATGTATATTTTTTTTAAAAAAAATCTATTATTTATATTTATAAAAAAGAAATTAAAATAGAGGCTCCCAAAAGAAGCAAAAAAAAAAACTTTTTTACAATAGAAAAAAAAAAATTAATAAGCTGCATTAAAAAAAAACCATGCATTGTCTTTTTAGCCTTTTTTTAAAAAAAAGGGAAAAAAATCCTAATTTTTGCATATGCTTCCCAGGATCTCCTAGAGTCGGGCAGTCGATAAATTTAAATGAATAAACAGGATTAAATATTTTATTTTAATGGTGACTTTTTTTTTGTAATCTCGACTTTTGATTGGCTTATCGATGGATCACCCCACCCTCCTTGCTTCGAACTCTTTTATAAAAAATCTAGGAGGCTGTAAAAAATCCTTTTCTCCCTCCAAAAAAACCACAAAAAACCCCCATTGTTTGGCAATGATTTGGACTCCACCTCCCATGGTTCCCAGCCTTTCGCTGGGGCTGATGGGAGTGGAGGCATGAGAGCCCTTGACAGCAAGTCCGGCTGAGATCGGACGGGATTCGGGAAGGAGACTCCACAAAGAGGCTTCCCAGCAAGTTAAGAAGTTCTGGATAAGTTTGGTGGGACTACAACTCCCATCACTCTGTAGGCGGGCTTTGCCTCTCTTTCTCTTTGACAGCCCCGGGGTGAGATTTTGTAGATTGGACTGGTGTTTATTGACCTCTTCCTCCCCTCTCCTCCCCGGCTTTTCTTGCAGGCACGTCATGCTTCCCAAAGACATCGCCAAGTTGGTCCCCAAGACTCATCTAATGTCCGAATCGGAGTGGCGCAACCTGGGCGTCCAACAGAGCCAGGGCTGGGTCCATTACATGATCCACGAACCAGGTAGGGCGAAACCTACCTGCCGCTTGGATCTTAAGGTCTCGATGCAAAGTATCAAGGTCGAGCATCGATTTCAATTAGTATCCTCCTCCTCTCCTAATAAGGTTTAAAAAGCCCTTGGCCACCGATGGCCACCGAGTTGACTTGAATCATCCCTTAAAGAGCCAGTTTGGTCTTGTGGTTAAAACACCAGGCTAGAAAGCAGGAGACAATGAGTTCTAGTTTCGCCTTAGATGTGAAAGCCAATTGGGCCAATCACCAGGAGACTGTGAGTTCTAGTCCCACCTTAGGCACGAAAGCCAGCTGGGTGACTTTGGGCCAATCAGCAGGAGATGGGGAGTTCTAGTTCGGCCTTAGACATGAAAGCCAGCTGGGTGACTTTGGGCCAATCACCAGGAGACGGTGAGTTCTAGTCCCACCTTAGGCACGAAAGCCAGCTGGGTGACTTTGGGCCAATCAGCAGGAGACGGGGAGTTCTAGTCCCACCTTAGGCACGAAAGCCAGCTGGGTGACTTTGGGCCAATCAGCAGGAGACGGGGAGTTCTAGTCCCACCTTAGGCACGAAAGCCAGCTGGGTGACTTTGGGCCAATCAGCAGGAGACGGGGAGTTCTAGTCCCACCTTAGGCACGAAAGCCAGCTGGGTGACTTTGGGCCAATCAGCAGGAGACGGGGAGTTCTAGTTCGGCCTTAGACATGAAAGCCAGCTGGGTGACTTTGGGCCAGTCACCAGGAGACGGGGAGTTCTAGTTCAGCCTTAGACATGAAAGCCAGCTGGGTGACTTTGGGCCAATCACCAGGAGACGGGGAGTTCTAGTCCCACCTTAGGCACAAAAATTGGGTGACTTTGGAGCAGTCACCCTCAGCTGAGCCCACCTCACAGGATGGTGGTTGTTGGGGAAAACAGGAATATGTTTGCCATCTTGATTTCTTTTAAAAAATAAAACCGGCGGGATGCAAATAAATAAAAATAAATTATTCCAAACTCGCCTTTGCCCAGCAATGACGCGATCCTGGATCGCTCTGTCATTCAAAATCTGATTATTTTCTGAATCTTCCCCCTCCACATAAAAACTGATCTGAGGGATTTGATGAACCGCTTTCCTTCTGGAGGAAAAAATCCGAGTTCTCGGGATCTTTTTCAAGTGCCGTTTCTTTCCCTTTCCAGAGCCACACATCCTTCTCTTCCGAAGACCGTTGCCCAAGAAAGTCGAAAAATGACAACACATCCTCCGTCGTCTTCTGTGTTTTCGATAGAAGCACCTTTTTGGGAGAACAGTTGGGGTTCTTTTATCTCTGTCGTAAAATTCCGAGAAACATTTTCAAGATGCCCGTCCCAGAAAATACCGCTCGACAGGCAAACAAGCAGCCAAGAAAAACTGGTTTTGCCTCCGATATTTTATCTGGCCGAAGCCATCTTCGAGAACCGATAACAACTTGACTTTTTTAAAAAAATGTTTTTTTATATACTGGCTGAAAGCTTGGCCCGCCCGAGGCTCCTAAATCGTGTTTTTTTTTTTAAATCCCTGGTCATGCAAAACTTTGTCCTGCTCCGTCGTTCTTAAAACGTACCTTTCCTTTTTTAATCTCATATTTCAAACTTCTGCTTTAGAGCTTTTAATATGATTAACTTTTGATATGGTTGTTCTTTGGGCTGGGTTAATAAAAGGGTCACCGTGTGTCAAGGATCATTTCTGCCTTCGGGTACCCCAATTCGGTCGCGGTTTTCTACATGGCTTAATCTAATGTAACTTGGAGATTGGAATCTGTTGGTGGAAGGAGGAATCGTGTCACAGATTAACTGAAAATTAGGAGAAAAATAACAGAACGGTCGATGTAGGTACCCTGGGTTCAAACAACAAATTTGAAGGCCGCTGGCGTGAAGGATTAAAATTCAACCAGGTTGACTCCCAAGGAAAGCCAGTCAGAACTTTAAACTTTGATCCTTGATCTCTTTTTAAGAAAAAAATCAATAAAAATTGGCAATATTTAAGCTTTGGGTTCAATGGACAAATGCAGCGACTTTGTGTAGTTACATCCATGTTGTAACCCAATTTATGAGTCGGTATATAACCTATTGTACCAAGAAATATTCTATATATATTCTTGTTTTCCTTGTGCTTATTTCTGTTTTTAAGTTTCCTTTCAGGGCCTTTATTTTATTTTATTTTTTTTAATCTTTATTGATGGAACTGCTTTCTGCGTTACTTGCGTTACGCTGGAAACGCAATTTCCTAAAAGATTGTTTTAACTGCAGTTTAATTGCGTTGTGTGTTTATTATGTTACCTGGGGGTAGGGATGGTTTTAAAAGCAAGGTGTGTAAAGAGCTGAACTCGCACGAGTAACCTAAAGCTTAATTAATTGTTTGATTTTCTTTTGACCGACCGATCCGAAGATTCCTTTCCTCTCCTGACCTGATCCGAATAAAGATTGTTTATACGGGATTTGGGTCCGTTTATTTTGGCTGATCGATCCGGTGCTTTCGAAAGCGATCCGTAGGGGGGGGAATCTAGGCTACATTTCCAATCCTTGGACTCCGTGTAGTGTAAATAATGTAGGGTTGTGTGTAATAACGTTGGGGTGTTTGTGTAAAGCCTCACATGTGCAATCCAGGGGAAAAGATCAGCCTTCTTGGCAGATTTAGAATTTTTAAAAATAGCGGAGCATAAAAGGAAAGATGGCTGGGGAGGGAAGAGGAGTTTTTTCATTCCCTTCCATTCCCTTCTTTTCATCCATTTGCTTCCTTCCCTTCCATCTTTTCCTTCCCTTTCTTCTCTTTCCTTCCTTTCCCTTGCCGTCTTCATCCATTTACTTCCTTCCCTTTTCCCTTCCCTTCATCCACTTACTGCCATCTTTCTCTTCCATTTCTTCCCTTTTCCCTTCCCCTCATCCATTTACTCCCATCTTTCCTTTTCTTCTTTTTCTTTCCCTTCATTCGTTTACTTCCTTCCCTTTTCTTTCTCTTCCTTTCCCTTTCCTTCCTTCCCTTCATCCATTTACTTCCTTTCCTTCCTTCCATCTTTCCCTTCCATTTCTTCCCTTTTCCCTTCCCTTCATCCATTTACTCCCATCTTTCCTTGTCTTCCTTTTCCTTCCCTTCATCCGTTTACTTCCATCTTTCCCTTCCATTTCTTCCCTTTTCCCTTCCCTTCATCCATTTACTCCCATCTTTCCTTTTCTTCCTTTTCCTTCCCTTCATCCGTTTACTTCCTTCCATCTTTCCCTTCCATTTCTTTTCCCTTCCCTTCATCCATTTATTCCCTTCCATCTTTCCTTCCTTTCCCTTCCCCGTCCATTTATTTCCTTCTTTCCTTTCCCTTCCCCATCCATTTACTTCCTTCCTTTCGTTTCCTTCCTCCCCTTCATCCATTTACTTCCTTCCATCTTTCCCTTCCATTTACTCCCATCGTTCCCTTCCTTTCGTTTCCTTCCTTTCCCTTCCCTTCTTCATCCATTTACTTCTTTCCCATGCCTTTCTTTCTTTTCTTACTAGCCAAGTGGGATTGGACGCCCAAAGGATTTCTCTCTGCCAAGCCAGCTTTAAGCAGAAATGACAGTTTCCAACATTGCACATAATCCAGAAAGTGGGTGGCTTGAGTCACTCAGCCAAATGTCACGAGGATGCAATATATATATATATTACCCAATATTATATATTATATTTATATATATATAAAATATAATATATAATATTATATATATTATTTTATTTTATATATTATTTTATTTTATATATAATATAATATTTTATATATATTTTAAAAAAAAAACCCAAAGAACCCTTTGCAAATAACTCCTTTATACAAGGCAGGGCCAGGAGGCATGATGGGAAATGTAGTTTCCCGGGGCCTAGAGCGTCGCTCTCTTTGCAACGCCGCCCGCTCCTGTTGGCCAATCCGCGTTTCTTCCGCTTCCCGCTCGACCAATAGCAAGCGAGGCGGGCGGGGCTGGTAAGAAGCAGAAGCCAATGCGCGGGCGGTAGGCGGAGCTCCCGGGCAGTTGCTTGAACAAGGCTTGGGTAAGTCGGGGGTGCGTGGGAACTCCCCGGGTCTTGCTTGAAATGGTATCTCCCACCTTGTCGGTTTGGGGGGAAAAGGGGGCTCCTGAGCATGGGCAGAGTGTCAAAGACCCAAAGAAGTGAAGCTTTCTCTCTTTTGGGGTTGCTTAAAGCCTTAAACTATTATAGGATGAATCATAGTCTTGGGAAATAGTCCCTGGATGGCTCAATCCTTGTTTTAATGTCTCAGTGTAGCTGGAATAGATAAATAAATGCGGATTTATTCCTGAAAAAAGGGTGCAATTAATCCACAATTTAGGAAGCTGATTTGAATGGATTCATTCAATCGATCAATGGAAGCCAGTCAGTTTAATTCCATTTTAAGGTGCCCGCATCTACGATGCGTTAAGATACCTTCGTTAGTAACAGGAACAGAGTTGGAAGGGGGAGCCTTGGAGGTCATCTAGTCCAACCCCCTGCTCGCGCAGGAGAACCGTACTAGGGGATTCGAACCGCCGAACTGCCGACCTTTCCGATCGACAAGCTCGGCGGTCTTAGCCACCGAGCCACCTATTCGGTCGGTACTTAATAATAATCGTAAATAAAGTAGAATCAACCAGCCAGAACAAACCTGTGGGGGTCCTTGGTGATTTTCTTGCAGACGTTTTTTGACCAAACTAGGTAACGGCATCAAGGGTAGACTGGAGGTGGGTTTTATGAAAAGGAGGAGGAGGAGGAGGAAAACACATGAAATCCATGGTACTCTCTGAAGCTTGTTTTCTTGCACTACGTTTCCTGACCCAACTAGGTAACATCTTCAGTCTCCTACAGAGGAAACAACACTCCTTTCTAACTGATAACGTTACCTAGCTGGGTCAGGAAACATCTGCAAGGAAACCGCCGAACTCAGAGAGCACCGAAGGTCCCAAATTTCAACCCCGAGCTACAAATACTCTCCTTTATTTAAAGTAATAATAATCCTGCAAGAATTTTTTAAAAAAAAAAAAATACCTGCAATCATAGGACTCGTCAGAGACGTATTAATTTCCGAAGGGGTTTTGCAGGTAACGCAGCTTCAGAAACTCCTCCGAAGCGACATTTCGAACTGGCAGCTTTCAAGGGACGGTCGCTCCTGCGCTGGGAACTTTGGCTCTGCAGGAACGTTGTGCACGCCGGAGAGCCCAGGCGGTGTCTGCAAACCATGGCGACTGAGGTGGATGGGGAGACGCCGAAAGACAGAGGGGGCCGCCCCCAATCTGCAGCCGTGACCGCTGGCATCATCGTCATCGGCGACGAGATCTTAAAGGTAGGTGATCCTTCGCGCTTCGGCGTACGCTTTGCGGAAATCGAGGCAGCTTCGATCGGAGAATTAATCTATTTCCCCCCCCCCAATAAATTCAACCTGGCGATATTCAGATTCATTCATTTCCTCCATTTATATCTTGCTTTTTGCATTAATGTTTTTCTTCTATATTTATTCATATTTTTGCATTTTGCAGTTCGATCCTAGGTAGATATTTCTCTCTCTCTGGGCACACTGAGAATATATCTGCTGAACAAGATGTCAGCGCTTCAACGCTGGCATAGAGAGAGAGAGAGAGAGATAAGCTCTGAACTTTTGCCTGCTAAATCCCTTTGAAGTCGGGTTGTCGTGGAAATGAAGAGGGGGGGAACATTCCTGGGAAATGACGAGACAAGAAGTCTGAAGAATGACTTGGAAGATAGCCAATGAGAAGCAGAGATTTGGGGATCGGAAAGGGGGGGATTGGGGGGGCAAAAGGTCAGTCTTGTCCGCGTCGAGTCATGATCCGGTGGCTGTGCTCAATTAAAGAAAAGATTTCCGTAAAGATTCGCAGTTTGGAAATTCATTTATTTTGAGATAGCATCGAAGTCTGACACAAAACTCCTCATTGGCGACAGGAAAGGCATCCGGCCATTTTTGCTAGCTCCATTCAGTTGCTCAGATTCCACCCCGCAAGGGATTATGGAGTCGTTAACTGATGATGATGATCTTCTTCGACTAAAGATTATCCTTTTAATAATCTCTCTCTTTTTTTTGTCTTTTTTCAGGGATTCACGCAAGATACCAATTCTTTTTTCATGTGCCAGAAACTCCGCTCGCTTGGGGTGAAGGTAGCCAAGATCTCCGTCGTGCCCGACGAGGTGGAGGCCATAGCCACCGAGGTGAAGACTTTCGCAGATAGGTTCACTTATGTCTTGACGTCAGGCGGCATTGGCCCCACACACGACGACGTCACCTTTGAAGCGGTCGCAAAAGCCTTCGGGGAGAAAATCCAACCCCATCCCGAGATGGTGGAACTCGTCCAGAAATTTTTCGGCCACCAATCCAAGCCCGAAAGCCCTAAAATGAAGCTGGCTTGCGTCCCCGAATCGTCTCTTCTCAATTACGGGGTGGACGACAAGACGGGACGTACCTTCCCGTATCCCCTGATCAGCGTCCGGAACGTCTACATTTTCCCCGGAATCCCCTCGTTGATGAAACGGGCCCTGGACGGTCTCGGATATCTTTTCCGAAACGAGAAGACTCAGTTTTACACCCGGGAGATCTACGTGAACGTTGAAGAAACTCGGATCGCTTCGGTGCTTAACAAAGCAAACGCCAAATTCTGGCCTCGCACCAACCTGGGCTCGTACCCGGATTGGGTCAGCAACTACCACCGAGTGAAGCTGATCCTGGACTCGGACTCGGAGGCGGATCTGGACGAGATGCACGCTTACCTGATGGAGAACTTACCCCAAGGGGTGGTGGTGCCTTTGATAGCCGATCCCGTCTCCCGGGCCGCTACGGATGTCTACGGATTGGCTGAGTCCGGTAGGTAGCCTCGTCCGCCGTATGGATTATCTCGAGTCTGATAAGTAGCCCTATCCGCCCATATGGATGTTGTTGTTTTTTTAAACGGGAGGACCAGTCGAGTTGGTATCTAACTACAAGTCCCATTCCTCAGTACATCTATGCTAGAAGATACAGATGGTCCTCAATTTACGACATTTCGTTTAGCAAGCATGCAAAGTTATGACAGCGCCGAAGAAAGTGATTTACAGCCCGTCCTTCCAATTACAATCATCACAGCATCCCTGAAGTCATGTGATGGCGATCCAGTGTTTAGCAACTGTCTCCCACTATCCCTATCCCTATCCCTATGCGCAGAAGGGAAATCTATCTATCTATCTATCTATCTATCTATCTATCTATCTATCTATCTATCTATCATCTCTCTCTCTCTCTCTCTCTCATCTATCTGTCTCTATCATCTCTGTCTCTCTCTCTCTCTAATCTCTCTATATCTATCTCTATCTCTCTATATCTATATTTATCTCTAATCTATATCTCTAATCTCTCTCTCTCTAATCTCTCCATCTCTATATCTATCTCTAATCTACCTATCTATATCTCACTCTATTTCTCTATATCTCTATCTCTCTCCAATCTATCTCTATTTATATCTATCTCTAATTATCTATATCTATCTATCTATCTCTAATCTATATCTATCTAATCTATCTCTAATCTATATATCTCTCTAATCTCTATCTATCTATCTCTATCTTTAATCTATATCTATCTCACTCTAATCTATCTCTATCTCTATATCTCTCTAATTATCTATATCTATCTCTAGCTTTAATCTATATCTCTATCTTTATATCTATCTCACTCTAATCTCTCTCTCTATTTCTAATTATATCTATCTCTAATTTATATCTATCTATCTCTAATCTATCTCTAATTTTTATCTATCTCTAATCTATCTCTAATTTATATGTATCTATCTATCTCTAATCTATATCTCTATCTCTATCTAATCTATAATCTATATCTCTAATCTATCTAATCTATCTATAATCTATATCTCTAATCTATCTATCTATCTATCTAAGCAAAGTCTACAAGAAAGGCAACAGTCACGTGATGTCTCGTTTAATGGCTGTGGTGATTCATTTATCGACCATGGCAAAAAAAAAAAAAGTAGTTGTGAAATCGGGCGTGGCCGCGTTTAACAGCTCATTTAAACGCTTCACCGCTTAAAAGACAGGTTTTCCAGTCTCCATGGCAGTCATAAATCGAGGACTGTTTGTATAGATCAGCTACCCAAGAGGCCCCTGGATTTCCAGCCTTGTCAGTCACGATTTTACTCACCGTACCTCCTTTTCCTCCTAACCTGCAGGTTCTCCTCTTGGCCAGAAGGTGGCAGCGTCGCTCAGGACCATCGAGGAAGGCTTGGATAATTACAGCGTCTCCAAAATTTGCGTTGGGTTTAACGGCGGGAAAGACTGCACCGCCTTGTTACACCTTTCTTACGCCGCCGTGCAGAGGTGCCTCGCTTTCGACACTGTTTTGGCAACCTCACACAGTGATACAAAACCAGCCTCTCACATAGTCGCACTTCAAAAAATTTGTTTTTTAATTTTGCTACTTTTTAAAAAAGAGATGCATTGTTTCTAGTCCTCATTGTTGACTTCCAGGCCTCTATTCCCTTGCAAAGCTCCCAAATTCAGTCTTTTGCTTGGAGAGCTTAATCCAGGTGGTTAAAAGTATCGGCACAGGTAGTCCTCGATTTACGACCATTCGTTTAGTGACCGAAATTACGACGGCACTGAACAAACAATGAGATTTACAACCGTTTCTCACACTTGGTAAGGTGGTAAGATGAGGCAAAACTCGCTTCACAAATGTCTCATTCGGCAACAGAAATTTTGGGGCTCAATTGTGGTCGTAAGTCCGGGGACTGCCTGTATTCGGCCTGCCTTCTCTACCCAATTTGGTGTGTAAACCTTTGGTGGATTAACGTCCCCCAACACCTGGGGATGATGGGTGTTGTTATCCACCTTTAGCGATAGGAGAACCTACAGCTGGCCCAGGTTACAACTCTCATCTCGATGCTCAAAGCTAGAGTCCTCAATTTATGACAGTTCATTTAGCGACCGTCCAAATGAGTTGTCTGGGATTAGAGGCACCTTGAAAAGCCAAGCTATCTCGAGAGAGAGGCTATTGCTCATTTTTCCTTTTTTTTAAAACCATTTTTCACTTCTCGGCAGGCGATATCCGGAGAAGTTGGAGCAGCTGCAAGCTCTGTACATCCGTACGGTTCTTCCTTTCCCGGAGATGGAAGAATTTATTCAAGTTACAGCTCAGAGGTAGGCACCAACCCTTCCTTTTGGGAAAGCCTTCTGCCGCCTTGATTTTCATCCCAAAGCCAGCTGGGTTGGAAAAATCAATGCAAAATTTGATTTGTGCCAGCCACTTTCTCCTAGCCCTAAAAAAGAAGCAATGGCAAAAGCCCTTCTTGGGGAAAAATAAATAAATAAAACGACTGGGGCTCATCCAAGAATCGGATGCAATTTTTAAAATATATATATATATATATAGTCCATTCATCCGACCCGTCAACAAGCCCAGTGTGGGGGAATGGATTTGAAACACGGATTCGTGCAGAATTTGAGGATTTCCCTTTTTTATTATTTATTTTATTTATTTGTTTAAATTTCTATACCGCCCTTCTCCAATGTAGGACTCAGGGCGGTGAACAGCCAAAGTAAAAACAAGACATACATACACAACATACAAAATCTAAAATCTGTTTAAAATAATTAAATAATTTTGGCCGTAATTAAAACATTCCAATTTAAAATCCGTTTAAAATTTGACTCAAGCCAGCCCGGCTTTTTAATCTTCCCACGTTTTTTCCGGCAGGTACAAGCTTCACATTCGTGTGGTCCATGGGAACATCAAAGAAGCTCTGGGGATCCTGAAGGGTCAGCAGCCGGATGTGGAGGCCGTGTTGATGGGCACCCGCCGGACAGACCCCTACTCCTGCTCCTTGAAGCCCTTCTGCATGACGGACGCAGAATGGCCGCAGTACATGCGGGTCAACCCTCTGCTGGTGAGCCCTGCTTCGACGGCTCTTTTAATAGACTTTTTTTTTTTAAAAAAAAAAAAATCCATTAAAATTTGCTAGTTTAATTTTCAATTTGAATAGGCGCTTTTCATTTTCGTTTCACTTTTCGAAAACCAAATATTGCAGGCGGTCCTCATCGGAGCCCGCTAATTCCCAGACTGTCTCGCCGCGACGTCAAACCGGAAGGCATGAGTCGACGGCGGATTGTACGACCGTGTTTGCCACGGTTGGGTTAGCGAATCGCAGGGTTGTTAAATGAATCCAATCCCCCCCCCCCGTGGACTTGTTTTGAAGCTGACTGGGAAGGTCGCAAAAGGGGAATCGCGTGACACCCCCCCCACCCCCCCACCCCGAGATGCTGCAACAGTCATAAATACGAGCCGGTTGCCCAGTGCTTGCATTTACTGCGAAGGTTGTAAGAGCGAGAGGTGTCAAATATCTCTTAATTCTCTCTTTTTTTTTCCTCCCCTTTCTTGATTGGTGCCTAGGACTGGACTTACCACGATATATGGAGTTTCCTTCGCAGCCTTTATATCCCTTACTGCATTCTGTACGACAAGGGGTGAGTGCGCTAATGTCTTGAATTTTTATCTAATTCAGGAGGGAAAAAATGTCTTTACAGGTGTATTTGCACTAGGACAGTGATGGCTAACCTTTCTGCCATCGCGTGCCAGGAGCGGGGGAGAGCAGGGGGAGGTCGCGCACACATGTGCCCACACCCATAATTCTATGCGCACACCATAAGTTGGCAAACGGGCCGTTTCTGGCTTCCGGAGAACCTCCTGGGGGATGGGGAAGGCTGTTCTTGCCCTCCCCAGACTCCTAGAAAGGCTCTGGGGACAGCAAAAAACGAGCCTTCCCCACCACCCCCAAGGCCCTCCGGCGGCAGGAAACAGCCTGTTTCCCTACTTCTGGTGGGCCCAGGAGGCCTGAAAATCAGATGCGTGCGCCAGAGCTGAGCTCACATGCCCACTGATATGGCTACGAGTGCCACCTGTGGCACACGTGCCATAGGTTCACCATCACGGCACTAGGAAATATTCCAGGAAGCTTTTAAAAGGCCAAACAGATTTAAAATTTGAGGGTAGGAGGAAGAAGAGAGAGAGAGAGAAATGATTTAGGACTCTGTAGTCCCTTCCGGGATAGAGCCTGAATGGAGCTGAGTGTTTTAGTGGCCAGATGCCTTTCCTATTGCCAATGAGGAGTTTTGTTCAGCAGATAATATTCTCATCGTGGCCAGAGAGAGAAATATCTGCCTCTAACCTAGGATCGAACTCACAGCCGCCGGATTGTGAGGCCAGAGCTACACCTCTAAGCCACCGCACCACTCTCAGCATTTCTATGACAGCGGGTTTAAAATTCACACGCTTGGCAACTGACTCATATTTATGACGGGCGCAGTTTCCGGGCTCACGCGATCCTCTTTTGCGACCTTCTGATAGGCCAGAAGGTGGATTCGCTTAACAACCGTCTTCCTTCCTTAACACCCACAGCGACTCCCTTAACAACGGTGGCAAGGAAGGCTGTAAAACGAGGCAAAACTCGCTTTGGCGACCGTCTCGCTTAGCGATGGAAATTTGGGGCTCAATGTTGGCCATAAGTCGAGGACTGCTTGTACTGTATATCATGAGGTTGATTATCCCTGGATTGAAAATGTGAGGGGATGTTTGTTTGTTTGTTTGTTTGTTTTCATGCTGGCTTCACGTATTCGGCAGTTACACCTCGCTGGGTAGCATGACCAACACGCGAAAAAACCAAGCTTTGCGTTACACAAACGCACAAGGCCAGGAGTCCTACCGGCCGGCTTACGAGTTGGAAGACGAAAAAGAAGAACGCATCTCTCGCCATTGAAGATCGCGCCTCTAGCCGGCAATGCTGGTTTAAGCAAGACCCCGGAGGGGACGAAGTAACTTTTCAAAGAAGGTTTTATCAAGTGTCATAAAATGGAATGCACGGGTGAGAGCCGTTCTTGGATTGGTCTAGTTCAGGGCTCTGCAACCTTAAACACTCAAAGAGCCATTTGGACCCGTTTCACCACAGAAAAGAAAACACCGGGAGTCACAAAAACCCTTCCCGTGCCTGACTATTTCTTGAGCAGCCACAAAACTAGCAAATGTAGTCGAATTAAATGTTCTGTTTTCTTCTGAAACTTTTCTTCTCTTGGATTTATCCATGGTTGGCCTACTGGAGGTTGAAAAGCTCAATAAATCGCGTGCCGGCGGGTGTCGCACATTGGCGGTTTTGACGCATATTTTGAGTGACAGGGAGCGGCAGCAGAGGGGTCAAAGAGCCACATGCGGCTCCAGAGCCGCAGGTTGCTGACCCCTGATTTAGTTAGTCCTGTTGGCATCTTTCGAATTGATCTTTCGCCACAAATAAACCGTGTTTCTGATATTCTCCGTTTTCTGTATTGGAATAAAAAAATAGGGTTGTTTTTTTTCCCCCCCAATTCTCACCGGCCTTCCCTTGTCCTCATTTTAATATGATTGAAGCAAGTCAAAAGGATTATTATTATTATTATTATTATTATTATTATTATTATTATTATTATTATTATGGTAAACAAAATTACGTAGGGGAATAAAATTATGTACCAGTGGTTTTTACTAAACCTACAGCTGTTCTCGGAACCAAAAAAGGATGATCTGAATTCTTAGCCGGAGCTGTTTTTCCTAATCATCCTTGGCAATTTTTCAGCGGGCTGTGGACTTCCAACTCCCAGAATTCAAACACACACACACACCCCGCCTCCCAATCCACCCCAGCCGAGGGAGATATGGAAGCAGAGAGAGCCTCCCTGTCCAAGAGCAGTCTACCTGGGTCAGGAAGTGCAGGCGATCTCAGGCGCCCCACAAGGGAGGCCGCTGTTGGAAACAGGATGGCTGGGCTTCCTTTTGAGCTTCTCGGTTCACTCTCTCTCTCTCTTCCCCCCCCCCCCCCCCCTCCCCCCCCCCCCCCCCCCCTCCCGGCCCCATGGCAAAGCCGCTTCCCCATTCCTGACTCCGGCGTCCCGGCTCCTCTTGTCTCGGTTTTTTCTTGTTTTTTTCTTTTTTGCAAGCAGTTTCCTGCTTCTCTTGATAAGATCCTGTCCGCCTCCAACCAAGCGCAGCTCGACTGGGGCCGGCGCCAGGGGTCACCCCGTGGCCAGCACTCCCCACTCCCACCCCCGGCTGCTCAGAACCGAGCCAGGCTGGGGAGTCCCTCCCCTCCTGCTGCCCCCAAAAGCCAGCTTTTCTGTTTTTTTGGAGAGCTGGGGCGCAGAGCGCACGCAGAGGGGAAGGGCAATTCATTCCCTTTTGAGATGCTGGTTTTGGCAAGGTGGGGGGGGGATTCCCACTTCCCTCCCCTCCTACCCCCCCCCAAGAGCCAGCTTTCTCCGGGGAGGGGAGGGGGGCTCAGATCAGATCTGGGTGGGTGGCACTCCTTTTTGGATGCTCCGGGGCGCGCCGTGCGTTTTGGAGAGCTGGGGCGCAGAGCGCACTCAGGGGAAGGGCAATTTGAGATGCTGGCTTTGGGCAAAGTTGGGGTGGGGTGGGGTGGGGACTCCGGCTTCCCTCCCCTCCTGCCCCCAAGAGCCAGCTTTCTCCGGGTGGCGTGGGGGGAAAGGGGGTGTTAAGATCAGAGCTGGATGGGTGGCACTCCGGGCGCGCGTTTTGGAGAGAGCTAGGGGCGCACGCAGAGGAAGGGCAATTCTCTTTGAGATGCTGGCTTTGGCAATGGGGAGGGAGAGAGGGGGGGCGCTGATTTTGCTAGCAGGACGTGGAGGCGGCGGCGGCGGGATGGGGAAGCGACCTCCCCAGCCTTGCCTTGCTGGCGCCAAGCGCCGCTGGCTCGGTCCTGGGATCCAGAGCCGCGCGGCGCCAGCGCAATCTCTCGTATCTCTTGGGGGAAGTTGGAAGAGGAAGCCACGAAGATAGCGCGGGGTCGCAACGCCCTGGCTTCTTTAAAGGGGACAGCCTTGCTGATCTTTTGAAAGCCCCCCCTCCCCTCTCTTTTCTCCCTTTTGGCAGGAGAGCCCCCCCCGCTTCCCTAGATTGGAAGACCCCCACGTTTAGGATGGAAGGGGAAAAAAAATAAAAACCTTGCAAACTTGGATGACTTTCTCCCTACAAAAAAAAAGGGGGGGGGAGAAACCGTGGCAGGTGCTGCTGCCCTCACCTCCACCCCCATCCGTCAAAGCAAAACCAGGGGATCTTGAGGACTAGAAACCTGGCTTGGCTGGTGGAAAGGTTCCGGGGGGGGCGGGGGTCCAAGGAGAGCTAGGAAAGTTGGAAAGGTGTGGAATTAATCTATAATGGTCTGACCTAAGTCTTTCCCCTTTTTAAATGGGAATTTTAAATTTGGTTTTAAATTATTGGGGTTTTAAATTTGTTCAGCCAAATTATTTAATTTGTTTTGTTTTATTTAAAATTTTGTATTTATATGTTTGATTCTATGGCTGTTCACCGCCCTGAGTCCTTCGGGAGTAGGGCGGTATATAAATTCAATAAAATATTAAAAAAAATAATAATCAGAGGAGACGGGGTGTATCTCTAGAGCTGCCTAATGGGGTGCACGGGCGTCGATTCTTCCCCTACCTGTGGGGGGGGGGTTCAGAGGGGCAAAGTGAGAACAAACCAGGATAAAGAGAAAAAGTTGGCTTGCTCTCAGCTCGGAAACATAGATTGCTTGCTTGTTCCTTTGAGAACTCGTACTGACTTGCTGCGGCTAACTTAAAGTCAGGAACAGTAACAGAATTGGAAGGGACTCTGGAGGTCATCTAGTCCAACCCCCTGCTCACGCAGGAGACCGGTAACTAGGGATTCGAACTGCCGAACCTTTCTGATCGACCAGCTCGGTGTCTTAGCCACTGAGCCACAAGTGAACTTCACTCCTGTGCCCCAGAATTTAAACATTGGGGGTCACGGGGGAGGGGAGGAGAGGAGGGGAAGTTTAAGGGGAGCCAACTCAGTTTCTCTGTTGCTGCAAATCCAGAACTGGGGGCTCCTTCCATCCAGCCCTGACATCAGTGGCTGGACTTGAACCCAGCACAAGGAGATTGCAACATCTTTACTTTACTTTAATTTGATTTGTATACCGCCCTACTCCCGAAGGACTACAGCCAACAATAAAATACATATATACAAAATTTAAAAAGCAGAAATAAAATCGAATTAAATAGTTTGGCCCAGACAAATTAAAACCCCCATCAATTTAAAACAAATTTAAACTTTGAGTATTAAAAATATTAAAAATGTTAAAAATTGTTTAAAAAGAGGGAGAAAGTTAGGCCAGGTGGAATAAAAAGGTCTTTAGATCAAAGCTGGGGGTGCAGAGGGAAGGGGACCCCAGCATTGCCCCCTTGGCAGACCTTCCCCCCCTTACTCCGCTAACTGCTCCACCCCTTCAAACCAAGGAATTGGGATCCAGTTCGCCACGTCTGGCCGCAAAACGGGGAGAAAAACCCCACTTTGTTTTGGGGGGGGGGCTGCCGAGCCCCGAATCGGCCTCATTGCTGCCCTCCAACCCAAACTGACCAACCCAAGTTTTCCCCCCCCCCCAGGCAAACTGTGATTACTCCAAGCAGCCCCCTCCCCGTTTCCTCTCCCTCCCCCAGAGGCCGGGTTAGGGAAGGAGTAGGAGGGAACAGCCAGCAAAGAAAAGATTTGGGGCAGGAAATCCGTAGGTTAAGAGCCCTTCAGCTGACGGGCAGCAGCATCCAGCGGAGACCGTCCAGCCTTCCCCTCTTTTACGCAGTGAGTGATTTCTTGGGTGGTGGGCTCAAACCCAGGCAGCCCTTTCATTCTAACTTTGCAAAGAGGGGGTGGGTGGGCTTACGATTTGGAAGGGAGGCATCCTGGAGGAGGTAGAATTCAGGCATCCTTTCCAAAGATGCTCCTTAAGCACTGGGAGTTTCTGCGTTCACACATATCTGGACTGGATTAGGGGGATTGGGACGAGGGAGAGTTCTGGCAGTCCCTGTAACAGGTAGTCCTCGACTTATAACGGCGACTGACGGTACGGCAAGCACTATTTTCCAAAAGTACCTTTGAAGGCCGGACAAGGGATGGAAACCGATCCAGGAGAGATCAGTTTGTTGATGTTGTGTTTGTGTGTCTATATTTTTCTCGGCTGTACACCGCCTTGAGTCCTACGGGAGAAAGGCGGTATGGAAATATAATAAATAAATAAATAAATAAATAAATAAATAAATAAATAAATAAATAAATAAATAAATAAATAAATAAACCTGGAAATAAGGAGAAATTTTCTGGCACAGTGAGAATAACCCAACCATGGAACCAGAAATTGCCTTCATCCCTGGAAGCTTTTCAAGAAGAGATTGGACTGGCATCGGTCAGAAATGGGGTGGGGTCTCCTTGCTCGGGCGAGGGGTTGGACTAGATGACCTCCAAGGTCCCTTCCGTGATTCTTATATTCAATGGGACAGAAGTTGCCTTCGGAAGTTGTGGGAGCTTCATCCCTGGAGGCTTTTCAAGAAGAGACTGGGCTGCCATCGGTCAGAAATGGGGTAGGGTCTCCTTGCTCAGGTGGGGGAGGGGTTATTTATTTATTTATTTATTTATTAGTCATATTTCTATGCCGCCCGCTCTCGGGTGAAGGGTTGGACTAGATGACCTCCAAGGTCCCTTCCACTATTCTGTTATTCTATGGCTCTTAACTTGCAAAGAGGGGGTGGGGGGGTGGTCTTAAGATTTAGAGGGGAGGTATCCTGGAGCTGGATGTTTCTGCATTCACACACATATCTGGGCTGGATAGAGGATGCATTGGGGTCGTGTTTTCACCAGGTTGTGAGAAGGGGGGGGGGCGCTGTTGTTCGGGTTAGCTCCGGGATTCGGGGGGTGCTCATTTTAGCAAGTGTGAGGGTCTCTCTTTGGGGAGGGGGTGTGTGACAGCCTCCACTTTTTTTCTTTTTTTAAAAATTTGATTTATATGCCGCCCTTCTCCGGAGACTCAGGGCGACTTACAATGCGCTAAGCAATAGCCTTCATCCTTTTGTATATTTATACAAAGTCAGCTTATTGCCCCCACAATCCGGGTCCTCATTTTACCCACCTCAGAAAGGATGGAAGGCTGAGTCAACCTTGAGCCTGGCGAGATTCGAACTCGCAGTAATTGCGGGCAGCTGGTCTTAATAACAGGGTGCTTTAGACCACTGTACTACCAAGGCTCTTTTCACTCTTTTGCACGGATTTGTGGCAAAGGGAGCCGAGTCCCATCCTAAGAGAATAATAATAATAATAATAATAATAATAATAATAATAATAATAATTAATAATAATTTTATTTCTATACCGCCCTTCTCCCGAAGGACTCAGGGCGGTGTACAGCCAATTTAAAAACACAAGACGCAACAATGATTAAAAATTAAAATCATTAAATAGATTTAGAGAAGGAGTTTAACAGCGTGACTCCTGTGAAGTCCCACAATTGCGTTTTATTTTTGGCATTATTTATATTTTGCCTTCCCTTCCTGGAACAAAAGGATGGAGGCTTAACGTTTCCTCCTCTGTTTTTTTCCCCCACATCACTACTTGTAACAACAACAACAACAACCCTGTGAGTTAGGCCGGGCAGAGAAAGGGGGGAGGAACTTAAGAGGACATTTAGACCAGCCCTGTTATTCTATATTCCCATGGAGCAGAAGTTGCCTTCAGAAGTTGCGGGGAGCTTCATCCCTGGAAGCTTTCAAAGAAGAGACCGGACCGCCATCGGTCAACAATGGTGTCGTGTCTCACTGCTTGGGCAGTGGTGGGGTCAGGCTAAATGACCTCCAAGGTGCCTTCCCGACTCTTGTTAACCTGTTTTATGTTCTCTCCTCTTCCCCTTCCACTTGAGCCTCATGTTCCGGTCTCGGAGAGCCAGCTTGGTGCAACGGCTTTGGAGATTGCGCTGCCTGACACCCGGCCTGGAGGACAACCACGGGGTTCTGAAACCCTTGGCCCACGCGCTCTTCAAGAAGCTGAAGGACAAGGAACTGGAGCTCTTGCTGCAGGCGGTGGAGAGCCAGGGGGCCGGAGAATCGGGCTGCGTTTGGGTCGAACCCCGCGGGGTCAAACCAGGCCCGTCGGCTTCGCTCCTGCTTTGCCGTCTCTACCGGTGGCCGGACCTCCGCCAGCCCCACGAGCTGAAGCGCTTGTGCTTCTGCAAGAACGCAGGAGGCGAGGGGGCTGCTGTCCATTGCTGCAACCCGCATCACCTTAGCCGTCTCGCTCTCCCCGGTGGGTATGGGGGTGCAAGGAGAGGGAGGGAGGGAGGGAGGGAGGGATGCACCCCACGGTGCAAAGGAAGCCAGAGGGGCGGGCAAAGCATTGCTCGAAATGGTGCACAGCTCCGCTCAGAATAAGACCCAGAGGTGGGGACTGGGTCTCTCCCTAGAGGCCTCGTGATGCGACCACCGTGGGAACGGGCCGTTTGGTGGTTAGGGTGTTTTTTTTTTTTTAATTGATTGATTGATTGATTTAGTGAATGGCATCTACAGAGGCCGTGAAATCGTTGCTGTACGGATTTAATTTAAATAAAAGATCAGCAAATATACCATCTATATATCTATATCTATCCATCTATCTATCATCCATCCATCTTACCTATCTATCTATCTATCCATCCATTCATACCTATCTATTCTTATCTATCTATCCATTTATATCTATCTATCTAACTATCTATCTATCTATCTATCTATCTATCTATCTATCTATCTATCTATCCATCTATCATCCATCCATCTTACCTATCTATCCATATCTATCTATATCATTTATCTATCCATTCATACCTATCTATCACCTATTTATTTATCTATCTATTCATATCTATCATCTATCTATCCATTCATATCTATCTATATCATCTATATCCATTCATACCTATCTATCTATCTATCTATCTATTCATATCTATCTATCTTTGTATGTTAATATCTATCTATTCATATCTATCATCTATCTATCTATTCATATCTATCTATCATCTATCTATCTATCTATTTATCTATCCATTCATACCTATCTATCTATATCTTTGTATGTTAATATCTATGTATCCATATCTATCATCTATCTATCTATTCATATCTATCTATCTATTTATCTATCTATCCATTCATACCTATCTATCTATATCTTTGTATGTGAATATTTATCTATTCATATCTATCATCTATCTATCTATTCATATCTATCTATCTATCTTATCTATCTATCCATTTATACCTATCTATCTATATCTTGGTATGTTAATATCTATCTATTTATCTATCTATCTATCTATCTGTCTATTCATATCTATCATTTATCTATCCTTTCATATCCATCTATCTATGTCTTTGTATGTTAATATCTATCTATCTATCCATCCCCCCCCCCTCTCTCTCTGTATGTATAATATATATATATTATATAGTCAGGAATGACTAGCATATATGTGAGAGGGGAACCTTTACCTTTACCTATATAGATATATCTACACTATATCTATCTATCTATCTATCTATCTATCTATCAATATAAAATATGGACAATATAATACAGGGGGTCCTCGACTTACAACAGTTAATTTAGTGACCATTCAAAGTTCCAAGGGCACTGAAAAAAGTGACTTACGACCGTTTTTCGCACTTAACAACCACCTGCCTTTCGAAACTTCTGAGTTTTTTTTTTTTCCCCCCCCCAATCTGGCCTTTCCACAGACACCCCACCACCGCCGTATTGCAAACTCTCGCCTTTTTCTGCACCTCTGAAGGGCACCAACGTTTTAGAAAACTACCGCAAAGGATGGCAAGGTAGGTAAGGAGGACGGGAGGTGTGTGGGGGTGGGGGTGGGGGGGGTTTGGCCATGCAATGGGCTTGTTTTAAGTCACAGCTGACACACAAAGGCTGCTGGAGCGATTGGCAGCCTTTCCTGACGGCGAGAACAATTAACCAGTGGAACGACTTGCCACCAGAAGTTGTGGGTTCTCCATCCCTGGAGGTTTATCCAAGAAGAGATTGGGCAACTGTTGGACGTAGGGTCTCCTGCTTGAGAAGGGGGTTGGACTAGAAGACCTCTAAGGTCCCTTCCAACTCTGTTATTCGGAAGGAAGGAAGGAAGGAAGGAAGGAAGGAAGGAAGGAAGGAAGGAAGGAAGGAAGGAAGGAAAGAAAGAAAGAAAGGGAAGGAAGGAGCCTTGGTGGTGCAGCGGACTAAAGTGCTGTTAAAGTAACACTTAGCTGCCAGCTGCCTGCAATTACTGTGAGTTCGAATCTCACCAGGCTCAAGGTTGACTCAGCCTTCCATCCTTCCGAGGTAGGTAAAATGAGGACCCAGATTGTGGGGGCAATAAGATGACTTTGTATAAAATATACAAAAGGATGAAGGCTATTGCTTAACGCATTGTAAGCTGCCCTGAGTCTCCGGAGAAGGGCGGCATATAAATCGAACCAACAAAAGAAAGGAAGGAAGGAAGGAAGGAAGGAAGGAAGGAAGGAAGGAAGGAAGGAAGGAGAAAGAGAGAGAGAGAGAGAGAGAGAAAGAAAGAAAGAAAGAAGAAGGAAAGAGAAAGAAAGAAAGAAAGAAAGAAAGAAAGAAAGAAAGAAAGAAAGAAAGAAAGAAAAGAGAAGGAAGGAAGGAAGGAAGCGGGGGTTGGACTAGAAGACTAGAAGGTCCCTTCCGACTGCTATTCTGAAGGAAGGAAGGAGGGAGGAAGGAAAGAAAGAAAGAGAAAGAAAGAAACAAACAAACAAACAAACAAACAGGCAGGGAGTTGGACTAGAAGTCCTCCAAGGTCCCTTCTGACTGTTATTCTGAAGGAAGGAAGGAAGGAAAGAAAGAAAGAGAGAGAAAGAAAGAAAGAAAGGAAGGAAGGAAGGAAGGAAAAAAAGAGAAAAAGAGGGAGGCAGAGGGGGTTGGATAGAAGACCTCCAAGATCCCTTCCGATTGTGTTACTCTGAAGGAAGGAAGGAAGAAGGTAAAGAAAGAAAGAGAAAGAAGAAAGAAAGAAAGAAAGAAAGAAAGAAAGAAAGAAAGAAAGAAAGAAAGAAAGAAAGAAAGGGGGTTGGACTAGAAGACCTCCCAACTCCCTTCCAACTCTCTTATTCCGCCATTATTATTATTATTATTATTATTATTATTATTATTATTATTTATTATTATTATTATTATTATTATTATTATTATTATTATTATTATTATCCACACAGGCCCTTAGACCTGTCGATCCAAACAACTTCCACCCCCACCCCACCCCCCAATTCCCCCATCCCTGATTTTATTTTCCTATTTTCCAAAGCGGCCACTTCCTCTCCTTCCTCCTCCTCCTCCTCCCCCCCTCCCCCCCTCCGCCCCCCCCCCCACCCCCCACCTCCTTCAAAGCTGCAATGCACAAGGGGGAAGCTAGTTTGTTTGTCTGTCTGGGCGTGCCACGTTCGGTGGATTGTCCCAAGAGAAGGAATGGGAACCCGGAAGGCCACGTTGGCTGGAGGCGAATTTCCTCCTTCCTCCTCCTAGACTGCCGAACCGGACTGGACCGGATGCTTTGTTTATTTCTAGCCAGAGGAAATGGCGGCCAGAGAGAGAGAGAGAGAGACGCTAAATAGACTCTTGACGTACGAAGCAGGGTTGAACGTTGGCAACCGGCCACCTAGCCGCCTCCCAGCAGCCCCTAGGCGCCTGGTTTGTTTTCCTCCCCCAGCCGGAGACAGGGTTCCCCCCCCCAAGGAAGTCCCACGGCTACGTGGCGCCCCGAAACTCGGCCGCATGTCTCGAAGGGTGCCAGCCTCTCCCCAGGGACGCACGCCCAAGACGATGTCCAGTTTTGGTCACGACCAATATATATATATAAAGATAGATGTTGTTGAGACTTTGGAAAGAGGGCAGAGACGAGCAGTAACAGAGTCGGAAGGGACCTTAGAGGTCATCTAGCCCAACCCGCCCGCCCAAGAAGGAGACCCTACGCGATTGTTGACAGACGGCAGTCCAGTCTCTTCTATAAAAGCTTCCAGGGATGAAGCTCCCGCAACTTCTGAAGGCAACTTCTGCTCCGTGGGAATATAGAATAACCGAGTTGAAAAGGGACCTTGGAAGTCATCTAGTCCAACCCCCGCTACACTATTTCTGACAAATGGCAATCCAGTCTCTTCTCAAAAGCTTCCAAGGATGAACCCAAAGAAGAAGGGGGAGTCCACTTATTCCCCAAAGCATCCGAAGGCAGGAGAAGAAGCAATGGATGGAAACTAATCAAGGAGAGAAGCAACCTAGAACTAACAAGGAATTTCCTGACGGTGGAAGACAAATGGATCAGTGGGACGACTTGCCACTAGAAGTTGTGGGTGATCCATCACGGGTGGGGGAGGGGGTTAAAGAAGAGACTGGACAGCCATTTGTCTTGAATGGAATAGGGTTTCCTGCTTGAGCATAGGGTTGGACTAGAGGACCTCTAAGGTCCCTTCCATTATTCTATTATAAACCCTGATCAATGAATCAACGGAACAACTTTTCTCCAGAAAACGTGGCTTGCTTCTCCATCACCGGAGATTTTTAAGAAGAGAACTGGACAAACCACTCGTCTGGAATGGTATAAGGTTTCCTGCCTGAGCAGGGGGTTGGACTGGATGACCTCCAAGGTCCTTTAAAGGTTAAATCAATTGTCCCACTAAATTGCAAATGGTTGCAAAACACAAGTCCCCTTTTTTTTTTTCAGCGCCGTCGCCAAACTCTCGTAAATCAAGGACTATTTACAGATTAACAGAGTTGGAAGGGACCTTGGAGGTCATTTAGTCCACCCCACTGCCCAAACAGGAAACCCTACCTACACCAATTCTGACAAATGGCGGTCCAATCTCTTCTTGAAAGTCTCAAGCGACGAAGCTTGATTTTGTAACCCCTTTCTCTCCCGCAGATACCACCCTCTCCCGCTGTTCCCTGAGAGACGGCTACTGGTGCAAACTGGCTTACTGGGAGTATCGCCTCCGGGTGGGGAGGCTCTACCCGGTCCACGAAGATTACGTCTGCGTTTTCTCCAACCTCCCCAACGGCAACGGGCTCTGCCTGGGCCAGCTGGCATCCCGAAACCGCAGCCAAGCCGTCCGGCGAACCCAGGCTAAAATCGGACGCGGTTTGCTGCTCAGCCAAGAAGCTAACGGGGTTTGGGCGTACAACCGAAGCGAGCACCCCCTCTTCGTCTGTTCCCCTACTCTGGGGCCCGTGGGGAGCTCCGCCCCTCCGGTTCACAAAATCCAACCCGGTTACTCCATCAAGGTCTTCGATTACGAGCGGGCCATGTACCTAACGAGCAGGCGTCCGGGTGCTGGCGAAGGGCCCCACGATGGGCACACAATCCGCATCAGTTTCGGGAAAGGTTGGGGTGCTTCGTACACTCGACGGTTCATTACCGCTTGCCCGTGTTGGCTGGAAGTGCTGTTGAACGCCCCGAGATGAAGCCATTTTTTTGGGGTGGGGGGACACAACAACCCAACGCAGGGGGTTGTGGGAACACACCGCGCCCCCTCAACGTAGATTATTCGGAGAGTCAAGAAACTCAACTTCCTTTGCCGGAGAGGTCTTAAAGCTTTGAGGAGCTCCTCGCTCGCCCTCCGCTTTCTTCCCTAGTATCTATTGCTTTTGTGACCTAAATGCAGATAGTCCTCGATTTACGACCAGAAGGTCCGCCGGCTAAGCAAGGCGGTTGCTCTGTGAGATGCACCCAATTTTTTTTAAAAAAAAAATCGTTAGCCAAATCATTAATTGCCATCGTTTAGGGAGTCCCGCAATTGTTAAAGCGAATCTGGCTTCCTCCCGTTTTTTTCTTCGTTTGGCGGGAAACAGCGGGGGACGGTGGTTAAAGAAATCACCGCCGTTGTTAAGTGGGTCACAGGGTCGTTATGCAAATCCGGCTTTCCCCCCTTCCCTCCCTCCTTGGCTTTGCTTGTTGGAAGCCAGCTGAGAAAGTCGCAAGTGCTGATCATTGGCCTCTGAGATGCTACGACCGTCGTAAATACAACCCGGTTGTCAAGCACCTCAATTTTGACCCTGGGGGGGGCAATACTGGGTTGGTCATAAGTGCAAGGACATTAAGTGCCTTTTTAAAGGGCCGTTGTAACTTCGAACGGTCGCTAAATGAAGCATCGTAAGTCGAGGACTGCCTGTACCCTCGGGAAAACAGCCTCAAGCAGGCAAAACACTTACAAAGCAGGGGAACCCCCACATTTTATATATTTTTTATGGGGTAGCGAGAATTCTCTGCAAAATTGTAACGCGAGGACGAAGCAGAGCACACGAATCTCTCCGATAACAATTTTGCAAATTTTTCCACCCCTTTCCTCCGAAAAACAGTGAGTCCTCACCTTACGATCCCCAACGGAGCCCATGTTGTTAAGCGTGACATCTGCTAAGCGAGCTTTAGCCCCCTCCTTCCTTGCCGCACTTTTGTTCCAGTGAATCCCGGCGGTTGTTAAAAGTTAGCTGCACGTCGTTAAGCAAATCCGTCTTCCCCTTTGACCTGGCTCGTCGGCAGGTCGCAAAAGGGGATTGCGTGACCTCTGGGACGCTGTGGCCATCGTAAATATGAGCCAGTGGCCAAGTCAGTCTGAATTGTGATCACGTGGGATCCAGTGTGAAAAAGCTAAATCCCCCCTTTTTTTTCAGCGCCGTCGTAACTTTGAACGGTCACTCTAAATGAACGGTCGCAAGTTCAAGGACTGCCTGTATGCGGTCCTAGCACAGTAGCTGACTTGATATAGAATCGCCCCATCTTCTTCCTTCTGGAGCCGAACGTTGGAAAACGAGAAGAAAAAGTCAAGTTTTTTGGGGTGGGGGGATGACGAAAGAGGAGAACGATTGGAAAGACGGCGGGAAATCGATTCGTTACCAGGTGGTTGAAACATTAAAATGTTCAGTTTTGTGGCTGAAGAAATCGTAAGTTGCTTTGTGGTTTGAGAAGTTTCGGAATTTGTCTAAAATTCCGTGTTGTGGGAAATGTTTAGGAATATTTAGGACTGAGTTTTCCTTCTGTATATCTCTAATTAATTAAATTTAATTAAATTGCTTCTTTAAAAACGAATGATTTTGATGGTTATTGCGAAAAGAAAAACACAGCAAAACCAGTACAAGTCAAAAAAAATATTTTTTTTTTAATACTGTGCAGGTAATCCTCGACTTAACGACCGCCACGGACCCCAAAAGTTCTGCCACTTAGCGAGACAGTCCTTAAGTGAGTTTTGCCCCATTTTACCAACTTTGTTGTTAAGGGAAACTTTTGAGGGATTAAGCGAACGTGGCTTCCCCGTGAATTTTCCTCGTCCGAAGGTCACAAAACGGGGATCATGTGACTGTCGTAAATACAAGTCAGTTGCCAAACCTCTGAATTTTGATCACGTGTCCCCGGAGATGTTGCAACGGTCGTAAGTGCGAAAAACGGTCGTAAGTCACTTTTTTCAGCGTCATAACTTCGAATGGTCGCTAAACGAACTGTTGAAAGTCGAGGACTATGCGATATAAGTGCAAATCAATTTTTTTTTAAACTGCACTCGAAAATCTTAAATTTGAATGCATAAATGCCCAACGTCTATTCTAAATATTAAATATTCTCATCCAGGAATCTAATTCCATGGTTTTTATAATTATCCAGTGCTCCTGAGCATGTACAGAGTGATCACCGACTGGGTTTTTCTTTTGCTTATTTGACTGAATCAACCTCCTGCGTGGCAAGTTTTTGGCAATTGGAAAGGCAGAAACGTGAGGGATTTTTAACTAACAGGCTCCTGAGCATATGCAAAGTGCAATTCTTCTACTCCATTGTGCACGAACAGCGTTAAATTCCAAATGCATTGAATTTGGGAGGTTTTAGTGGGGGAAAGGTCAGGGATCAGCAGAGGCTAAATCACCCCTCCTTTTTGCAAATATATGCATTTAAAATAATAGACAAATAAATATGTTTTTTGGTCCACACAACCCTGGAGTTTGCAGACCTGCCAGCAGAGGGCGCTCGCTGCACAGTACTGCTAAAAAAAAATTCACTATTTTCTATTTCAAGAAGTTTGAATTCAAGTGGAAATTTATTTCTATTATTTGCCAACTTAGCTGCTGCCGTCAATAAAATGGGCTCATTTTTTCCATCCTGGTTAGTTTTTGAGGTGGGGAATTACAGCTTTTGGGGGAACCCAAAATGAATATTTTCGATCGCAAAATATCCAGTCCTGGGAATTAGGATGGTTTTATAAACCGGGTTAAATGCGTTGTGCGAATTGTGTTGTTTCCTTGTGGATCAGGGGTTGTGTTTCAGGCTCAAATCCACCAACTGCCACTTGTAAACCCCCTAAAATTGTAAAAATTTGGCGACTTCCTATTGTGTAGGACCAATCAGAGGCAGTTTAGGAAACAAGCCACGGTTAAAACAAACCATGATTTCCTGAAACGCAACCGCCATTCACAGTCGCATCGATGTCAGGCCTGGCTCACGGAGGCTGCTTTGCAGATAGTTGTTGACTTAACGACCACCACTCTGCTCAAAATTTTCCGCTGCAATGTGAGACGGTTTGAGTTTTGCCCCGTTTTACAACCTCTCTTATCCACCGTCGTTAAGTGAGTACCGCTGCCGTGGTTAACTTACTCACATGGTTCTTAAGTGAATCGGCTTCCCTGTGGACTTTGCTCGTCAGAAGGTCGCAAGGAGGAGAATCGCGTGACGCTGCGACCGTCACAAATCGCCAAGCGTCCGAATTTTGAGCGGCCGTAATGTGTGAACGGCGGTCCTAACCCGTTTTTTTTTTCCCCGTAGTGTTATCGTAACTTCAAACAGTCGCCAAACCAATGGTTGTTAACTCCTGTAATCAAGACGGGCCAAACATTTGATCTCCTTGTGGTCTCCCATCCTGTGGAAACGGAGCCGACGACGAGCTGGACCGAATCGTGCGAATCTGCCTCCAGCAAGGATCTAAAGATCCTTGGATGGTTTGAGGTGGGGCTGTGGGGAGAAAAAAAGAGAGAGAGAGAGAGAACCACCCCACCCCACCCCACCCCACGCTTTCATCTGGGGTCTGTGATTGACAGCTCGGGAATCCGCCCCGTTCCCGCCTGTGGCTTTACCGCTGTCTGCCAACTCAACCCACTTTTTCGCTGAAAAAATTCAGCCGGGGAGGGTTGAGTAGCTCGGTGGGGAAAGAGTGGGGTGGGTTTCCTGTGTGCCAACCACTTCAGAGAGGGGTGGGGGGGGAAGGAAGAGGGGCACAGCTGGTAAGGGGGGGAATGCCAGCCTCCCCACACGCCACCCCAAAAACCACCCTCCGCCTCCAGATCCCCACAACGTCGCCCAAAAACCCCCCAGCCCTCAGTTTTCGGTGGGTTGTTGTTGTTTTTTTTGCTTGGTGCCCACTTTTAACCCACTCACCGGCTTCCTTCAAGGGCTGAGATTGCAGCAGGATTCGCACTCGCTCCCGCCAAGCTGGGTTTGTGTGACGACACGCATTTTCCCCCCTCCCTCCCCCAGCCCACCGAAATGGGCTGGCCCGTTTGACCTTAATCGATGGACGTTTATTATTATTATTATTATTATTATTTTTCTTCCCCCACTCCCCCGCTATAAGGTAAGGCTCGAAACTCTGGGCTAAGGTGGTTTGCAATTGGCTCACGAGGACTAGAAGCTTGGCTCCTTTTGGGGAGAGGATGGAAGCTGGCAGTCTCCAGGAGGGCACACCTGGTTTGGATGAGGGAAAAAACACAAAACATTTTAATTGTAAGGGTTTCTTAGATCTTTCAATTCCAACCGCCTGCGGTATAAAATCAGCCCGAGAAACCTGCCTCGTTTTCTGCTGTCACAATGCCTTTATCTGGGGGGGGGGGGGGAGAAGAGGGAGGGGGGGGAGTTATTAGCCAAGGCTCCTGGTGTCTCTGGAACTCCCTGCCTCAGGAAGAAGGAACGACTCCATCTTTTGTTTCTTTGCAAACAGGCCTGGTAGAAAACACCATCCGCGTTTTATTTATTTATTTCTAAAATCCTGCTTCTGTTGGGGAAGCTCCCGAGTTTTGTTGTTGTTGTTTTTTAAACTTTTCTGTTCTCAAGGTTGGCCGCTGCTTCGGATGGCAGGAGGGATTCACCAAAACCATGAAATAAGATCATGGTAATATTCGCATTCGCATCCCACGTAAACCGGGACCTGCATATTTGAACAGGTTATGGGGGTGTGTGAACCCTTGGGATGTGAAAATGGGACCATAAGATCAATGCCCAGAAGGGAAACCTATCTATCTATCTATCTATCTATCTATCTATCTATCTATCTATCTATCTATCTATCTATCTATCTATCTATCTATCTATTGCCCTCCTAATATATCTTTATATATTAATAGCTATCATCTATCTATTTAATCTCTTTATCCGTCCTAATCTGTTAATATCTATCACCTATCCATCCATCTATCTATGTCTGTCCGTCCATCCATCGTCTATCTATCTATCTACTATCTACCTATCTACTTACCTATCTGTGTATCTCTATCCATCTATCTGTCTCTCTCACTCACTCACTTTCTCATCTGTCTATATCTGTCTCTCTCTCTCTCTCTCGTCTATCTATATCCCTCCTAATCTGCCTTTATCTGTTAATATCTATCATCAATCTATATCTATTAACCTCTATATCTATCTATCTGTCTATCTATCTATCTATCTATCTATCTATCTATCTTCTGTCATATCTATTTATCTTCTCTGTCATATCTATCTTATCTATTTATCTTCTCTATCATATCTATTTATTTACCTTCTCTGTCATATCTATCCATCTACTGTATCTATCTATCTATCTATCTATCTATCTATCTATCTATCTATCTATCTATCTATCTTCTCTGTCATATCTATCTATCTATCTATCTATCTATCTATCTATCTATCTATCTATCCTCTGTCATCCATCTATCTATCTATCTATCTATCTATCTATCTATCTATCTATCTATCTATCTATCTTCTCTATCATATCTATTTATCTATCTTCTCTGTCATAACTATCTATCTATCTATCTTCTCTATCATATCTATTTATCTATCTTCTCTATCATATCTATCTATCTTCTCTGTCATAACTATCTATCTATCTATCTTCTCTATCGTATCTATTTATCTATCTTCTCTGTCATATCTATCTATCTATCTATCTATCTATCTTCTCTATCATATCTATTTATCTATCTTCTCTGTCATATCTATCTATCTATCTATCTATCTATCTATCTCTCTATCATATCTATTTATCTATCTTCTCTGTCATCTATCTATCTATCTATCTATCTATCTATCTATCTATCATATCTATTTATCTATCTTCTCTGTCAAACTATCTATCTATCTATCTTCTCTATCATATCTATTTATTATCTTCTCTGTCATATCTATCTATCTATCTATCTATCTATCTATCTATTTTTTCTATCATATCTATTTATCTATCTTCTCTGTCATATCTATCCATCTATCTATCTATCTATCTATCTATCTATCTATCTATCTATCTATCTATCTATCTGTGTTGGACCTGGTCTTTAGGTGTTAAGTGAATTTCGCTGTATGGCTATACTGTGTATATACAAATTATTATTATTATCTATCTATCTTTCTATCTATCCATCCATCCATCATCTCACAACCAGCAACAGAATTTCCATTGCTGACCAAGGCGGCCTATTCCCTCCCTGCGACTAGCCGAGAGAAGGGAGCGCGTGGAAAGGAGGGAGCAGAGGAGAAATCGGGGAGTCCGGATGGCGGCCAGGTGGCCTGAATTGCCTCGACATGACGCCAGGGCAAGCTGGCACCGGGCTTCCTTGTGCACACCCCCTCGCACAGGTGACTGGGTGGGGCCATAGAAGCCCAACCTGTTCGGTTGCAACCAAGCTAGGTGGGGTTAGCAACATCGTGTTCCTTCCTGGCTCCCTGCTCACCTGGTCTCACCTGAGCCCCACCCGATGTGCAATAGGTAGCCTGGGCCTCCTCTCCCTTCCCTCCCTCTCGATTGGTTTCCAAGTCGCCCCCCCCTCTTTCCAAACCAAACAAGACCCTTTTTGAACCCAGAATAAACCAACCCAAAAGAAAATCGGCCGAAATTTCCTTCAATTGCAATTCTTTTCGTGCACCTTTTTTTTTTTAAAAAAAAAATTAATTCATCTATACAGGTAGATCCCGGATCTGCGCACCTTCCGCCGCGCTCTTAAGACCTTTTTATTCCACCTGGCCTAACTTTCTCCCTCTTTTTTAAAATATTTTTTAACATTTTTGAATATTTTTAATATTCAAAGTTTCATTTGTTTTAAATTGATTGGGTGTTTGTTTTTTTTTAATCTGTCTGGGCCAAACTATTTAATTCAATTTTATTTCTGCTTTTTAAATTTTGTATGTATGTATTTTATTGTTGGCTGTTCACCGCTCCTTCGGGAGTAGGGCGGTATAGAAATCAAATAAAAGTAAAAAGTAAAGTAAAGGCCTCGACTTACGTCCGTCCCCCCAATTGATCCCAAAATTTAGGGTGCCGAGGGGAACATTTGTGCAGTGAGTTTAGCTCCATTTTACGACTTTTCCCGTTACAGGGGGGGGTGTCGATTGGGGCAGCTGTTCCATGAGTAACACCGTCGTTAACTGAATCCTCCCCCTTGACTTTGCTTGACGGAAGGTCGCAGAAGGGGATCACCGTCGTCAATGTGAATCCGTTGCCAAGCCTCTGAATTTGGATCGTGTATGACCAAGGGGATGCTGGAAGTGGACGTTTGGAAGTGGACTAGATGACCTCCAAGGTTCCTCCCAGCTCTATTATTCTGCTATTTTTCCTTCCTTCCTTCCTTCCTTCCTTCCTTCCTTCTTTCTTGCCTGCCTTCCTTCCTGCCTTCCTTCCTTCCTTCCTTCCTTTCCTGCCTGCCTGCCTTTCTTCCTTCCTTCCTTTCTTTCCTGCCTGCCTGCCTTCCTTCCTCCCTTCCTTCCTTCTTTCCTGCCTGCCTTCCTTCCTCCTTCCTTCTTTCCTTCTGCCCTGCCTGCCTGCCTTCCTTCCTCCCTTCCTTCCTTCTTTCCTGCCTTCCTTCCTTCTTTCCTTCCTTCCTTCCTTCCTTCTTTCCTTCCTTCCTTCCTTCTTTCCTGCCTGCCTTCCTTCCTTCCTTCCTTCCTTTTCTTTCTTCCTTCCTTCCTTCCTTCCTTTCTTTCTTCCTTCCTTCCTGCCTTCCTGCCTTCCTTCCTGCCTTCCTTCCTGCCTTCCTTCCTTCCTTCTTTCCTGCCTTCCTTCCTTCCTTCCTTCCTTCCTTCCTTCCTTCCTTCCTTCCTTCCTTCTTTCTCCATCACTGGAGGCTTTTAAGAAGAGACTGGACAGCCATTTGTCCGAAACGGAATAGGATTTCCTGCTTGAGCAGGGGGTTGGACTAGATGACCTCCAAGGTCCCTTCCAGGTCTGTTATTCTACCCATTTTTCCGCTCTTGGCTGGACTCCCTCCCTCCTAGGAATCCTGGAACCCAACTTTTCTTCCCCCGCACAATCCTAAGTCAAATCTCTCACCCTGCCTGCCGTTCCAAGCCTCCCCCACCCTTCCCAGAGGGACCCAGGAAAGCATTCTGCCCCCCAGCTATTTGGGATCCTGAGAGGCAGGGAGGCGCCCGGATTCTGCAGCTAAGCATTCATACTTCTGCTTTTAAGAAAGCTGGGAAACGCTCCTGTTTGGGGTGATTTTTTAAAAAAAGAAATAGTTTTTTGTGGCTGTGTGTGTGGGGGGCACTCTCTGGTTTTCTTGTAGACGTTTCAAGCCCCAACCAGGTTACATCATCAGTGCTGGAAGGGTGTGGGGTTTGCAGAGAGGAAGAGGAGGAGGAGGAGGAAGAGGAGGAGGAGGAGGAGGAAGAGGAGGAGGAGGAGGAGGAGGAAGAAGAGGAGGAGGAGGTGGAGGAAGAGGAGGAAGAGGAGGAAGAAGAAGAGGAGGAGGAGGAGGTGGGGGAGGAGGAGGAAGAGGAGGAGGAGGAGGAGAACTGGGGGGTCCTTGGTGCTCTCTGAGCTTGGTTATTTTCTTGTAGACGTTCCCTGACCCAACTAGGTTACGTCATCAGTGCTAAAAAAGGAGTGTTATACTGTTTATATACCCTCCCTGAAAAGGGGGGGGAGGGGGCTCCCCTCAATCAGAAACGAACCGAGTTAAGCCACCTGGGATTCCTCTCTCTCTCTCTCTGTATGTGTGTGAAAAGGGGGGGAGGGGGTGGCTTGTTGTGAGACCCCCTCCCCCAAAGAGTCAAACCTTTCCAAACTGGCTTTCGGACTCCTTTCGCGTTCCATATACCCCTCCTCACCCCCCACCCCCCCACCCCCCACCAGAATCGATGGGGCAGGCTGGACAGATTGAGGGGAGGGGGGGAGGGCGCTGGGAAAGGTGGGGGGAGGGGCAGGGTTGCATGGAGGCCGGTGGGGGGGGATGGGAGGCAGAGAGGAACGCCCCGTCTTTCTTCTGTCCCACACCCCCCCCCCCCCACACCCGTCCCTCCCCACCGGAAGTCCCATCTCGTCCCCCCACCGCCCGCCGGCCGATTCCGTCATCTTTTCCACTCGCACACATCCTCTTCCGCAGTGTCGCCTGTGATTCAGCCCCACCCCTCCCCCCCCACCCTTTGAAGTGACCCTCCCTTTTTCCCCCCCTCCCTCCTTCCCCTCTCTCCCCCCACCCAAGTCCCCAAGAGCCCTCCCCCTCCCTCCCCCGTCCCCAAAAACCCTCCCCATCCCGGCATCGGGGGGAATTTCCAATTGCGGGCGCCCTACGCGAAAGGGACCAAAAGAGATTCATTGCTAAAGCTTTTTCTCTGCTCCCCGCTTTTTTTTCCTTCCCCAGATTTCGAAGGGGGGGCGGGGGCGACCGGGGGAGGGGGGGGAGAGCAAAGAAAAGACCAAAAAAAAAAAAAAAAAACCCCAACAACCCCAGCCCAGGTGCAACCCACCAATGGGAAGCCGGGGGAACTCCCCGCCACCCAATGGGAAGAACGCAGCAGAGGCGGCTGGCCAAGTCGATCGCCCGGCCGGGCGAGGCACGGATGGCGAGCGGAGTCCGCAGCCAGGTGAGGCGGCGCTGGAGGGCAGGTAAAGGGCGGAGCCGTGGGGAGGGGAAGAAAGAGAGAGAGAGAGAGAGAGAGAGAGAGAGAGAGAGAGAGACTAGGGAAAGAAAGGAGGAGGAGGAGGAGGAGGAGGAGGGAGTTGAGTTTCCCTCCTTACCTGGGAAGGCGGAGGTCGCTTGCGGCCGCCGAGCTGGAGGAGTCGTGGAGGGAGGGTGGGCGGACAGGTGAGTGGAGAGGGCGTGGCTAAGAGGACAGGTGAGCAGGGAGGGGGGGAGAGAAGAGGAGCGAGAGGTGGTGGAGGAGCAAGAGAGATCGCGCCCGACACTCCGCGTAAGAGCACCAGCAGGAGCGACCCCCCGCCCCAAATCCGCTTGAACCCACAGCCGGCCGACCGAACAGCATCCGCCAAGGAGGGGGTGAGTGTCTCCCCCCCCCACATTTCGGGGCTCCCCTCTCCCCTCCCCATTGGGGTGGTTGGGGAGGGGTCGTCTCCGCTCTTCAACCCAAGACCCCCTTCCCCTCCGGCGCCGCCGCCGCCTTCTTCCCTAACCCGCAACCTTTTCTACAGAGTCGGACCTTGGAAAAAGGGACCTCTGTAGGTCATCTAGACCACCCCTACCCCCCCCCGCCGCCCAAGCAAGCACCCCTTTCTGACAGATGGCAGCCCGACCTCTTCTTGAAACCCCCCCTCCCCCCCACAAAGATGAAGCCCCCACCGCTTTCTCTCCCTTAGCAAGCCAGAGGCTCCAGGCTGGGGATGATGGGGGAGGTGATCCAGCGCGTCTGGAAGGAGGGGTGGGTGGGTGGGAGGGCAGTTTCGGCTGTGCCCCCTTCCTACTCCTGTCTCTCTTGAGTTTCGAGGTGGGCTTTGAACTCTTATCTCCTTGGTCGTTTGAGCTGATTTTTGGTTTTTTTGTTTTTTTTTTTGCCTTGGGGGCTCCCGAGGGTGGGGTGTGTGTGGGGGGGGTGTCTGTACGTTCCTCCCCCCCCCTTCTGCCTTTTTCTCTCCCTAATCCCATTAGCTTCCTCCTTCCTCTTTCTCACAGCTCCCCCCCCACCCACCCAAAAGTCAACATTAATCCTTTCCCCCAGGCTCTCCTCCTCCTCCTCCTCCTCCTCCTCTTCTTCCCCCAACTTTCAAAAAAGCAGCTTGGGCAGGGGAAAAAAAAAATTCAAGTGGGGAGGGAGGGCAGGAAGCAGCTAAATTCCCCATTTATTTTATATCCAAAATATACACACACACACCCCCAAAAAATCTCTCGGGGGGGGGTGTCCACCTTCACCCTATGAGTTCAGCCCCACCATAATTCCAGCATGTTTCAGTCCACAGACTGCCCTCCCCCCCGCTGGGTCAGCCGAGCCCGGGGGGGGGGGGTTCAATCTATGGGTCAAACTGTGGTCAGTTAAAGAATAGGTCTCCTGCTTGAGTAGGGGGGTGGACTACAGGACCTCCAAGGTCCCTTCCAGCTCGTTATTCTGATATCCTTCCTTCCTTCCTCCTTCCTTCCTTCCTTCCTTCCTTCCTTTCTTTCTTTCTTTCTTTCTTTCTTTCTTTCTTTCTTCCTTCCTTCCTTCCTTCCTTCCTTCCTTCCTTCCTTCCTTCCTTCCTTCCTGTTGGACTAGAATGCCTCCAAGTTCCCTTCCATTCTATTATTCTGTCCTTCCTTCCTTCCTTCCTCCCTTCCTTCCACCCACCCTCCCTCCCTCCCTCCCTCCCTCCCTCCCTCCTTCCTTCCTTCCTTCCTTCCTTCCTTCCTTCCCTGTTGGACTAGAAGGCCTCCAAATTCCCTTCCAATCTATTATTCTGTCCTTCCTTCCTTCCTTCCTTCCTTTTCCTTTCCTTCCTTCCTTTCTTCTTTCCTTCCTTCCTTTCTGTTGGACTAGAAGGCCTCCAAGTTCCCTTCCATTCTATTATTCTGTCCTTTCCTTCCTCCTTCCTCCTTCCTTCCTTCCTTCCTTCCTTCTTTCTTCCTTTCTTCTTTCCTCCTTCCTTTCCTTCCTTTCTTCTTTCCTTCCTCCTTTCTGTTGGACTAGAAGGCCTCCAAATTCCCTTCCAATCTATTATTCTGTCCTTCCTTCCTTCTTCCTTTCCTTCCTTTCCTTTCTTCCTTTCCTTCCTTCCTTCCTACTACCTCCAAGTTCCCTCCTTCTCTGTCCTCCTTCCTTCCTCTCCTTCCTTCCTTCCTTCCTTCCTTCCTTCCTTCTTCCTTTCTTCCTTTCTTCTTCCTTCCTTCCTTCCTGTTGGACTAGAAGGCCTCCAAATTCCCTTCCAATCTATTATTCTGTCCTTCCTTCCTTCCTTCCTTCCCCCTCCCTTCCCCCACCCACCCTCCCTCCCTCCCTCCCTCCTTCCTTCCTTCCTTCCTTCCTTCCTTCCTTCCTTCCTTCCTTCCTTCCTTCCTCCTTCCTTCCTTCCTTCCTGTTGGACTAGAAGGCCTCCAAGTTCCCTCCATTCTATTATTCTGTCCTTCCTTCCTTCCTTCCTTCCCTCCCTCCCTCTCGTTTTATCTGTTCCTTCTGTTTTTGTATTGGGGTAATGTTGGCTCAGTTAGGGAGAAACTCCGATGCGCCGATTTTGGGGTCACCGGCAGAAATGAGTGGCACACTTCATACGCATCTGCTTCATTTAGCGGGAAGTAGAAATGGTCCTCGACGTACGACGTACAATGGCGCCCAGGATTTCTGTTGCTGACTGAGACCCTTGCGAAGGGTCTTCCCGCCCGCTCGAGCCTTGGGGGGGGTTGGACTAGATGACCTCCCAAGGTCCCTTCCAACTCTTCGTTATTCTATTTTCTATTCACTTGTCGAAAGTCAAAAGCTTTGTCCCCGTTTTACGACCTTTTCTTAAGGGAATCTCTCACTTTGTTAGCTTAGTCGACGGTCGTTAAGTGAGCCTCGGCTCGCCCGAAGGTTGTGACCCCCACCGGGACACCATCATAAATATGAGTCAGTTGGCAGGCACCTGCATTTGAATCACGTGCCCCAACCGTCGTAAGGAGAAAACGATCCCGTGTCGCATTTTTTTCAGTCCCGTTGTAACTTTGGACGGTCGCTAAACGAATCGTAATTCGAGGACTACCTGGTGTTCCGTTGGCCACCTTAGCCTGTTCCCCGGTTTTATTAAACCCTGTCCTTTCTCATCACTAACTCAAACCCCTCCTTGGCATGTAGAGAGTCCCATGTTGGGCGACCCCCGTCTTGCAAAAATAATAATAATAATAATAAAAATAATAATAATAATAATAATAATAATAATAATAATAATAATAATAATAATAATAATAATAATAATAATAAAAAATTATAAAATTGGTGGTATGTGGTGCAGAGATAAAACTCTCAACAGCCGTCCCGGGTTTTTTTTTAGAACCCTCCCACCGAATCTGGCCGGCGTACACGTGTGGGGGGTGCCCACGATAAAGGAATCGTGCCTTGGCACAGGTTGGCACAGGTGGGCATCTGATGGGCACCAGGTGAGGCCTTTTTGTCTGAAATGGTATAGGGTGTCCTGCCTGATCAGGGGGTTGGACTGGATGACCTCCAAGGTCCCTTCCAACTCTGTTATTCTATTCTATCTATTCTATTCTTATTCTTTCTTATTCTATTCTATTCTTATTCTATTCTTATTCTATTCTCTCCTCTCCTCTCTTCTCTCTCTTCTCTCTCTTCTCTTCTATTCTCTTCTCTTCTCTTCTCTTCTCTTCTCCTCTCCTATTTCTATTCTATTCTATTCTATTCTTATTCTATTCTTATTCTTATTCTATTCTATTCTCTCCTCTCCTCTCTTCTCTTCTCTTCTCTTCTCTTCTCTTCTCTCTCTTCTCTTCTCTTCTCCTCTCCTATTCTATTCTATTCTATTCTATTCTTATTCTTATTCTTATTCTTATTCTTATTCTTATTCTATTCTCTCCTCTCCTCTCCTCTCTTTCTCTTATATTCTATCTCTTCTCTTCTCTTCTCTTCTCTTCTCTTCTCTTCTCCTATTTCTATTCTATTCTATTCTATACTCCTCTCCTCTCCTCTCCTCTCCTCTCCTCTCCTCTCCTCTCCTCTCTCTCTCCCTCTCTTCTCTTCTCTTCTCTTCTACTCTTCTCTTCTCTTCTCTTCTCTTCTCTTCTCTTCTCTTCTCTTCTTATTCCATTCTATTCTTCCCTTCTTTCCACTTCCTACCCGCTTTTTTCAAAGCTGAGACGAAATGGCTTCCGAGTTTGCCCGGTTGCGCCCTTTGAATGGCACATCGGACGGAGGCCGCGTTGCGAATCTTCTCTTCTTCGATGGGTTGGTTTGAGGTGGGAGGATGGGTGACTTTCTCCCGGGGGCCCAAAGTTTATCGATTGGACTCTGTGCCCTCCACGGGGCACACCCAGCCCCACGGATTAACCCTGCCCTCCTTCGCTGGGGTGTGTTGTTGCCGTGAGGTCATCTTCCACGCCGAACCGGCTGGGCCAATTTCTGGGAAGTCTTCGGATGCTGCGAATCGCTTTCGTTTCTCCAACCCTGGAGGTTTTAAAGGAAAGATCGGAGAACCAGTTGTCCGGTTTGAACGAGGGGGTGGACTAGAGGATCTCCAAGGTCCCTTCCCACTCTGTTATCTGTTATCCTTCCTTCCTTCTTTCCTTCCTTCCCTTTCTCTCTCATTCCATTCCCCTCTTTCCCTCTTCCTTCCCTTCCTTCCTTCCTTCCTTCCTTCCTTCCTTTCTCTCACTTTCCCTTCCCTCTTCTTTCCCTTCCTTCCCTCCTTCTTTCCCACCCTCCCTCCCTCCTTTCTCTACTTCCCTTCCCCTCTACTTCCTTCCTGCCTGCCTGCCTTCACTTCTATTCTTCCTTCCTTCTCTTTCTCTCTCTTTCCCTTCCCCTTTTCCCCTCTTCCTTCCCTCTCTCCCTCCCTCCCACCTTTCTCTGTTTCCTTCCCCTCTACTCCCTTCCTACCTACCTTTCTTCTCTCCTTCCTTCCTTCCTTCCTTCCTTCTTCCTTTCTTCCTTCTATCCTTCTATCTTTCTATCCTTCCCTCCCTCCCTCCCTCCCTCCCTTCCTCCCTTCCTCCCTTCCACCTTTCTGTTTCCCTTCCCCTCTACTCCCTTCCTACCTACCTTTCTTCTCTCCTTCCTTCCTTCCTTCTTCCTTTCTTCCTTCTATCCTTCCCTTCCTCCCTCCCTCCCTTCCTTCCTTCCTCCCTCCCTCCCACCTTTCTGTTTCCCTTCCCCTCTACTCCCTTCCTACCTACCTTTCTTCTCTCCTTCCTTCCTTCCTTCTTCCTTTCTTCCTTCTATCCTTCCCTTCCTCCCTCCCTCCCTCCCTCCCTCCCACCTTTTTCTGTTTCCCTTCCCCTCTACTCCCTTCCTACCTACCTTTCTTCTCTCCTTCCTTCCTTCCTTCTTCCTTTCTTCCTTCTATCCTTCCTTCCTCCTCCCTCCCTCTCCTTCCTTCCTTCCTCCCTCCCTCCCACCTTTCTGTTTCCCTTCCCCTCTACTCCCTTCCTACTTACCTTCTTCTCTCCTTCCTTCCTTCCTTCCTTCCTTTCCTTCCTTCCTTCCTTCCTTCCTTCCTCATCACTGGAGGTTTTCCAGAAGAGAGACTGGACAACCCCCTTGCCTGAAACAGAATTAGGGGTTGGACTAGAAGTCCTCCAAGGTCCCTTCTCTGCGCACCTGTCTGCCCCCCTTTTCCAAATGGCTTCGTGCAGCAGAACCCAGTTTCTTGCCAACCGGCCTCGCTCTGAAATGAATAGAGAGAGAGAGACTCTTCCTGCCCGAGCAGGGGGGGGGGGGGTGGGACTAGATGACCCCCAAGGTCCCCTCCAACTCAGCTGTCCTCGGTTATTTAGTACAGAAACACTTTGCGCTGGCGTGTTCCGCGAAGAGCTGTTTGTTTTTTTTTTTCCCCCGCTCTCCGCTCTAACCCACAGCCCTGAAAAATCCCCTGGTGGTGCCCCATCCACGCAGAATCTTAAAAGAGCTCCCCACATTGGCTGGCACTGCCCCCTCCCACCCACCCCCAAAGATCTCCCCTGCCCTCCTCTCCTGAACAGATGCCAAGGACGATGGGGGGGATGGGGAAGGAAGGCCAAGAGCCTCAGGTTGGCACACCTGACTCCTGTTCCCCCGCCCCTCTTCCCAGCCTGCCAGCGCATAGGTGAGTGTGGCTGCGTGTCGCTAAGACGGCACCTGCCGACTGTCCCCAGGTGTCCTGGATGTGCAACACGGAAGGAGGGGGGGGGAGGCGGGGAATGAAGGGGCGGCTTGCAAGGAGCCAAGAGAAGGCTGCTTGGTTCCCTTTGCACGCTGGTGCATGCGTGCAAAACCCTCGGGGGAGGGGGTGCGGGGGGGGGAAGACGGGGGCAGGAGAGGCCGTGCGCACACACCTAGGAAGCTCACACGTCTTATCACTCAAGGTAAGCGGGAGGCGTGTGTGCTGCACCCCTTTGAACCCTAGAACTGGGAGATCCCCCCCACTCTTTCTTTCTCTCTCTCTCTCTCTTTCTCACTCTCTTTCTCTCCCTCTCTCTCTCTCTCCTCTTTCTCTCCCTCTCTCTCTCTCTTATCTATCTATCTATCTATCTACTATCTATCTATCTATCTACTATCTATCTATCTATCTATCTATCTATCTATTATCTCTCTCTGTGTGTCCCCCTCCCTCCCTCTTTCTCTGTCTTTCTTATCTATCTATCTATCTATCTATCTATCTATCTATCTATCTATCTATCATCTCTCTGTGTGTGCCTCCCTCCCTCCCTCTTTCTCTCTTTCTTTCTCTGTCTTTCTTTCCCTCTCTCCCCTCCCTTCCTCCCTCGTTCTCTCTCTCCCCCCTCCCTCCCTCCCTCTCTCTCTCTCTTTCTCTCTATCTCTCTGTCTCTCTTCCTCACTCTCTTTCCCTCCCCCCTCTCTCATCTATCTAACTATCTATCTATTTCTGTGTGTGTCTCCCGCCCTCCCTCTTCCTCTGTCTTTCTCTCTCTCCTTCTTTCTCCCCCTCCCTCCCTCTTTCTCTCTCTCTCTCTCCCCCTCCCTTTCTCTCTCTTTCTCTTTCTCCCTCTTTCTCTCTTTCTCTCTCTCTTCTTTTTATCTATCTATCGATCTACCTACCTACCTATCTATAGCTAGCTGTCTAGCTATCTGGCTATCTAGCTATCTTACATCATCATCTATCATCTATATATAACTATCATCTATATATCTTTTTCCTTCGTTCCTTCCTTCGTTCCTTCCTTCGTTCCTTCCTTCCTTCCTTCCTTCCTTCCTTCCTTCCTTCCTTCCTTCCTTCTTTCCTTCTTTCCTTCTTTCCTTCCTACCTACCTTCCTTCCTTCCTTCTTTCCTTCCTTCCTTCCTTCCTTCCTTCCTTCCTTCCTTCCTTCCTTCCTTCCTTCCTACCTACCTACCTTCCTTCCTTCCTTCCCTTCCCTTCCCTTCCCCTCCCTCCCTCTATCTACTAAATGTATAGGTTGCCCATCTCACTATATCCCATGCCAGTCTGAACCCCTGCGAGAGAATTTGGGGTGTGTGTGTGTGTGTTAAACTCTGAACCCTGATGCTTCTTTCTTAAACAGGCCAAACTTGAGTAGCGGCAGGCAGAAATTCAACAGGCGCCGTAGAACTTCCCAAACCAATCCTCCTCCCTCCCTCCCTCCCTTCCTTTCCACCTAAGGAGCCTTGTTCCGTAGAGGGGGCTTGAAGGGGGCCGCAGGCCAACCCAGAATAATTTCGCCGGTACGGGTACGGAACGGCAGCGGGCCGAAGTGGGCTCAGCTGGAGTGGCTGGCCTCGCCGTCCCTGGGTTTTTTTTTTGCCTCCGTTGCTTCGGAGGCCACGCTGGGAGCCCCACTGCCCATCGATCCAGGATGTACATTTGGTTGTTGTTTTATTTTTTTTTAGCAAGGCACGCAGGAAAGGAGACGGTTGTTGTTGTTGTGTACCCCCAAAATGGAGAGCGGGGTGCCGTCCAAAAGCCCCACCATTCCGCGTGCCATCCCTGATGCCAAAGCCAGGCCTGGCACGGCTCCTGTTCCCCTGGCCTGCTGGGAGGCACCGATCCCTCCTTGGGGGGAGGGTGGCGGCTGATGAAACCGCCGCGAAATCGTCCTTTGGCCCCACCCAGCGCTTTTGCCAGCGATGCCCCCCTCCCGGGTGGGAGCCGAGGTAGAGCCAGCGGGCGCTCCATGGCAACCCCCCCGGGGCCCTTCCCCAGCCTTGAAACCGAAGCCTCCTTTGGCCGGGAGGAGGCCAAACCTCCGAGGAGGCGAGGCGCGGAACTGGGCATGGTGCCAGGCGTGGTTGGCAGTGCCAAGAAGGAAGAAGGTGAACTCTGGGCTGGGAGAGCGGGGGGGGGGGGGGGGATGCTGGCGGGGGCGGGGGGGGGGGGGGGGGAAGGGCAGAGGCCTTGCCCCATCATTCTCATGGGGGTGTGGAGTTTCCTCGGGCAGAGCTCATGGCAGTTTGCCCCCTGCCCTGCGTGCCACCGGTAGGAGTCTCGAGATCTGTTTTACCCTTGAGAAGAGGAGACATTCAGCCGTTCCTTCCCTCCCTCCCTTCCTTATTCTTCCCTCCCTCCCCTTCATCTCCTTCTTTCCTTCCTTCCTTCCTTCCTCCATACTTTCCTTCCTTCCCTCCTCCCTCTCTCTTCCTGTCCCCTCTAATTCTTCCCTTCCTCCACCTCCCTCCCTCCTCTTTTCCCTTCCCCTCTAATTCTTCCCTCCCTTCCTCCCTTCCCTCCCTCCCTCCTTCCTCTCTTCCCTTCCCCTCTAATTCTTCCCTTTACCTCCTTCTTTCTTTCCTTCCTTCCTTCCCTCCCTAATTCTTCCCTTCCTCCCCTTCGCCTCCTTCTTTCTTTCTTTCTTTCTTTCTTTCTTTCTTTCTTTCTTTCTTTCTTTCTTTCTTTCTTTCCTTCTTTCCTTAATACTTTCCTCCCTTCCCTCCTCCGTCTCTCTTCCGTCTAATTCTTCCTCCCCTCCCTCCCTCCCTCCTTTCCCTCCTTCTCTTCCTTCCCTCCTTCCTTCCTCTCTTCCCTTCCCTTCTAATACTTTCCTTCCTTCCCTCCTCCTTCTTTGCTCCCTTCCCCTCTCATTCTTCCCTTCACCTCCTTCCTTCTTTCTTTCCTTCCCTCCCTACCCTTCACCTCTTCCTTCCTTCCTTCCTTCCTTCCTTCCTTCCTCAATACTTTCCTTCCTTCCCTCCTCCCTCTCTCTTCCCTTCCCTTCTAATTCTTCCCTCCCCTTCGTTCCTTCCCTCCTTCCCTCCCTCCCTAGTAGAACCCCCCCTCCTTTTTCCTTGCGAGGGGGGGGGAGCAATCTCTCGCCCAAGGCTTTGGGGGCAGCGTGCCCCCCTCCCTCCCCCAGAAAAGGGGAGTTCCTTGCAAACCCAACTGCCCTGACGCAGTTCCCCTCTCTTGAAGGGGGGAAGAGAAACAGGTGACGGATGAGACAGAAAGAGAGAAGTAGGTCAGGCTGGCTGTTTGGGGCCCTCCGGCCGCAGACTCTCTTACGCAGACTCTCTCCCGCCAGCCCCATGGGCACCGGATGGGGTAAGCACAGGGGCACCCTTACTGGGGTGGGGTGGGGGGGTGCAGCGAGGATTTCCCCCCCCAACTTACAAACTTCCCCAGACCTTTAAAGATGCTTTAATTATTTCCTCTCTGAATGTCAAAATGCATTTCCAAAACAAACTTTCCCTTCCTGCTCCTGGAAGGACGTGGATTCGAATCCGAGGCCCAAGGGACGGAAGCAGGAGCAAGCAAGCTAGCCAACAGGGTGCAGATAGATAGATAGATAGATAGATAGATAGATAGATAGATAGATAGATAGAGTTTAAGGAGGGGGAAAAAAAACTTCAGTATTTTTTCAGCACAGAGATTGCTTCTCGATTGCTTTCCAGCCTGAAACAAAAAAATGTCATTTTTTTTTCTCACTGCTGTTCACAAACAGTAACAGAGTTCGAAGGGACCTTGGAGGTCATCTAGCCTAACCCCCTGCTTATGCAAAAGACCTATACTAAGGATTAAACTCCCTCCCCTTTAAGGTTGCACACTGGGCTCAAATTCCTGAATCAATCAATCAATCAATCTATCTATCTATCTATCTATCTATCTATCTATCTATCTATCTATCATCTCTTTATCTCTTCTGTCTATCTCTTATCTATCTGTCTATCTCTTTTATCTGTCTATCTATCTCTTATCTATCTCTTATCTATCTATCTATCTATCTATCTATCTATCTATCAATCATCTATCTATCTCTCTATCTCTTCTATCTATCTATCTCTTATCTATCTATCTATCTATCTATCTATCTCTTCTATCTATCTATCTATCTATCTATCTATCTATCTATCTATCTATCTAATTTAAAGCTCGGGATTATAATGAATATTTTATATATATGTATATACTTCTTTCCATTTTCCCTTCTAGAATGCCCAATAGGAATAATTCCGGCTTTTTATTTTTTCCAATTTTCTGCCCTGTTATTTCATCCAGCCAGATTTTTATCTTCCCCCACAATTTCTTTAATCTCAGGGCAGGTCCACCTATCTTTCCTTATTTTATTTTATTTTATTTTATTTTTATTTATTTATTTTTATATGCCGCCCTTCTCCGGAGACTCAGGGCGGTTTACAATGCGTTAAGCAATAGCCTTCATACTTTTGTATATTTTATACAAAGTTGAGCTTACCGACAAACCGAGTCCTCATTTTACCCACTTTAGAAAGGACGGAAGGCTGAGTTCAACCTTGAGCCTGGTGAGAATTGAACTCGCCGTAATTGCAGGCAGCTGGATGTTAAATGCTGCCTTAGTAGGAGGCATTAGCCTCCTACGCCGCTCAGGCTCCTAAGTAATTTCAATAGTATTTTTCAAGTAGAAAAATAATACGAACGTCTGTTTTCTTTTCTCCTGCACAGCGTATTTCACCCAATTTTACAACAATAATCCGTCCCCTTTTCCTAAAACCTTGGAAGGACCTGGTTTTTGAAGGCCATCGAGCCTTGCGTCTTTAACGCTGGCACACGAACTCTCCCATCGTACACAAAGCACAACCTGTTGTGTTGTTGCTCTCAATTTAACGCCCACTCAGCCTGCCAGTCAACCTCACCCAATTGCCCTGGGGGGGCTCAAGGTCCCACCCTAGATAATTTTCTCTCCATTTCTCTCTCTCTCTCTCTCTTCCCCTCGCCAACCCTTTTGCAATCTTAAGGCCAGGAGGAGGACCCAGGGGATAAAAGGTTCAGCTTAGCATTCTGGGTAAAAACGAGAAGGAGTGTATGCAAAGCACTCTGGGGTGTTTTTCGTGCCAAGCTGGTTGAGTTTGTGAATTGTCCTTCTCACTTTTTTTTAGCCATGTGTTTTTTTCAATGTTGTGAACAAGTCTGAGACTACAACTCCCAGAATTCTCCAGCCGGACGTGCTTGGTTTTTTGTGTTGTTTTCTTCCCCCTCCTCCCGCTCTCTCTAGAGCGGAGAGATTGCAGCGAAAGGGATTGCGGAGAGAAAGGGATTACAAGAGAGTAAGCAGGGACGCGGCTAAGACGCTGAGCTTGTCGATCGAAAGGTCGGCAGTTCAGAAGTTCGAGTCCCGAGCGCCGCGTAACGGGGTGAGCTCCCGTGACTTGTCCCAGCTTCTGCCAACCTAGCAGTTCGAAAGCACGTAAAAAAAAAATGCAAGTAGAAAAAATAGGGACCACCATTGGTGGGAAGGGAACAGCGTTTTCCGTGCGCCTTTGGCGTTGAGTCATGCCGGCCACATGACCACGGAGACGTCTTCAGATGGCGCTGGCTCTTCGGCTTTGAAACGGAGATGAGCACCGCCCCCTAGAGTCGGGAACGACTAGCACGTATGCGCGTGGGGAACCTTTACCTTTTAAGCAGGGACGCTGTGGGAATACGCATCAAAAGGAACGTGTTCTCGCCAGGGAATTCTGGGAGTTGAAGTCCAACCTCTTAAAGGTGTGCCTCCAGGTTGTAAAAAGCTGGCATGGAAAGGCAGAACCATGTGTACGGAAGGTATTCCGCTCTCTTAAAATTGTGGGAAGTTTCTGGTTGCTCAATTTTTTTCCGACCCATTTCCTAGAATATTATTTTAGCCGCCGTTCTTTTCACTAATTTTTTAAATTCTGTTCTTCTCTTCCTGCATTTTGCAAAAACCGCTCGAAACAGACTTTTTACTTTTTGCTGGCCCGTTTCAAAGTTACAAACAGGTTGCCTTACTGACTCTGCCCAAACCCATAAGAATAATTTAAGGAGCCTGTCTCCCTCCCTCTCTCTCTCTCTCTCTCTCACGCACGCACACACACACACAGACCATGCCACCTCACTTCTTCTGAAGCAATCCCGTCCCACCTTACAAGGTTGTTGTTAAGATTGTTCTATGGGTTGAGCGTTGCCTGCAAAGATACAGAGTTGAAATCTATGGTCGTGGGTGCATATAGCATTTCATTTTTTTTTTTTTGGCCTTGGAACACCCCTGCAAGGTAGGACTACAGCTCCCCTGATTCCAAACCAGCTCGGCGGAGGATGATGGGAGTTGTAGTCCGTCACGAGCCCCCCCTCCCCCCCCGGCTAGCTTCCTTTTTCTATTCTAGAAACGACTAGCCGGAGGGATCTCTTCAACCCCTCTCAAATTGGGATAACCGGGACCAGAAAACCCACTGGTAGCGTATGCAGCTCGGCTCACTGACTCGATCTGCCTACATCACCACTTGAGATGGCAGGTTCTGGGGAGGTTTTTTTTCCCCCCCAAATATTTCTACAGTGAAGACCAAAAGGGAACCCTCGCCCTATATAGAGATGACGGGGGGGGGACATGGTGGGCGGTAAGGAGAGCGAGACCATCTCTGCTTAGTCACTGTCTCAGACAGGAAGTGTGGATTTCCCCAGAAGTTGTGGGGGGAGCATTCTTCTGGGAAGAGGGGGGGGATGTTATGAATTAGGGGCGGGGGAGGTCTTCGGCCCCGGAGGTCTAAAAATTGCAGACTCCCCCCCACCCTCTGATGCCTCCCCTGAGATAAGACCAGGCGTTCAGGGATCCCTCTGTGGGCTTTCCAGAACTCTGCACATGCTCTGGCTAACTCTTGCTTTTCCCTGAGCTGCTGGCAAAGCTTGCCACCGAGTCCTCTCTTTCGGGCTGAAGAGTTTGCAAAAGCAAAGGATAATAATAGCTTTGGTTTGCAACACCACAAAGCGCTGGCAAGCCGGCGCCCCCACCCAGGCTGAGTCACCGGCCTTCTCCACGCCCCGCACGCGGCCCCCCCACCCCCACCCCACCCCACCCCTGGTCCGTTGCAGTCCCAGAGTTTCTGATTCCCACCCCTCCGTGCCCTGCCAAATCTTGTTTTCCTCTGTGCCCAGCTCACCCGACTTATCACTCGACCAGGGCACCTGGCTGCCAGGAAGGAGCACCTTCTGGGAAGCTTCGGGCGGGGATGATGGGGGAGATAGTGGGGGAAGCAGATTGGGCGAAAGGGCAGAGAAGTAGTCCTTCTGGTGCCCTCCTTTCTTTCTTTCTTTCTTTCTTTCTTTCTTTCTTTCTTTCTTTCTTTTCTTTTCTTTTCTTTTTCCTTTCTTTCTTCTTCTTTTCTTTCTTTTTTCTTCCTTGCTTCTTCCTTCCTCCCCTCCCTTCCTTCCCTCCCTTATTTCCCTCCCTTTCTTTTCTTCCTTCCTTTCTTTTTTCTTCCTTCCTTTTTTCTTCCTTCCTTCTCTTTCTTTCTTCCTTCTTCCTTTTTCCTTCTTTCTTTCTCTCCTTTCTTTTTTTCTTTTTCTTTCTTTTTTCTTCCTTCCTCCCCTCCTTTCCTCCCTCCCGCCTTCCCTCCCTTTCTTCCCTCCCTCCCTCTCTTTCTTTTCCTCCTTCCTTTCTTTTTTCTTCCTTCTTTCTCTTTCTTTCTTTCTTTTCTTCCTTCCATCTTTGTTCTTGTTTCTTTCCTCTCTTCCTTTTTTCCCTTCTTTCTTTCCCTCCGTTCCTTCCTCCTACCTACCTACTTACCTACGTACCTATCTATCTATCCATCCACCCATCACACTCCGTCTATTTCCTTCCTTCCTTCCTTCCTTCCTTCTCCTCCTCCCTTCCCTCTTTCTGTCTATTTAGCAATCCATCATACCCCTATCTCTTTCCTGCCTTCCTTCTCTCCCCTCCCTTCCCTCTGTCATTCTATCTATTTATCTGTCCATCCATCCATCCATCCCACCACTGTCTATTTCCTTCCTTCCTTCCTTCCTTCCTTCCTTCCTTCCCTTCAATCCATCTATTTATCTACTCATCTCCCTTCCTTCTTTCCCTTCAATTCATCTATTTATCTACTCATCCTTCCTTCCTTCCTTCCTTCCTTCCTTCCTTCCTTCCTTCCTTCCTCCCTCCCTCCCTCCCTCCCTCCCTCCCTCCCTCCCTCTCCACAAGTAAATCTAGGCCTCTTTTCCAAAGAAGGAGAGAAGGCGGCTGGGATTCTCTCAACAGAGCCTCCAGAGTCAGGCGCAGACTATCCTCAAATGCTAAGTGCTCGGCAACAAAATCTTTTTAAACTTGTAATAAGCGGCCAACCTGAATCCATCCTTTCTGAGCAACCACAGCCCTGCAGTGTAGGCAGAGAGGATTTCCCAGGTGCATGGAGGATGGGGAAATGGCTTTTTGGGGGTGGGGGGGCAACCTGGAGATTTTTGGGAGCCAGCCGGGCGAGATTTGAACTCAGAATGAAGAAAACAGTGGATGGAAAAGGGGATAAAAAAATAAAATAAAATAAAACGTTGTTTGCAGATTTGCGATTAGCGGAATTCTAGGAAATGTTGTGGGTCTGTTTTGAGCCGTTTGTGTTGTTGTTTAACAACCAGCCTCTCCCCTTGCTGTGGGGAAAAGGGGTGGGAAAATGACACAATCACAGTTCTCCGGAAACCCCTCCTCCCCCTCCTGGCTTCCCCTTTTTTTCCACCCGCTGTTTTCTACCGAAGTTTAGCTCCGGTTCCCTCTTTTATTTTTCCGCTTTCTCATTCTGTCGTTTAGAATAGAATAGAATAACAGAGTTGGAAGGGACCTTGGAGGTCTTCTAGTCCAACCCCCCTGCTTAGGGGCTTAGTTCTCCATCTTCCCTTCTGCAGTACCTTATTTTCCCCTTTTAAATTTTCCTTTTCATTTTTTTTTTGCGCTGAAAACAGACAAGCGTAAAAAAATTGCAAATTCAGAGATGATTTCATTGGAGATGGCAAAGACCAAAGGACAGTCTTGACTTACAACTGGAATTGAGCCCGGCGTTTCCGTTGGTAAGCGAGACGGTGCTTCAAACGAGCCCTGCCCCATTTTTTAACGACCTCTCTTGCCTCCGTCGTTAAACGATTCAAGGCAGTTATTCAGTTAGCAACACGGTTGTTAAGTGAATCCATCTTCCCCGTTGGCTTTGCTCCTCAAATGGTCGCAAAAGGGGATCGTGCAACCTGGGGGGGGAAACGCCGCAACCGTCATAACTGTGAGTCAATCAGTCGTCCTCGACTTACAACAGTCCATTGAGTGACCGGTCATGTCCGTGTTTCACACTTACAACCGTTGCGGCATCCCCACGATCCAAATTGCTATTGCTTAACGCATTGTAAGCCGCCCTGAGTCTCGGAGAAGGGCGGCATATAAATCAAATTAAAAAAAAAATTGAAATACTTGGCAGCTGACTTATAGTTATGACGATCGCAGTGTCCCCTTTTGCAACCTGCCGAGCAAAGTTAATGGGGGGTGGGGGGTGGGAAGCCAGGTTCACTGTAGCAAGGATGATCATAAAACGAGGCAAAACGTTAACAGCTGTCTCGCTCAGCGACCGAAAGTTTGGCTTCGTGTCGCGGTCGTAATTCGGAGGACTACTCGTAATCCCATTTTCTTTCTTTTCCCCTACACACCACCCCGTAAAATTGCCCGGATGCCCATTCTGGTTGGGCCACTGGGGAGAAACTGAGTCAAGCTGTGGCATTTTTTTTTTAGCCAGTCACTCAAGTCGGGCTGCTCCGCTGGGCAGGCTGTGGCAAGCCATTTTCAGCCCTGCCCTGATAAATGCCAAGGAATTTCGCCAGACACCTTCTTCCCAGTCGTTTTTTCTGCCAAGTTCCAGGAATGGGCACTGGTTGAGCCAGCGCTTTTGATCCCAGAGCTTCCCTTTGATCCTGCTACCGAACGGCTGGCAAAGTTTGTGCTGGCTTGGGTGAATGGACTTCAGTTCCCAGAATGCAGCAGGCCCGGCCGGGGTGGCTGAGGATTCTGGGAAAGCAAAGCTCTTGAAAATATTCCTTTAAAAAAAAAAAAAAACACTATGTTTTTTACCTGGATTTTTTTCAGGAGAAGGAAGCGAAGCTAAAGAGAAAAAGCAAGACAGAAAAATTAGAAAGGAAAAGGAGGGGGGAGGATGTCTTCCTTTCTTCCCCTCCCTTTTTCTCCCTTCTTTTCCCCTTTCCTTCTCTTCTTCCTTGCTTCCTTCCTTCCTTTCCTTCCTTCTTTCCTTCCCTTTCTCTCCTTTCGCTTCCCCTTCCCCTTTCCTTCCTTCCTTCTTTCCTTCCTTCCTTCTTTTTCTCTCCCTTCCCCTTCCCCTTCCTTTTCCCATTCTCTTTCCTTTCTTTTCCTTCCTTCCTTCTTTCCTTCCTTGTCCTTCTCTCCCTTCCCCTTTCCCTTCCTGTTCTCATTTCTTTTCCTTCCTTCCTTCCTTCCTTCCTTCCTTCCCTTCTTTTCACCCACTCCTCTTTATAACTCTTCCCTTCCCCTTTCTTCTTTCCTTCTTTCCTTCCTTCCTCCCTTCCATCCTCCTCTTCTCTTTCTTTCCTTCCTTCCTTTTCACCCACTCCTCTTCGTCTTCCCTTCCCTTCTCTTCCCTTCCTCCTTTCCTTTCCTTTCCTCCCTCCCCCATACTTCTCTCCCTCCCCCTTCCTCTTCCTTCCTTCCTTCCCGCCTTCCCTCTCTCCCTCTATTTCTCCCTCCCTCCCTCTTTCCTCCAGCCTCTTAGTCTCATTTTGAGCTCCTAATTCAAACCACCAAATGACTATTTTCTTGTCCTCTTTCCACCAAAAATATCCACATAAGTTTCCAACCTTTCAATAATAATAATAATAATAATAATAATCCTCCCACAATACCTTAACAGTTCCTAGGTTCTTGGTTAGGACTCGAGCTGCTGAGCTATTAACCAGCCTCAAAGGCTGTGAATCTCACTAAAGATTATAATAATAATAATAATAATAATAATAATAATAATAATAATAATAATACTGTCCTTATGGGATTTTTTTTCCTTTCTCTGACCAATCTCGGCAGATTCATTATTTCTACATTGTTTTGCTCATTTTCTCAGCCCCTTCTTCGCGCTTCTCTTTCTAATATTAACGAGACGGCGAGAAAAACTTTCTAGATTTGTTTTTTTTTCCACGTTACCCACAATTTGTGTAACTCAGGTGAGGCCGACCGAAGGCCGCTTAGACCGCACGTCTTAAAATACAAATCCGACAGTGTGCTCCGACAATTGGGTTTCTTCTCTCCCTCTTGCAGATGGGTTGGGAAAGCACTTGGCACATGCTCAGAGGCCTCTCTCCGCCGGAATAGTTCCTTATTGCGTTACCGATGCCGGAACAGAAATTGTTTTGATGTGCAATGGATTAAAGACACCTTCTGGCACCCTGGTTCCCAGGGGTGCCGTTGAAGATCCAGAGATAAAATCCTGTCTCGGGGTGTGTCCAGCATAGGATCCGATTGGGCGGGTGGGAGGGGGGGGTTTGCAGGAATTATCTGTCTGTTCTGCCCCCTTCTTAGCCGGAATAAACCAAAACGTATATCAAATTCGCTTTAAAATTGGCTTGATTTATCCTGGTGACGTGATTAAGAACACACTGTGCATCCTTTGGGAGAACGGTTAAAAAGCTCTGGCCTCTGAGCATACCTAAAGTGCTTCACACATACCCCTCCTCCGAACAGGAAGATGTAGCTCTAAAGCAGGTGGCATGATTTACATAGTATACCCCTAGCTTGGTTAGTCCTCAACTTACAACTACTCCTTTAGTGACCGTTCCAGGGACTCTTGAAAAAAAGTGACTTGCAACCGGTCCTCGCACTTAAGACCGTCGCAGGACTCGCAGCGTCACGGGGTCAACCGGCATGTATTTATGACGGTTGTGGCATCCTGGGGTCATGTCATCGCCATTTGCGACATTCCGACAAGCAAAAGTCAATGGAGGAAGGTGGATTCGTTTAATGACCATTCCAACAAGCAAAAGTCAATGGGGGAAGCTGGATTCATTTAGCAACCACTGGAGTCACTTAACGGCAGTGATTCGCTTAACAACAGTGCTAAAATCAGGCACAGCTCCCTTAATACCCACCTCGCTCAGCGATGGAAATTCTGTCCCCAACTGCGGTCGTAAATCGAGACTACTTGTATCATTAATCCTTGCGGGAAGCGCAGAGGCCGGTCTTTGAGAAGCAAGCTAGCAGGGACCTTAAAGTAGCCTTTCCTACAACCCTATAAGGTAGATCACCCTCGCTCGAGGATAAAGAGCCTGGGTCGAAACTGCCAGAAGGCGTTTGACAGGATAGACTTGGAAGTGGCTTTTCCTGAGTTGTTCGCATGTTTCCTCCTTTGCGCCCGGCGAGGAGTTTTCACCGGTGGAATTGGGGGGCTGTTGTTCTGCCTGGGGAGGGTGAAAGGGTTAAAAAGAGGGGGGCGGGAACGTGGGAACGGGTGCTGCATAACCGGGGGTGTGGGCGTTGCCCGCTTTTTGTGGTGGTAAGAGAGCCCGAGTTTGCTACACCACTGCACATAGGTGTACTCACATCTGCACAGACGCCGGGTGGAGGAACAGCCGTGGCGAGGGGTGAGTGAGGGGGGCACCCTGGCAAGATTTGAGTGGGGGGTAGTGTTGGAGAGAAACAGCCCCCCCCAAATTTAGGATTAGGGTCAGGCAACTTGCTTGAAATGCCAAGGCACCATGCCCAAGAGTGCCCGCTTGGCACGACACTGAGATGGCAGACAAAGCTGATAGAAAGAAAGCCAACATGGCTTGATTTGGGGTGCTGCCCCATTCTAAGACCCCAGTGCGTAGTTTCCCTCTTCTTCCTCCCCCACAAAAATCATTTTCCCCCCTTTTTCTCTCAACCACCCCTCTTCTTTGCGATACCCAATTCCTGAGGTTGGCTCAGAATCCATCCTGCAAAATTTGTACTCCGAGGAATTTGTTGGGAAGGGATATTGAGTTGGTGTGTGTGTGTGTGTGTGTGTGGAAGGATTCAGAAAGGATTCAGAAAGGGAGGGGGAATCTCTTGAATCAAGTCTGAGAGATCTGATCTAGGATAATCTTAATGCACCAGGAGAAGAAAGGAATATATATATATTTTTAGAGATTGCGGCTCGGCCCACCGAGATTCAAATCGAGGGCCAACGAGGCAGGGTTGAATTTCTAGCCTGGTTTTTCCAAGATTTGCGAAGGATTTAAAACATTCCACCATCCTTCTAGTCCTCAGTGTTTTAGGGAGAAAAGCATCCGAAGGTCGGTACAGGTTTTTTTTTTTTCCCCTTTCGAATTTCAGAGAATCGATAGTTGGCGTCCTTTTCTTCATCGTAATCGTTTCCGCTTTGTTGTTTCTTTTCCTTTGTAGCGATTTCTTTCAAAAGAGGCAGGCGGTGAAATCCAGAATACCGCTGAATCCGAAACGTATAATCTTCGGTTATTTGTTTTTCTTCCCTCATGAAAAACAACCAAACTAAAACGATTACTTAAAGGTTAGCTTGATCCAGCATGTCGAATATCAGGTCAGGTCAAGACCTAGGTATGGTGATATAATTTATTAACCCTGGTTAATCCATCCTGGTTTGTTTGGGGAGACAGCCTGTTTGCATTTTGTCTGCTCGGTTAATCGGTGGTAAAATGCCAGAATTTGTTTTCTAAGGTGGCCTGTGTATAATGTCGGTCTTTTTTTTTTTTTTTTTTGCCTATTACCGTGTTTCCCCGAAAATAAGACCCTGACTTATATATTTTTTTTGAACCCTGAAATAAGCACTCGGCCTTATTGCCGTGCACTCAAAAGCCCGATTGGGCTTATTGTCAGGGAATGTTTATTTGGGGGGAAACGGTAGAAATGGATAGCTTTAACTAACCAGGTTAAGAGGGTTGTCTGAATGAAACCAGGAGGGAGCTACAATGCAGCGCTAGCGAGCAATATGTCGAAGGGACAATGTAATCCAATCGGCAAAGCCAAACTTCGTTTTACGCTTCTGGGTGACGGTGAAAGCCATTTTGGAGACGGTAGGAATCGTAAACAGAAGGGATCAAACCATGTTTGTCAACCGTTTAACAGGGGTGGACTTCGACTCCCAGAATTCCCCAGCCAGCCATAATTCTGGCTAAGGAATTCTGGGACGTCGAAGTCCACCCTTCTTAAAAGACCCATGGTTGACAAACTCGGCCTTAGAAACTTCATCACTCTAAGCTGACGTGAAGGTGTAAATTTGGGGTTTTCAAAAAAAAATTAAACCTGGTTTATCCGAGGTCCACGTCCCTCCCTCCGCATCTCAATGTTTAAATATGCAAACGTGTTTTTCCAGGTGCTTCAAAGCGACCTCGAGAGAGGCTGTTTAGCAAATCTCTGCCCGGGGTTTTGTAAACCGAGGATGATAGTATTAGAAAGCTGCCCGGCTGGGGCTGCTGGGCGTTGTAATCCTTCAATTGCTGCCTATGCAATCAGTGGGAGAGGCCTCGCTCGTCCTCCGCACTGCAAGCATTAAAAGCCGTAGGAGGAGGGCCTGTATTATGACCACAACTGAGCCCAAATTTCCGTTGCTAAGTGAGACGGCTCTTCAGTGAGTTTTGGCCTGCTGTTACGATTTTTCTTTTTGCCACCGTTGCTAAGGGAATCCCTGAAGTCGTTAAGTTAGCAACACCGTTGTTAAGCGAATCAGGAAGGTCGCAAAAGGGAATCGCGTGAGCCCGGGATGCTGCAACGGTCATAAATATGAGTCAAGGGTCTGGATTTTGTGACCATGGGGATGCTTGCAAATGAAAACATGAAAAATGATCCCAAGTCACTTCTTTCTTCCTTGCTTCCTTCCTTCCTTGCTTCCTTCCTTCCTTCTTTCTCTTTCCTTCTTCCCTTCTTTTTTCTTTTTTCCTTCCTTCCTTTTTTCCTTCCTTTTCCTTCCTTCTTTCTCTTTCCTTCTTTCTTTCTTTTCTTTCCTTCCTTCCTTCCTTTTTTCTTTCCTTCCTTCCTTCTTTCTTTCTTTCCTTCCTTCCTTTTTCTTTTCTTCCTTCTCTTCCCTTCTTTTTTCTTTTTTCCTTCCTTCCTTTTTTCCTTCCTTTTTTCTTTCTTTCTTTCTTTCTTTCTTTCTTTCTTTCTTTCTTTCTCTCTCTCTTTCTTTCTTTCTTCCAAATATTGATGTTTAAATATCCCACTGGGTCCTGACTAGATGGGCTTTGGAGATGGAGGGTCTCACTGAAACAGGGATGAGTGAAAGAGTTCAGCTCAGACTGCCTAGTGGATCCTACTTCCAGTTGGATAAATAAGCACCCCATTATTTAAAAAGTGTATTTGGAGGGGTGAAACATCTCTTGGCTGAAACATTAAAGCCCACGCAGGATGGTTGAAAAAGCAAGCTTGACTCGGTTGGCAGAGAGGAAACTCGCCAGGCTAATGTGTGGGTGCCTGACCTGCCCGTGGTTGTTTTCCTCCAGTGTCCAAACGCCCCAATTTCTCCCCACCCTTAATCTCAGCTGGATTAAACCTCAGCAGCCACTGAAATTTCGCCTCCCAAAATGGACACGAGAACAGGGTCTTTCACCCAGAAACAGATGGTCAAGGCGAAAAGATCAATCGCAAAAACCGCACCTTCGGTATCATTTGGAGGCTAAAAAGACTTGTGAGCTGTGCTCTTAAGTGCCGTCAAAATCCTGCCCGGATCCGAAAAGCTTTGGGTGGGAAAAGCATTCTTGGCTGTCCTAAGACGCTGAGGACTAGCCACATGCGGTGTGGCTGCATGACTCAAAAAAAAAAAAAAAAAAAAAAGCACCACGGGTTTTCTGTTCCCAGAGGTTGGCATCGTCCCACCCAGCATCTTTTCAATTACTTTGGGAATTAATTCTGCAAGATTTCTCTCCCTCACCAAACTAGCGAAATCGCAGACGGAATAGGCTGTGCAATTTCCACCAGACTTTTGTCTCTCCACCCCCCCCCCCCCAAAATTTTATTTTTCTTTTTTCCTTTCCCAGACTTAGGGTCCTTCTTGCCCCAAGGAAAAACTTGCATGTGTTCCTAAACTTGTCCGGGCATGTGATTTTCCCACCCACAACTTGCCTGGCACATGGTGCCCCCCTTTTCCCTGGGGGCCTTGCAACAGAGGGATTTATGGGCGGTGAAAAAAAATGCACACCCCGTTCCAGTTTGGCATGCTAATGCCCCGGTGATACCATCTCTCTCTGCGCCCTGTGCCCCATTTTGATGCCAGATGGGTAGCGTTCTCAGCAAGACGGCCCCTGTTTTCGTTGGGCATCCAACTTTAGGGATTTGAGGGAGGAGCAAAACCTTTGAACCCATTCCATCTCCTTTCCTGAATGCCCCTTTTAGATTCAAAGGACTATCGGAATTGACAGGAGGGCAGGAGAAATATTAATTCAGTTTAGAAGGTGCCGATTTTTTTTTAAAACATTTAAAAAAAATGTTTGTTTTTGTAAAAAAAAAAAAAACCCTCTAATTTGAAATTGACACAATTTCAAGGTGAAATTGACTCATTTGCAAGGTAAAATTGATATATTTGCACGGTGAAATTAACGCATTTGCAAGGTGAAATTGACTAATCTTTGATCCCGAATACCTGACTTTCATTTCCTGGAGATTAGTAACTTTGAATCCTGCTTTGGATTTGTGATACTGTTGGGTGAATTTTTAGGAAAACTATCATCGCTGTCCATAAGCCGTGGCTTAAGGCTGTGAATTTAACAACTCTGGCTAGGTCAACAATTTTACTTTTCTTGTGTTTGACCCTGTCTGTTTCTCAGAGATGGCTTGGACCAGTCTTTGGGCCGTTTTTTTCAAAAGCGGTTTGCCATTGCTTCCTTCTTAGGGCTGAGGGAAAGGGGCTGGCCCAAGGTCTCCCAGCTGGTTTTGTGTCTAAGGTGGGACTAGAACTCAGGTCTTTTGGTTTCTAGCTTCTCGCTCCATCAAACTGCCTCTCGTCAACAAATTGCTGTATCATTAAAAACACTGATTAACGCACCATCTAAATCTTTCCATCTGACGGTACTTTCCCTTGAAAAGCGCATTGATAAAAGAGGCAAAATAGATCTCGTCCAATTCCCAAAAATTATAAGAACGTTTCGGTGTTTCGTTTACAACTTCCAGACCTAGAAAACCAATTTCTAGATCTCTTAAACTGAAAGGTTGCTTAGATTAGATTAGGGTGGACAAGGTAAAAAAAAAAAAAAACCGACTGTCCTTCATGAGATCCGGCAGCATGTCACGCCGAAACGGACACACAAAAAAACCGAGTGAGAACGCATCGCGCTTCCTGAGAGGCATGGATTGCATTGTGCTTGCACAGCAAAACATCCGAGTTGTGAGTTCCTGCCTTCGCCCCCATCGCAAAGTTCATCCGCGTGGTTTGCAAAAGTTGGCTCAAAAATACAAAATTCGAATGGTTTAGGTTGAGATCCAAAGAAGGGAAAAATGGTCTTTCCCTAACCAGGTTTTTTTTGTGGATTCGGCTTTGCAAAATCTTTGTTGCAATCCATGATTCTGAGTGTGCATTGAACCCACTTCCCTGCGAGGTAGGCCCCCGCAAGTTCCTTTTTAGGGGTTTCGAAGTAGAAACCGAATCTGAAGATTCACGCCCGAGGTTTGGTGACGAGGCAAACTCTGCTGGCGGCTCAATTCAATTTCCCAGGAATTTTTCTCTCCCCCCCCCCCCACCCTTAATTAACTTGGCGGGCTCTTCTCGGCAATCCTCCTCCGTGCCAAATTTGTGCTGGAACAAAAGGTTCGCCTTTTCCTGCCTTCACAGAGACACCCCAAAAGGCCCGGCCCAAGTTAGCAAAAACACACGTGCCTGGGTTATAAGGGTCCGGAGGTCTCTTGAGGACTAGAAACTTGGGGAACAAGCTCCACAGCCTGCAGCTCAACCGATCTGCGCGAAAGTTACAAAATTTGCCTTTGGGATGTTTCTCTGGCTAAGGGGTCCCCCCAAAATCCCTCTTCTCTCCCAAATTATCTCCTGACTTCCCACCCACCCACAAATTTGCTTTATGGCTCCTTATAAACCAGGTTTTCTTGCTTCTTAAATCTTTTAGGAAGGGGGGGGGAAAACCTGTCGGGCTTCTGATGTGTTGTGGAACATGGCCGATAGAGACCTCCAGACCCCCTCTTCTAATGCGCCCCCCCTCTCCCCAATTTGGAAAACAGGCTACTGCAAAGGTTTGGATTAGGAGGTGTTTTTTTCAGGGGTTCCCCAAACCATGATGTGGTTCCAAGGGACTCGAAAGAGACCCTCAATGGAGGGAAAGCAGGGATTTTTCAGCGGTGCGACTTTGGGTGACAAATCAGAGCGTAGAAAGTCCCGGTGTATTTATGTATTTCCCGTAAACGTCTCGTGTACAGTTTTCTCGGCTCCCTTCTTCGGTGGCGTTGGAGGCCTTTATCATGTCACAGCATCTCCCTGGGGGTGGAAGAAAAAAATCCCCCACCTCCCATCCCCACATCCATTTTTCCACCCCCCCCCCCCCCCTCCCTTTTAAATTTCTAATTCTCCGTCGCAACCTCTGTGGCTTCTCACGGCTGAATTTTAGGAAGCGGGGAAAGAAAAAAAGCCATCTGTACATGCTCTGGAGAATCAAGGCATTGCCTCTTCCCCCCGGGACACGCCGCTCTCGGTTGCGAACGAGCCCCGCTTCGTTGACGCCGTGTTTCTTAGATTTAACCAGTCATCGGCGAGGCATGCCGCTAGTTCCCATCGAGGAGGCCGCCCATTTTCAGGGTCGCTTCTTCATCGGTCGCTTCCCTGCAGTTCTGGGTTCGATGCTGGCAATATTGGTGTCTTCAATCAGGGCGTGAGATGCCCCCCCCCCCCCCCCCCGGGCTGGCACACCCACCATTTTTGATGTCCCATTTTACAGCCGGTTTGTTGCCATCTCGAAATCTTTTGCAGAAAACAGGAAAAGATGCTCGAAGCCACATTGAAAGGATGAGTGTGGGAGGGAAATAAATCTAATTTGGAAATCGCTTAGAGATGCCTTGTCGAAATTTCCTGTTTTTGCTACCCTCGTTCAATTTAAGATTCCTTGGCTGTTTGCTTCAAGGTGGTTAGCCCGGGGATTTAACTAACCCAGTTTGGGGTTCAGCTACCCAAAAATGACATTTAGAGCGATGCTGGTTTGTTTGCGGGGTTTTTTTTTTTTAGCCGTAAAATATTTCACCCTTCATGGGAAATTCTTCCCCTTTTCAAACTCTTTGGTTACCAGATTTTTTTTTTTTCCTGCCGTGTGAATCAAGAGGGATTTTGAGACGGGTGGAGGAATGGAAATAAACTTGGATGCGATGTAGGTTTCCTTTTCCTACATTTTTATTTCGGCCAAATTGCAAGCGAGAAAAACGCAGGAAAAAGTGGGGGGGAAACCCCCCCCCATCATTTTAGGTTTCTCAAGAGACGGCATGCCAAAACACAAAATGCATGTTGGCATGCTCCCACCCCGGACTAACCAAGATAAATACAAACCAAGTTTAGTGTCTCCTCCTTGTTTTTCTTTAAATTCACTATCGTGGTTTCCCCCAGCTCCCGAGGTTGTAAAAAAAAATAAAAAATTGACATATATTCATTGGGAACTCCAGTAGCTAACTTGACATTCTGGATTTCCTGGTTTTATTTTGTTCCCATGTAAGTCGTCCTCGATTTACAGCCAACAATTGGCAACAGAATTTCTGTCGTTCAGCCAGTTTCTTGCAAACCGACAGGGACTAGATGACCTCCAAGGTCCCTTCCAAACTCGGGGATTCTATGTGAACGTCAAATAAGGCAGTTGTTCGGGAAGCCGCAGCCTATTTTACAACCTGGCTGTTAAGCAAATCACGGCAGTCATTAAACAAATCCAGCTTTCCCTGTTGAATTTCCTGGTCGGCAGCCAGCTGCGAAGGTCGCAAAAGGGGACCACGTGACCCCAGGATGTTGCAACCGTCATGAGTACATGCCAGTTTCCCAGCGTACGATTTCTGATCACGTGACCAGGAGGATTCCATGAGAGGGTTGTAAGTGCGAGGAACGGTTATAAATCACCTTTTTTTTCATGGCGGTTGTAACTTTGGCTGGTCACTAAAGAAATGGCTGTAAGTCGAGGACGACCTGTGCCCCTCCCACCCTGAGCACTCAGCCTTACCAACAGCCTTGCGAGGGAGGCTCAAGCCAAAACCTGAAATGAGCTTTTTTATTTTATTTTATTTTTTTTTAATTACAGGTAGTCCTCGACTCACGACCAAAACTGAGCCCGCCGTTTCTGTCGCGAAGCGAAACATTCGTTCAGTGAGTTTTGCCCCATTTTTCTCCCGCCGTAGTGGTTAAGCGGATTTTGCTGCAGTTGTTAAGCGAGTCCCACGGTCGTTCAGCGAATCCGACTTCCCTGTTGACTCTCGCTTGTCAGACGGTCGCAAAAGGGGATCAACATGACCCCCACCGTCGTAAATACAAGTCGTTGCCAAGCATCTGAGTTTGGATCACACGACCCCCCCGGGGATGCTGCGACGGTCGTAAAATGTGAAAAGCGTTCACTTTTTTCCCCGAACGGTCACTAAACAGGTTATTGTAAGTTAAGGACTATCTGTTCTTTAACGCGACGTGTCCATCAACCAATGCTGGTTTAATATCAGGAAACTTCTGGCTAGTCCCAGGGCAATTCAGGAAAACAATTCAAGCCAGATCTGGATTTACTGCAAAGTTAAGGCTTGGGATCCGATGCGTTTATGCCAACCAGGCAGATATTCAGCAGGAAAATGTCTCCTTTTTTTGAAAACAAAATGGAACCAATTTTAATTTTGGAGATGGTTTCTCTCGGACACCCCAAAACGTGTTTGGAGATGCCTCCCGACTTCATTCTTTTATTCTTTCTTGCTGGGCGAAAACGGGGTCAGGATTTAGTTCCTCCGAGCTCAGGAGTCGGCAACCTGCAGCTCTGGAGCCACATGTGGCTCTTTCACCCCTCTGCTGCGGCTCCCTGTCGCTCAAAATACGTATCACAACCGCCAATGTGCGACACTCACCGACGCGCGGTTTATTGAGCTTTTCAACCCCCCCGGTTAGGCCAACCATGGATAAATCCAAGAAAAGAAAAGTTTCAGAAGAAAAAAGAACGTTTAATTCGACTACATATGCTAGTTTTGTGGCCGCTCGAGAAATAGTTAGGCCCGGGAAGGGTTTTTGTGACTCCCGGTGTTTTCTTTTCTGTGGTGAAACGGATCCAAATGGCTCTTTGAGTGTTTAAGGTTGCAGACCGCTGTCCTAGCCAAACTTTCCGGTCACAAAAAAACACAGGAAAAAACCTCAAATTTCCTGGAGGCCCTGGGATTTATAGGCCCTTTTCCTTTGCAGAACTCAAGGCCGGGATTCCAAAGGCCGCAGAGCCGCGGAGTCAAACCTAACCCAAGCCAGGCCGCCATTTCACCGGAGTAAGCTGGCCTTTTGGGCGCCAGAGACACACACACACACATGGGCAAAGGGTAGGGTGGGGTGAGAATCCCACCCCTTAGCAATCGTGGTTTAATCTCCGGCACGTTTCTTTTCTTGTCAAGTTTGCAAAACTGGGCTGAGCCAGCGCGGGTTTGTGCCAGCTTGCGCGTCGGGTTTCCGAACGATACGCCTTGTGTGGAAAAAAGAAAAAAAAGCCCACAATCTCACACAGGATTAAACTCAGGGGGGTGGGGGGAAAGCCAAGGACGGGCACGCAACGCCCGAGGGCTGCCAGGGCGGGGGCCAACGGTGGGAAAAGAGTGGGACACTCAGCTCACGGGCTGCCGAGAGGCTAGTCTCAAAGTCTGAGAGGACTTGGATAAAAGTTTCCCCTTTTGGTTCCGTGCCCGGCGAGGCCTGCCAGGCTGAGCTGGCATAGCTGGGGGTGTCAACTCTGTTGGGTGCCGCACCTAAACCTTGGGTCAGAATGCCCTAGCTTCCCCACCACGCCCGGCACCTAGCCTGCCCACCCCTTGCTCAGCCGGTCGAGCCTGCTTGGCAGAGAACGGAGGGCGGCCCCCACCGAAGCCCGTTCCTGCCCCTACCTACCCACCCACCCACCCCTTTTTCCCTCTGTCCTGGCAAAGGCAAACAGCCCTCCTGGCGGGCACCCAAATGCCAGGGAGTGGCCACCGCCCAGACCTAGCTGGCTCTTTCCCCCCCCCCCCCCCCCGGGCGAGAAGGGGCATGCCTCAGTTTCTCCTCCTTCCTGCTCCTCTGCCCCCCATAACTCGGCCCCACCTCTCTCTCCTCTCCGCATCCTCGCCCAGGGCACCTGAACAATCTGGGCAAAGGGTGGCGAGAGAAGGCAGGTGAGCCAGCGAAGCTGGGGGACTCCTATCTTTTGCCGAACCGGGCCGTCCTCTCGGATGGGTTTGCTGCAGCGCTAAGAGTGCCTCTGAGCATGGGCAAAGGGCGAGAGGGGTCGCCGAGTCGGGCTGCAGGTTTCATAAATGGCAGTGGTGTTGTTGTTGTTTTTCTGTCCCTCTCTGCCAGCCCTTTCTATTTGATTTATATTTTGTAAGGTAATATATTTTAGGATTTGGAATGATTGGAAATTGGAGGCGGGCGAAATGCCGGCTTTACAGCTTTGGGTTCTGGGCGTTCGGAAGGAAGGAAGGAAGGAAGGAAGGAAGGAAGGAAGGAAGGAAGGAAGGAAGGAGGGAGGGGAAAAAAGTGGATCTCAACACAGGTTTCACCTTTTCAGGATCTGTTGAGGGGGGAGATCCGGTTGCGTCTTGGCCTCCTCTCAATGAACCAATGCTAACTCAGATAGGACGTACATTTAATGGTTTGGTATTTTAATAGGATTTTCATGGTCAGCTGTGAGTTGAATGGGAGTTGAAATCCCCCCCTCTTAAAGCATGCTGGCTGGGGGATTCTGGGAGTTGAAGTCCACCCCTCTTAAAGCATGCTGGCTGGGGGATTCTGGGAGTAGAAGCCCACCCATCTTAAAGTTGCCAAGGCTGAGTAACCCTGTCTTAGCTCCTCCTCCTTAATGACACCATCCCACCTCTACTCTCGGTGCTCAGTCCAGGCAGGTCAGATCCTGAAACAACTGGGCAAAGGTCATCCTGTCGAAGCCCAGAGAACTCTCTCTCTCCCATCTTCCCCAGCCCATTCGAGGGGAAGAGAGGGAACTACATCTTAGTGCGTCAACCAGGGCCGCCTCCTACGTCTCTGCCCCCTTCGCCCAGCGAAGGTTCAAAGCCGACTGCCTCCCCCAGAGACACCCAAGGCGCAGCGCCTGCCATGCGGCACCTGAGTTATCTTTCCTAGGAAATCTGCTCGATTGAGTAGTTATCAAGCACCTTGATCTCCGCCGCGTAACCTCCGGCGAAACCTCTTCCTCCTGAGCGGAGGTGCAGACTCCGTCAGTACACACATCCTCCTTCGCCCTCCTTTGCTAACCTACCTCTTCTTCGTTGGCAAGGCCAGGATCCGGTCCTCGTTCGCTGTCAGCCCCAGACAGACAGACAGAAAACACGGCCGGAGAAGCGAAAATCCATTTTATTTAGCAAAGTTACAAATCCACAAAATCTTGCATGTCCGGGGTAGTTCTCGTCTTAACAACCACACTAGAGCCCAAATATCTTGTCGCTGAGCTAAGAAATGTCACAGGCTTTCCTGTCCGAGCAAGGGGGGTTGACTAGAAGACCTCCAAGGTCCCTTCCGACTCTTGTTATTCGGGTCTTGTCCAATCTCTTCTGGGAAACCACCAGTTGATGGAGGAAGGGAGGGAGGATAGTAGAGTAAGAGAATAACACATTTCGAAGGGACCTTAGAGGTCTTCTAGTCTAACCTCCTGCTCAGGCAGGAAACCCTGTGACATTTCAGACGAAGGAAGGAAGGAAGGAAGGAAGGAAGGAAGGAAGGAAGGAAGGAAGGAAGGAAGGAAGGAAGGAAGGAAGGAAGGATAGTAGAATAACAGAGTTGGAAGGGATCTTGGAGGCCTTCTAATCTAATCCCCCGCTTAGGCAGGAAATCTTATCCCATTTCAGACAAATGATTGTCCAATCTTTTCTTAAAAACTTCCAGTGATGGAGCATCCATAACTTCTGGTGGCAAGTTGTTCCACTGATTAATTGTCCTCACTGTCAGGAGACCAGCAGAACCTCCAACTCTGTTATTCGGTTATTCCTAATCCAGCGTCTTCTCCACTGAACTGCCCCACTGATACCGCTGACTCTTTTTCCCCCCGTACAGGTGAGGCAATGGGTAGCCCTGAAGATGACCTCATCGGCATACCTTTCCCGGAACACAGCAGCGAATTACTGGGTCGCCTGAACGAGCAACGTCGCCGAGGGATGCTGTGCGATGTCACCCTCCGAGCCCAGGGCTCCGAGTATCAGAGTCACCGGGCAGTATTGGCTGCCTGCAGCCGCTACTTCCAAAGGCTTTTCGCCGGCCCCTGCATGGCCGTGTGCGAGCTGGATTTCGTGGGGGCGGAAGCCTTGGGGGCCCTGCTGGACTTCGCCTACACCGCCACCCTGACCATCAGCACGGGCAGTCTCTGCGAGGTGCTGCGCGCCGCACGGATCCTGGAGATACCGTGCGTCATCGCGGCTTGCGTGGAGATCCTGCAAGGGAATGGCTTGGAGGCTCCCGTGCCAGATGACGCCGCTCGGGAACGCGCCCGGCGTTACCTAGAAGCTTTCGGCACGATGCCCAACATGGAAGGTGACCTAGCCGAGCCCCCCGCATGTCCAGCTCCCCGCCGTAGCAAGAAAACACGCAAGTTCTTGCAAGCCAGAGGTTCGCGGCTAAACAACCACATCACGGAAGTTTCTCCTTCATTGTCTCCGTCCTCCACGGGAACTCAGGAGCGCCCCAGTCCACCCAACCAGGCGTCACCTGCCCCAGCGTTGGGCCACCCCCGTGAGGAGGAGGAGGAGGTCATGGCCCCCTCTCGTACCTTCCCCTTCCCGTACGGTCTCTCCCCAGAAGATCTGGGTTCAGACGATGAGACCGTGGATCAGGACATCCTATCCTACATGCGTCGGCTAAACCAGGAGGGGCTGTCTGTGGGTCTTGATCCCCCAGACAAGCTGGTACGCAAACGGCGTTCGCAGATGCCCCAGGAATGTCCTGTCTGTCACAAGATCATCCATGGGGCAGGCAAGCTACCTCGTCACATGCGGACCCACACCGGGGAGAAGCCGTTCGCCTGTGACGTGTGTGGTGTCCGTTTTACCAGGTAAGAGTAGATCTTGACTCAGAAGAGGCGATCGCATCCCACACCACTCCCCAAATTAATCCCAGGCTGGGTATCAAGTATTGGTTTTGGAGAGACAAAAGATTCCCCACTCATGGATAATTTTGGGAGGGAGGGAGGAAGAAAAGAAAGGAGAGGGAGGAAAGGGAGGGGAGAAGGAGGAAGGAAGGAAGGAAGGGGAAAAGAGGAAAAGGGAAAGAGGGAGGGGAAAAACGAGGGAAATAGAAAGAGGGAGGAAGGAAGGATGGAAAGAAGGAAAAGGGGAAGGAGGGAGAAAGGAAAGAAAAGGAAAGGGAAGGAAGAAAGGAGAAAGAGGCAAGAAAGGTAGTAAAATAGGGGAAAACTCACTTAACAAATGTTTCACTTAGCAACATAAATTTTAGGCTCAATTGTGGTCGTGACTTGAGGCTTACCTGTAATTGCATCTCCTTGCTCACTCCATTTTCCTGGCTTCCTTTCCATCATTCTAAGGACTGAGTTAAGTGTCAAACACCTAGCAATGCCCCCTCCCTCAATTTACACCCATGTTCCTCATCTCTCCCCAGGAATGACAAACTCAAGATCCACATGCGCAAACACACTGGTGAGCGCCCCTATTCGTGTCCCCACTGCACAGCTCGCTTCCTGCACAGCTACGATCTGAAAAACCACCTTCACTTGCACACGGGCGCCCGTCCCTATGAGTGCTGCCTTTGCCACAAAGCCTTCGCCAAGGACGACCACCTCCAGCGCCACCTGAAAGGCCAGAACTGTCTGGAAGTCCGGACCAGGCGCCGGCGGAGGGGCCCCGATCCGGAGACCGATTCCTTGGTACCTACCGGCATCGCCTTGGCCTCCGCTCAACTGGGCTTAACCAACGGGCGCGTAGAGGAGCTACACAACTACTGGCCTGCTGGGGCGGCTGCCAGGTCACCCGCCCCCAAAGAGGAGGAGGAGGAGGAAGAGGAAGAAGGAGCTGTAGAGGGGGTGCAGAAGGATGGCCCAACAGCAGTTGGCCCAACGGCAGTTGTCCAAACAGCGTAACTTCCTCGGACGGCCATCACCGCAAAACTCGTTTGTGCACTATCTCTATTCATTCGCTCAAACAGACCATTGATGGCGAGATGATATAGCGTTCCCCGGACATTGTCACGGAGACCAAATGCACTAGGACCCCCCTTCACCACTCTCCCAATTCTGTGCCTTAAGCAGCCTATAAAGCCAAGGAGAGTGGGGTCAAATGGACAGGGGGTCGACGGTGGGCATCAAGGGCCAATTGGTGCATGTTTGCTCAGGGTGTCTCAAATAAGCATATATTTGCAGGGAGGGAAGTATAGTCGAGTTTTGCTTCCCCAGCCGATGAAAAACGAATGGGTTGTGGGGCAGGGAGGAGCAGCACTCAGGGTGGGGGCTATTTGGGGGGGGGGGCATTGCTTCACATTAGGAAGGAGAAAAGAGTGAGAATGGGGGCAATTTCTTCTTTCCCTTCTCTGTTAAGGATATCGTTTTAGGATCGGGAAGGGAGAAGAGAGGCAAACCTGATTCTTTTTCCTGTTCAGGGTGCAGAAATTCAATTCTAAACAAATTTTCTTGCTCAGAGGGCCCGGGATCCACTTGGATGACATGTCAGGGCTCAATTGCTGCATTTTGGGTCCCCCCCCCGCCATTTCAGGAAGTTAAAAAAAGAATAAAATGTCTTCCCCCCTCCCCCACCAGATCATTCCAAACAGGCTCTCTACAGAACAGGGGGCCTGACCTGGCCCCCTGCTCTCAATCCCATCATCCACAGACTGGAGATAGGTGCGGTATCCTTGTCCCCCCTTCCCCCGAGTATCTTGCAGATAGTCCTCGACCTATAACAATTCATTTAGAGACTGTTCAAAGTTACAACAGCACTGGAAAAAAAATGACTTTTTCACACTTAACGACTGTTGCAGCATCCCTGGTGGTCATGTGATCAAAAATTCAGATGCTTGGTTCATTCTTATGATGGTCACAGCATCCTGGGGGTGGGGGTGGGGGTCACGTGATCCCCTTTTGCGACGGTCTGACAAGTAAAATCACGGGGGAAGACAGCTTCCCTTAACAAGTCTGCTGCGAACTTAGCAATTGCAGTGATTCACTTAACAAGAACGGTCGTTAAAACGGGGCGAAAACGCCCTTAAACATCTGTCTCGCTTAGCGATAAGACATTTTGGTCATAAGCCGAGGACTATCTGTATCCCTTAAGCTTGGGCCACGCATGCTGCATCCAGTCAGGCAGTGCGGACCCAGCCCAGAGACTTCACGGCGTATTCCGTCGGGAGATTCCCGCCCGATCCCAGAAATCCAGTTTAGGAAAATGGGATTCCTTTGATCACAAAATCCCCGGGCCTAAACTTGGCTGCCCCCTGGTGGCTGTCTTGCACAGTGCAGAGGGCTGCTCTCTGCACACTCCCTCCGATCCTTTATAAAGCTTTGCCTTCCCCACCCTCCCTGCAATGAAGGGGAGGGGGCTGCAAGAAAACCTTCCCCCCCCCTTTCCTACATCCGCCCTAAGCTTGTTGCAAAACAATTAGCACATAAATATGGGACGGGGGACGCTTCTCCCTGTAATCCCATCTCCCCCCTCCCTTGCTCAAACCTGCCCCTCCCCCTCCTCAACCAAAGGTACCCCGAGGCAGTTTGCACAAAACGAATAATTTTTTTTAATTATTATTATTTTTTTAAAAAAGGAATGATACCCCCCCCCCAACCTTAGAATTCTTTTGCATCCTTTTTCCTTGAATTTCCTGACTCGATTGCACTAAGAAATGCCTTCACGGTGGGAAGTTTCTCGCTCCTATCTTTGCACACTTTTTTATTTTTATTTTTATTTTTATTTTGCATTTTCCTGGAGATTTCCGAGAGATTAAAATTAGGGAGGGGTGTACGTGCGTTTGTATGTGTGTGAAAACCACAAGAAGCTCCCGCCCTCCAGAAGTATTTGCTGAGAGTTAATCTGTATTTAAGAGAGATAATATATTTTATCCCCTCCTGTATCCCACCCACTTCGATGAATCCCCATCTCCCCTTCCCCTTCCGGGAAAAAAAGAGGAAATGACTGAATTTTCCTTAGCCTTACAAGTGCCTTTGCGTTTAAACTTGAATTAGCTACTTGAAACCAAGAAAGGAGGAAGAGAGAGAGAGAGAGAGAGAAAAAGCAGGTTCCCAATTATTTTATGCAACGTTTCCTGTCTTATTTCCTCAGTTTCCCCGTTGGAAGATTTTTTTTACAGTCTGTCGAGTAAACCTCTCCTTCTCTTACAGTGTCCTACCTGGCAGGGGTAGCGCTAGTCGAAGCGGGAGGGGGAAGAAAAAGCCTAGTTACTTGGACTGTGGAAAAAAAGGGGATTGATTGTTCCTGCTTCGGTTTTATTTTTTTAAAAACGATTGTTATTGTTTGTGTGCTGGAATTCAAGGGGATTTTTATTTTATTTTTTGGGTCTGTGCCGAGGGCTTGATAATAAAATGGAGAGCAGGGAACCGTTGTCGCCTGCGGTGGTGTGTCGGTGTATCTTTTGCTCGCTTTTGGCGTGGCACGTCCGGATCGCAACTTTTAAGGAAATTGTTATTTAAAAAAACCAAAAGAGGCATGGTGAACGTGTAGCTGTGTTTGGGACAAATCTCCCTGAGTTCCAGATTTTTACCACAAGGTCGAACTCTCCTTGTTCTAGATTTCTACCATAAGGTCGAACTCTCCTTGTTCTAGATTTCTACCATAAGGTCCAACCTGAGCTGCTAGATTTCTACCATAAGGTCCTTGGGTTCTAGATTTCTACCATAAGGTCCAACTCTCCTTGAGTTCTAGAGTTCTACCATAAGAATCAACCCCTTGAGTTCTGGATTTCTACCATAAGGTCCAACTCTCCCTGAGTTCTAGATTTCTACCATAAGGTCCAACCTGAACTGCTAGATTTCTACCATAAGGTCCTTGAGTTCTAGATTTCTACCATAAGGTCCAACTCTCCTTGAGTTCTAGAGTTCTACCATAAGAATCAACCCCTTGAGTTCTAGATTTCTACCATAAGGTCCAACTCTCCTTGAGTTCTAGAGTTCTACCATAAGAATCAACCCTTGAGTTCTAGATTTCTACCACAAGGTCCAACTCTCCCTGAGTTCTAGAGTTCTACCATAAGAATCAACTCCTTGAGTTCTAGATTTCTACCATAAGGTCCAACTCTCCTTGAGTTCTAGAGTTATGCCATAAGGTCCAATCTCCTTGAGTTCTAGCTTTCTACCATAAGGACCAACCCATTGAGTTCTAGATTTCTACCATAAGGTCCAACTCTCCCTGAGTTGCTAGATTTTTACCATAAGGTCCAACTCTCCTCGAGTTCTAGATTTCTACCATAAGGTCCAACTTCCCTGAGTTCTAGATTTCTACCATATGTTCCAACTCCTCTGAGTTCTAGATTTCTACCTAAGGTCCAACTCCTGAGTTCTAGATTTCTACCATAAGGTCCAACTCCCCTTGAGTTCTAGATTTCTACCATAAGGTCCAACTCTCCTTGAGTTTAGCTTTCTAATAAGGTCCAAACTGAGTTGCTAGATTTCTACCATAAGGTCCAACTCTCCTTGAGTTCTAGAGTTCTACCATAAGAATCAACCCCTTGAGTTCTAGATTTCTACCCTAAGGTCCAACTCTCCCTGAGTTCTAAGATTTCTACCATAAGGTCCAACTTTCCCTGAGTTCTAGATTTCTACTATATGTTCCAACTCTCCCTGAGTTCTAGATTTCTACCATATGTTCCAACTCTCCCTGAGTTCTAAATTTCTATCATAAGGTCCAATTTATCAAATGCCTTTTTGACTTTGGGTGACAGGTTGAAGGACTCATCCTGAAAGCCACCACATCTGAACTCTAAAAGTAAAACGAGTTTCAGGCTAGTCAGTACGAAGAATCGGAGACCACCAAGTAATCTTCATGCTGTAAAACAGATCGAAAAGCTTTTTTTTCACAACGACGTCTGTGTTTTTGCCAAAAATCTGAATTGTAAAAGATCCTTGAAGTCCCCAAGAACACAAAGAAGATTTGGGAGGGTGAGAATAAGTCCATATTTTGCCTCGTTGAATCACTCTATTGAATAATATCAGGTAGATCTACCTTCTCTACGTAGACGAGAAGATCAGTTTATGGGAAAAGTCATTTTTTTCAGATTCTCTTTCTCGCTTTATTTGAGTGAAGTTTTTGGTCAGTTTTTACCTCTTCTAATTCCTCGCCGCTGCTTATCTCGGCCTCGTTTTGGTAACTGAAGTCCAGATGGCTGAAAAGGAGAAAACTCTTCATTTTATATTTTATTTTAAATTTATTTTTTTACTTTATTGCTGTGAGGTTGCATCTCCTACCAGATGGTCTCTGACTTGTAAAAAGAGTTTAAAAGCTAAATATTTTGGCCTTTTCTTGACTCAAAGGGAGCAAGGAAAGGGGGGAAGAAATATGTTTTAAAAATATTTTTTTTCTAAATATATTTTCCTAATTTACCTTCACAAGCCATGATGCAGCTTGTCGGGGGGCCGGGCCAACAAGTTTGAAACCCCCAGTAATTTGTAATTCTCTGTTTATGTTCCGGGGTCTCCAAACTTGGCAACTTTAAGACTTAAGGACTTCAACTCCCAGAATTCCCCAGTCAGCATCGCTTTAAGACTTATGAACTTCAACCCATGCTGGCTGGGGAATTCTGGGAGTTGAAGTCCACAAGTCTTAAAGTTGCTAAGTTTGGAGACCCCACTGTTCTAACTGGCCAACCCAACCCACTGGGGGCTTCTTTCCAGGATTAAGCCACCATTCAACCAATGACCCATGATTAAACCTTGATTCAGCCATGATTAAACCCCGATTCAACCAACTGTGTCACAGCACAATGCGGAAACCCCACCGATGTAGTTTGGCTGCACCATCTGCACTCTGGCTGGTTGATAGCACAGTACAGAGAGACGCAACTTCCTTCACCCTTCCATCCCTGCAGTGCGGGCCACTCTGTTGAAAACAATATGGATCTACTGTGGGAATGGCCGATGGGGGAGGAGAATTCACTTCTCACCTTGTGTCCGAACTCGACGTACTGCTCTCATCGTCTGAACTGGGGGATGACTCTTCCTCGCTTTCACTACCTTCTTCCTCCTCTTCCTCTTCCTCTTCCTCTTCCTCTTCCTCCTCCTCCTCCTCTTCCTCCTCTTTCAATTGTGCCAAGATTTTCCTCGCCAGCTGTGCAGGTAACGCGCGACACCCTCCTTCTCCTTTCACCGCCCGCATGATCCGTGTCTTCAACAATCGGCGTTGCTTCTGTCGTTTCTCGTCCGGGACTCCGCGCAACGCATGGACTGCATTCGTCCAGAGCACCATTGCCTCTTCGTCACTTGAATCTCTGAATGAAGGTTTAAAAAGAAAGTGGGTTTAGTAGAACCACATCCTTTCCTAGAGGGGTCCCTGATGTGAGGGGTCCTCGGTGCTCTCTGAGCTGGGTGGTTTTCTTGCAGACGTTTCGTGACCCAACTAGGGAACATCATCGGGGCTAGAAGGGAATGGGTTTGCTAGGAAGAGGAGGAGGAGGAGGAGGAGAAGGAGGAGGAGGAGGAGGAGGAGAAGGAGGAGGAGAAGAAGAGGAAGAGGAGGAGGAGGAAGAAGGAGGAGGAGGAGGAAGAGGAGGAGGAGGAGGAGAAGAAGAAGAGCAAGAGGAGGAGGAGGAAGAAGAAGGAGGAGGAGGAGAAGAAGAAGGAGGAGGAGGAGGAAGAAGGAGGAGGAGGAGAAGAAGAAGGAGGAGAAGGAGAAGAAGAAGGAGGAGGAGGAGGAGAAGAAGAAGGAGGAGGAGGAGGAGAAGAAGAAGGAGGAGGAGGAGAAGAAGGAGGAGGAGAGGAAGAGGAAGAGGAGGAGGAAGAAGAAGAAGAAGGAGGAGGAGAAGGAGAAGAAGAAGGAGGAGGAGAAGAAGGAGGAGGAGGAGGAGGAGGAGAAAAAGAGGAAGAAGAAGAAGAAGAGGAAGAGGAGGAAGAAGAAGACCATGACACATTACAATGACTGTTGGGTCCTTGGTGCTCTCTGAGATTCGTGGTTTCCTTGCAAACGTTTCATGACCCAACTAGGTAACATCATCAGTGCTAGAAGGAAGTGGGGGTTTGCCAAGAGGAAGAGAATGAGACCGATTCACTTAACAACGGCCGTAAGCTGCAGGCACTTACATTTCCTCGTCTATGTCCCCCTGGTACGTGAGGGGGGCCATACAGATGGAGCAGGTGTTATTGAGAATCCTGTAACATTCAGGGCAGTAGATCCCTGCGAAGGATTTTTAAAAGCGTCAAATAACACGGAATCCCATCTATTCCCCCCACCCATCGTCCTCCCTTCGTTCATTTCCAAACCTCGGCAAGCTGGTGTGATGCACGTCACGAAGTCCTCACCGTCCGCCCCTCTCTGGATCTTCCCGCAACCCATGCAATACGCTTCGTGGACCCCCAACATCTTAACCAACCAGCGACACAGACGGAACCTGTGGCAGGAGGCAAAGCAGCAAGTGTGCGTTTGGGAGAAAGCGTGTGAAAGAACGACGCGCAAAAGGAAAAAAGAGCGCAATGGGATTCTCGTGTGGCTTTTCCGTGAGTTCGTCCACCGGGGTTGTGATTTGCGGGCTTCTGGCCACTTCGCCACTATTGTGAGTCTCGTCATTTTGCCATCCTGCGAGCAAACTGTGTCTTTAAAAAAAAAAAAACCTTCAATACAGCTGGTCCTTGATTTATGACCGTTCGTTTAGTGCCCGTTCGAAGTTACGACAACACTGGGAAAAAAGGGGACCTAGGACCGTATTTCACACTCACGACCGTTGCAGCTTCCCCAGGGGTGACATGATTTACATTCAGACGCTTGGCCGCTGACTCGTATTTATGACAGTCGCAGCACTCCAGGGTTACACAATCCACCTTTTGACAAACCAAGTAGACGGGGAAACCCAGGCTCACTTAACGACCGAGTTATTAATTTAACAACTGCCAGCAATTCACTTAAGAAACGTGGCAAGAAAAGTCGTAAGATGGGGCAGAACTCCCTTAAATGTCTCACTTAGCAACATAAATCTTGGGCTCAGTTGTGGTCGTAAGTCGAGGACTACTTGTGTATGAAATTTGGAGACCTCGCATCTCGCTCCCAAAGCTTTGGGAGATGTACAGTTAAAATATTCGTTCGTTCGTTCATTCGTTCATTCGTTTTACAAAATTGCGTGGCCCTATGAACTGCCCTGCAAATGTCTTACTTTGATGCAAAGACGAGTAAAATATTTTGGTGTCCTTCATCCGCTGAGTTTTGCCGTACAGCCCTAAGCACAGCGCTCATAAGTTTGGTCCTTCGAGTCAAAATCGTATTGTAGAGGTAGCAAACCCGTTCCTAAATTGGGGGAAAAAGTTTTATTTTCTTTAAACTTCCGAGATTGCCAACTGCCAACATGATACGCGATGCAGATCTTGGTTGAATCCGTTTGCAGCTCGCCTCGAAGAGTCAGCGGCGACTTTAATTAAAGTTTTCCTATTTCTTTAGCTCGCACGCACACACAAAAACACCTTCCTGATTGCGAGATAGGCCACAGGAGAAAGGAAAAATGGGGGGGGACACTCACCCGTTCCCGTGACGGATAATACCACGCGCAAAGAACTCGCCGCATACGTTGTATGTAGGTGCCGAAGATGGCACTGAATAAACAGATCCCGTACATGAGACCTGGGGAAGAAGCATGAAAAAAGATGGGTGAACACACCTTCTCTGCCTCCAGCAGGGGGGGTTGGAATAGATGACCTCTAAGAGCCCTTTCAACTTAACAATTCTGCGGTTGTCATTATAGCCAGGGAAACAGGCTTGGGTTTGGAAGCAAGAGAGGGAAGGAGATAGGAAGTTTGGCTAAAAGTTAGGAAAACTATCTTAAATAGTTTGGTCAAACATTTAAGGACGGAAGTAAGCCCTGTGGATTTTTCCTCGCTCTTACGACCATCCCACCATCACGTGATCAAAATTCCGACAACCGACATGTATTTACCATGACTGCAGCATCCCAGGGTCACACAATCCCCATTTGAGACCCTGCCAGCCGGCTTCCCGCAAGCAAAGTCAACGGGCCCATTTAATGACAGCCTGATTAGCTTAACAACCGTGTCAAAAAAAAAAAAGGTTCGTGAAATCGGGGCCGCTCGTTGAATGGCCGCCTTGCTTGATGACAAGAAAAATCAGGTCCCAAACACGGTCGTAAATCAAAGACTCCCTTTCCAAACAAATTTGCAGGTGTCACACCCTCCTTCCGGGGATGGGCTGCTGCGGGTTCGCAGGGGTTCGGGCGAACCTCTAGCTAAGATTCCGTGCAGTTCAGAATCAGTTCAGAGAACCCCCAAATCCCACTCCTGGCTGGCCCCACCCACCCCTCCGAGGAGTCCCCACGCGGCCCATTTTGGATGCATGTAAGTGCAGGGCGCGCACAGAGGCTCGGGGAGGACAAAAAACGGGCCTACCGGAAGTCCGTTTCCGGCCTCCCGGAGACTCAAGGAAAGCCACTGGAGCCTGGGGAGGGAAAAAATGCCCCCCGCTGTGGTGCAGGAGACTGACTAGGCCACACCCGCCATGGCCATGCCCACCCAGCAACTGGACAGAGAACCCTTTGCTAAAATTTTTGAAGCTCACACCTGCCTCCCTCGCCTGATTCTTCTTGGCTCCCCCAAGAACATGCCAGCAGGCATGATGGATACACACACACACACACACATCCCGCTGAGGATGATGGATTACGGTGTCTCTTTCGATGCCTGGCCACTGCGTCTTATGCTCGTCTCACCGCTTCCGTTCAAGTGGCCGCCGAGGGAGTTTTAAACGCAGCGAAATTGTGTCGCTGGAGTGCTTGAAAAACGGCCCATTTGTCATTTAAAGTACTTTTATCGCTCTCCAAAGGCAGATTTTTTTCTTCCTCGAATTCAAACGCCGTGACGGAATTAAGAGTTTTCTGCTTTTTAACGGCTGCCTTGTGCAGATAAGAAATAATTTGCATTCAACCTCTTTGTGCTACCAGCTCTGCTGTTCATATAATCCCCAAAGCTTTTAAATCCATCCATGTCTGCAGGGGATCCTCGACTTACGAGCACAAGGGAGCCCAACATTTCAGGTGCCAAGCAAGAAATTGGTTCGCTAAGTTTTGCCCCCCTTTTACGACCTTCCTTGCCGCCGTTGTTCAGCGAATCATAGTGGCTAAGTCAGCCCCCACGGTCGTAAAATGAATTTGTCTTCCCCCGTTGACGTAGCTCATCGGTAGGCCGCAAAAGAGAATCATGTGACTCGAGGACCCTACAACCGTTGTAAAGATGAACCGGTTGTCAAGCATCTGAGTTTTGTGACCAAGGGGATGCTGCAACGGTCGTTAAGTGTGAAAAACGGTCATAAATCACCTTTTTATTCCATGCCGTTGTAACTTTGAACAGTCACTAAACGAACTGTTGGAAGTCGAGGACTACCTGTAACCCCCAAAGTCTCTCTCTTTTAAACCCATAACTGTCTACTTCTTTCTATCCCCATTTACTGCTTTTTATCTTTTTTTAAATTCTCCCGCCAATTCTTTTTTGGGGGAAAACGGACGTGCAGGCAGAGTATCCGGTCAGTTTCACTGAAGACCGGGGAAGAAAATTCAGTGAAACTGGCAGGGTCTCTTCCTTGGTGAGCGGGAACGGAAGCAATGCCTGAAGTCCAGCTACCGATCACGAGGTAACCGTTGTAGTCGGGCTCCGATGGGCGCAGGCGGCATTTTGGGGACACCACGCTGATATTCCCCTCCTGAAGCACGTCGAAGGAGGAGACCAAGTCGCGGTACAGTTCACTGGTGTAGCCAGAGCCGTTCACGCTGATCGTGGTCAGCACTGGAGCTGCAGAGAAGGAGAAGGACATATGTCCACTAGGGTGACCTCTCTTTCTTTGTTTTGGGGATCATAGAGTATGGAGAGTTTGAAGGATTTCTTTTCTTGGATCCACTTTTCCTTCCCTTCCTTCCCCTTCCCTTCCCTTTCTCCTTTCCTTTCCTTTCTTTTCCTTTCCTTGTTCCTTCCTTCCTCTTTCTCCTCCTCTCTCCATTCTTCCCTTCTTAGTTTCACTTTCACTTTCTCCTCTCTCCCTTTCCTTTCCTTCTTCCCTTTCTCTCTCCCCTCCTCCCCTAATCTTTCCTCCCTCGCTCCTCCTCTCTTGCTTTCACTTTCCTCTCCTCTCCCCTTTCCTTTCCCCTTTCCTCCATCTCTCTTCCCTTCCTCTTTAACCCTTTCTCCCTCTCTTCCCCACTTACTTTCACTTTCACTTCACTTTGCTTGCCTCTTCCTTCCACCCTTTCCTTTCTCCCCTCCCTCTCCTTTTCTTTCCTTCGTTCCTTTCTTTCTTTCCCATTTCCTTTTCCCTTTCCTTTTCTTGCCCCTTCCTCTCCCCCTCCCTCTTTTCCTTCCCTGCAATGACCCTACGAGGTAGGCCGATCAGAGAGAAAGCCACCGGGCCCCCGAGCTGCACCCTGATGAAATCCAGTACATGAAACGCCCTTCCTTCCTCCCTCTGGCCCCTCCATCTTACCTCTCGCGGTGATCTCGCCCACCAGATGGTAGCGCACCAAGTCGAACAGCCAGTAGACGGAGAAGTCCGCCACGATGAGCAAAATCACCAAGATAAATTGGCGGCAGATACGAGCCAGGGCCAGTGCGTAGGCGATCTGCTCCTTGCGCGGTAACACCAGGGAGGCTGTGCAACAAGGCGTAATAAAATCATCCTTGCTATCAACAAGCCAAGGACTTTCTGGAGTTTGTGACATCCACACCCCTGAGACACAATTGCACACCACACCACACATACTTGGCCGGATGTATTTGGTGCTTTCCTTCGGCGATAAGGGCAGCACGGACGGACGCTTGTTTTTCCTCCGAACGGCGTCCATTTCGAGAAAGGATTTGGTGATATAAATGTTGTCGAAACTGTCCTCGTGTAGGTAATGTTTTCGGTACAGGAGAGCCCTGAAGAAGTGAAGAAGGCCTCGTGGGGGAAAGAAGACCCACAACAACAAGATCAAATTTCCCCGTCCTTCATCTCTGGGGTCCATCATCCCCAGAAGGACCCCCTCCTCACATCCTGTAAAGGACTGGAAGCTAAAACATATGAATTTCTGGAACAGGGTATGTCTAGTTTAATGGGAAAAAAAGGACCAGGGGCTGATGTGATGACAGTGTTCCAATATTTCTGGGGCTGCCCCAAAGAAGAGGGGGTCGACTTATTCTCCAAAGCAGTTGAAGGCAGGACAAGAAGCAATGGATGGAAACTAACCAAGGAGAGAAGAAGTGGTGAAATCCAAATTATTTTACTACCAGTTCTGTGGGCGTGGCTTGGTGACTTGGTGGGCGTGGCGGGCATGGCAGGGGAAGGACACTGCAAAATCCCCATTCCCTCCCCACTCTGGGGCCAGTCAAAGGTGGCATTTGCCGGTTCTCTGAACTACTCAAAATTTCCGCTACCGGTTCTCCGAACTCTCAAAATTTCCGCTACCGGTTCTCCGAACTACTCAAAATTTCTGCTACCGGTTCTCCGAACTACTCAAAATTTCCGCTACCGGTTCTCTGAACTACTCAAAATTTCCACTAGCGGTTCTCCAAACTACTCAAAATTTCCGCTACCGGTTCTCTGAACTACTCAAAATTTCCACTAGCGGTTCTCCAAACTACTCAAAATTTCCGCTACCGGTTCTCTGAACCTACTCAAAATTTCCGCTACCGGTTCTCCGAACTACTCAAAATTTCCGCTACCAGTTTCCAGAACCTGTCAGAACCTGCTGGATTTCACCCCTGGAGAGAAGCAACCTAGAGCTAAGAAGAAAATCCCTGACAGTGAGAACCATTAACCAGTGGAACGCCTTGCCACCAGAAGTTGTGGGTGCTCCATCACTGGAGGTTTTCAAGAAGAGACTGGGCAGCCATTTGTCCAGAATGGGATAGGGTTTCCTGCTTGAGTAGGGTGGGGTTGGACTAGAAGACCTTCAGGATCCCTTCCAACCCTTGTTATTCCTCCCCTCCTTGGCTCACCCGAGGTACATGTAGAGCATGACCAGAGTGGACATGTAGCCGAAAAGTCCCACCGCTTCCCGCACCGGTTGCAGACGCTCGGACACTTCCTCCATGATGTCGAAGGCCACCTCCGAGAGCTTCTTGCTGGCATTGATGCTCACCTCGTACTGGTGGATGGTGGTGATGTTGAATTCGAACTCGGCCCGCACGCGATTCAGCATGGCCATGACAGCTTGGAGTGGGTGAGAGAGAGAAAGAGAGACAGAAAGTTTGGAAAATATCAGGAAGGCTGAGGAATCCTTTTTTCCCCTTTCCCTTCCTTTCCAGGACCACCTGCCCTCCCAGGTAGGAACACCCGGTGGGTGGGGCCTGCAAGAAAGGTAGGTGGGGCCTCAAGAGGGTTTGGGACACATAGAAAGGGGCAGAGCCAATCCTCTTTTGGAAGTGTTTGGTTGGCCGTTGCGAGAGGCGGAATATTGCAATGGAAAGGAGGAGGGAGGAGGAGGAGGACGCCGACGCCGCTCTGGCCTTACGTTCTGCCACTCTGCGACGCAGAAACGGCACGATGTACTGCGGTATGATGCAGAACACCAGAAGGACTGTGGAAGGAATGAGGAGAGCGTGGTTGGCATGGTGCGGTGAAGGCCGATCACCCAAGAACAGCCAAAATTCCCTGAACTCGGCTGTTTTCTTGCAGATGTTTCATTACCTAGCACTGATGATGTTACCTAGTTGGGTCATGAAACGTCTGCAAGAAAACAGCCACATTCAGAGAGCACCAAGGACCCCACAGCTGCCCTCCTCTCCCCCCCTCCCCGCAGCCCGTTTTTGCTCCCAGGAGGCTGCAGGGTGGCTTACTAGGCCCAAAACGAGGAGCAGGAGGGAGGCACGCGCTCCGCGGCCCATTTTTGTGCCTGGTGCAGGAGGCCGAGTGCTGCCTGTCACACACCCCTGGCCACGCCCACCATGGCCACGCCCACCCAGCCGGTCATGAGGGCAGAGGACCGGTTGTTAACATTATTTGAATCCCACCGCTGACTCCGCGAGCTCACTGTTAGCCAATCCGCAGAGGTACTTGAAGAGAAGGACAATGTGGCAGAGAAAGGAAAGGAAAGGGATGGCGCGTTCACACCGGTCCTTGGCGCTGTCAAAGATGCGGACACATTTCTGATAGGGCCGGCCCATCTCCTCGTTGCAAACGTCGCCCATGTGGAGAAGGAAGTACCAAACGTTGCGCATACAGTGAGCTGCAAGACAAAAGAAGCGGCGCGTACGGGCCGTCCTCGATGTACGACTGCAACCGAGCCCCCAAATGTATGTGAAATCTTCCCATTTGTTTCCATATTCCTCCACCTAATTTAACCATTGTTTAGTTTTCTTTTGTTGTTGTGGCCCGTCAGCGGCCTGTGCAGCTGGTAGCTGATTCCGACAGCGAGGAGGCTGGTGTGATGCTGCGCCAGCAGCCTGTGCAGCTGGCGCTCGAGTCGGACAGTGAGGAGGCTGGAGAAGATGTGGTGCCAGAGGCGGGGATTCAGCCAGAACCTCCAGAAGCTCCCATAAGTGAAGAGGAAGAAGAGGAGGAGCCTCTTCTCGATGCACGGGCACGCAGAGCTGCCAAAAGGCAGGAGTGGCTCCTCAGGAGGAGGTCTCCTTGAGAGTAAGGCTTGGGGCTAATTGGCCACTCCCTTAGCCTATTTAAGGAAGGACGATGACTGAGGCAATTTGCAGGGAACAACTTCGTTCACTCTCCTTCGCATTTTGATCTTAGTTCTCTTATCAGTTTCCTGCAAATTGCTTCTGGGCTTTCTGCCAACCCTAGTAAGATTACGGTTATTTATTCTTTGGATTCTTGTAGGCTGTTAAGAAAGTGAATTAACAGCCTTTGTTTGAAAAAGACTGATTTAATTTAGTAAACTAAGGTTTGTACAGACTTTGTGTGTGCTGCGTTCTTCGGGGTCCGTAGCTGGGACAAAACAATTAACTGTTGTAAGTCGAGGACCACCTATCTCATAAAGATCCATGTAAATCGAGTTTCACTCCTCAAAAATCAAACAGCGCCACTGGTGGTCATAACCGGTAATGCCACGTATTAAAGTGTCATCTCAGCACATTTGTCCGATAAAGTTAGGAATGTGATTAGATGATGGGGAGCAACGTTTCCCTGTCAGACACTGCAGGAATGAGCCATGCTGGCTGGGGAAGATGGGGATTGTGGTCTCAAAGAAGCAGTGAAAGGAATCGCAGCTTTTGGAAATCCCCCTTTTCTTTAAATTTTTAACTTGCAAAAATCTTCCCTCACTCACCGACATGCCGCACCGCATCCATGACAGACCGGAAAAGTTTTCGGACACGGTCTCCAACCACTTTGGCTTTTCTGGCAATATCTTTGATTTTCTTTAAGGCATCTAGGCAGAAGTGGGGAGAGGGGAATAGAATAGGAGCTGAACATGCCTTCTTGGAACACCTCGCTGGGCAAAGCCAAACGCCGAACTCCCGATTATACCTGGGAAATAAATAAAAGAGGATTTTTCTGCAAATCTGCGCATCGTATGTGCTACGTTTTCTGTAGTAGAGTTTATAGCTCCCAGCAATTCTCGAATGGAATGGAATGGAATTCTACATTCTATATTCCATTTTATATTCTATACTCTTGATTCTTTATTTGTTCCAGAATTACCGGAAGTCCGAAAACGGGCCCCGTTTCTGGCCTCTGGAGCTCAGAGGAAGCCGTTTTCGCTTTCCCGGAGGCTCAAGAAAAGCCTCCGGAGCCTGGGGAGGGCAAAAAAACCGGGCCTACCGGAAGTACCGGAAGTCTGAGAATGGGCCCGTTTCTGGCCTCTGGAGCACGGGAAAAGCCATTTTCGCCCTCCCAGAGGCTCGAGGAGCCTGTGAAGGGTGAAAACACCCCCCCTCCCATCATGGTGCAGGTTGCTAAACTTTTTCAATCCCACCCCTCGTATGAATGCACGGGGGGGTCGTCGGTTGCATGGGGAATCGTGTGCGCATGTGGGGAGCCCCCGCATTGCCATAGGGGTGCTGGCGCGCATGCTTTTGGCGCAGGAAGAGAAAAAGGTTAGCCATCACTGTTCTATATTGTATTCTACATTCCACATTCTATTCTGCATTCTGTCTTGTATTCGTTCAGCTGGGCAGGCCCTCTCACTGATCAGAGGTTCGCGAGCTCGCTGCAGCATTTCCGCCGTCTGGTTGAGAGCCAGCTCGGCCCCGCACGAGACGGTGTCGGCGCTCCGGTAGAAATTCCGGACGATGTTGGCAAAGGGTCCTTCCATAGCCATTCCGAACGCCAGGAGTATCAGTACCATCTTCCCCTCTTCTGTCGGAGGAGAGAAATAAGGAAAACGTTACAGAGTTTTGAATCTATTTCTGGATTCACATTTGCCCCCACCCCCACCCCCCGCGCAACCTTAAAACCATTTCAAGCCCCCTGAAATGGGCACCCCAAGTGGGTGGGGAACATTGCCTCCTATAAATCAGCCCCCCCTACAAGTGTCTTATTCTGGGGTTCGACAAACTTTCAGACTGCAATTACACCTCCGATGATCTTTCTACCCCAATATATCATCCAAATATTCTTGCTTTCTCGCTGGCAATTTTGGGAAGACTCGATTCAGAGAATCCTAACACCGGATTCTCCTCAGATTGGGAAATTAGCGTTCGGGCCTTGCTCCTTCAGTGAAGAAGCCTTCCATTTTCTTTTTCATTACAGGTCGTCCTCGACTTACAGCGCTTCGTTTAGTGACCGCTCAAAGTCACCCCGGCACTGGGAAAAAAAAGTGATTTGCGAACTTTTTTTCCCCCCCATGCAAAGATTGCAGCATTCCCCATGGTTACGTGATCGAAATTCAATCACGCGGCCACTGACTCATCTAGATTGACGGTCGCGGTGTCCTGGGGTCACATGATCCGCTTTTTGCGACCATCTTAACACGCTTAACAACCGTGTGAGTAACTGAACAGTGCAGAGATTCTACTTTAACAACGATCTGGCGAGAAAGATCGGCCAACAACGGGACAAAAATTGAATGGTCTCACTTAGTAGCGGGAATTTGGGGCTCGATTCTGGTCGTAATTCGAAGACTTCCCGTATTTCTTTTCCGGAGGTGGTGTTGGGGGCACTTACTCGAAAAAAATTGAGGAAGCATGAGAAGGACGGTTACTCGGACTTTGAAAGAAAACGCCATGCCGAGGCCGAGGACGATGGCCAGGGTGATGGTGGAGAGCAGGCAGTACCAGATGCTGTAGCCTTGGCCAAAAATAACCAAGGCCCCATAGGCTGCAGAGAGGGTCATCCCCAGGGCGAAGCCCCCCAAACTACGGACCGTAGCCCGGCCAAAAGTGTCCTCTTGAACCTGCATAACTCGTTGTTTCTTCTTGCTCCGAGTCTTGCCTTTCTTCTGTCCCTTTCCCAGCCATCGGAGGAAAAAATTTGGCCAGGAGCTCATGGCGGCTCGGCTAAGGGCACAGTTGAGCTCCAGAAACAAGCCGAGGGGCACCCAGAGGCCACATAGACGGGTTGAATGAAGGAGGAAGAAAACCTAGGATTCAGATTTTGTCTCTTTTTTCCTACCCGCTTGGCAAAACAAGGTCGTCATTGGGAGTTGGAAATGCCAGTTAACTTCAGATTCTATCGGCTTCCGGCCGGCTTCTAGCCCCACCCCTTAATCTGCCTCTGTTTTGCATTGACTCCACCCACCGGTTGCTAGATTGATTTTTCTCTGGGCTCTTTAGCCCCACCCATATTTGCTGTGGCTCCACCCCTCAGCGGAGTCTTTCTTAGCTCTCTTCTAGCCCCACCCACAGCCCTCCCTGGCTCCTCCCATCACTTGTGCCAACAGGCTCCACCCCTTTTCTACCTTCACTTCTTCGACGCCGGGTTCGTGCCCCGAATTTGGACCCTCGTCGCCCCCCCTCCTCGCTGCCCCAAAGTCTGACACATTCAACGCTGCAAGCTTCACAGCATTAGCCAAAAGCGATCCGTGGCTGCCCTGCCCTCTTAATCAAGTTCAAATCCATCAACTCTTTGCTACTTGAATGGGAGAGAAAGGGATGGGAGATCGCTGGGTGGTGCCCCTTCCACATTCATTCCTCCTGGTCGCATAGACGTAGAGTTTGGATGGCTCAATTTTCTCGGAACCGTGCAACGTGGGGAGAGATCTTCCACAAATCTAACCACCAACTCCCCGCATGCCGAAATGTAGCAGATCAGGCGAAACAGCTCCTTTCCCTGACATGCTAGTTTTCTCCTTGCGGGGAACTGGGCCTATTTTGATAAAGCAGCCCCTTGTATGATTCTAGCTCGAATTACAATATAGAACATCCTCATATAACTGTTGCTTCTGTGACATCAGCCTTCTAATAAAGACTTTGCCAGAATTGATCCGGTTTTCTAGAATGTTTTGAAGGTGAATTTGAATTTCTGGCTTCGCGGGGGGCTTTGAATCGGTCCAGCCAGCCTTCGAACCCCAGATATGGGAGGGAAATATCGGAGGCTGAAAAGGCAGAAAGAGAAGCATTTCAAGTCGCCCAACACGAGTGAGTCGAGAGAGAGAACAAAATATGATTTCACAGACCGATTTAGCAGGGAGGAAAACCGGCCTCCAAGGCTCTAGTCCTCAAGAGAATGTTGAGTAGCAGATCCAACCTTCAGGGGGGGTGTCAAAAGGAAACGAAATACGGTGATTGTAAACAGTGGTAGTTAGCTAGGGATGGTGTCCTTTGACGGGCCAATTATGGCTTCCCTCCCTAACATTTTATAACCAAGATTAAGGTGTTTTTTTTAAAAAAAAAAAACCTTTTAACTTTAAAACTTTTAAAAAGAAAACGTTTAAACGCAGAGCTGGAAATCAGGTAAGACGGCAAGAGGAGCCCCGTCTTGCTCCACGCGCCCCAAAATAATAAAACCTCCCCGAAAATAAGGCCAAGCGCTTATTTTGGGGTTCAAAAATATATAAGACAGGGTCTTATTTTTGGGGAAACACAGTAGATAGATATAGATGAGAGAGATGAGAGATATATAGATATAGATGAGAGAGAGAGAGAGAGAGAGAGAGATGAGAGATGATATATATATAGATAGATAGATGATTGAGAGAGAGAGATATGAGAGATGAGAGAGAGAGAGAAATGAGAGAGAGATATATATAGATATAGAGGATTGCGAGAGAGAGAGAGATGAGAGAGATATATATAGATAGATATAGTTATAGATGATTGAGAGAGAGAGAGAGATATGAGATGAGAGAGAGAGAGAGAAATGAGAGAGAGAGATATATAGATATAGATGATTGAGAGAGAGATATATGAGAGAGAGATATAGATAGATATAGATATAGATGATTGAGAGAGAGATATATGAGAGAGAGATATAGATAGATATAGATATAGATGATTGAGAGAGAGAGAATATGAAAGATGAGAAAGAGAGAGAATGAGAGAGAGAGATATATAGATATAGATGACTGAGAGAGAGAGAGAGAGATGAGAGAGAGAGATATATAGATAGATATAGATATAGATGATTGAGAGAGAGAGAGAAATGAGAGAGATAGATATAGATATATATATATAATAGAGAGAGAGAGAGAGATGATAGAGAAATGATAGATGATAGATGATATAATATATCTATATATAGATATAGATATAAATATAGATGATTGAGAGAGAGAGAGAGATGGGAGAGATAGAGATAGATATAGATAGAGAGAGATGAGAGAGAGAGATGAGAGAGAAATGATAGATGATATATATATCTATATATAGATATAGATATAGATATAGATATAGATATAGATATAGATATAGATCCCTGTAATGGTAGTTTAATATTCTGACCATGTCAGCAGAAGGCTGACGAAAGCTTAGCAGAATAAAATTTTAATTATTTTAGTTCTGGAGTTTGCAGAATGTCTGTTTCTTTCTTTATAAGTATACCTGGAATTCATATTTTTAGAATAGTTTGTAAAGATATAATAGATATAGATATAGATGAGAGATGATAGAGAAAGATGATAGATAGTTAGAAGATAGATAGATAGATAGATAGATAGATAGATAGATAGATAGATAGATAGATAGATAGAATTAAATGCATTCCATACCCTGCTCAAATATGCATCTAATCTCCAATGTAAAGAAAATCCGGATAACTTTTAAATACTGTTTTAAATCTGCCTTCTGACAGTGTCATTTCCCCCCCTTCTGCTCAGCCCTGAAGCGCTTCCTGAGTTCTTTCTTACCCCAAATCTTCATTTCCTTCCTGTGGAGTGAACCTGACGAATTTCGACCTACCAAGTTTTTTCTCGGGGCTGGACTCGGGATATTATTTGCGTTGAGTAAGTCCCAGAACCCGTGGCGAGCCGGGAGAGAAAATACACACGCACCAAGAAAAAAAAAAAAAAACCCAGTTTGATGCCTATATAGAAAACAGTCGAATCTATCGCTCAATTGCTGGAATTCTCAATAAATCTTGTTAAAGAAAACCCCGAGAATCTGGCTTGGAAAAGAATCATTTTTGAGGCTGCTGGGGGTGGGAGCAGGGGAATAAAATCAGACACCTGCTGCCTTTCTCTCCCGCCCCCCCCTTCAAGGATCTTTCTTAAAATCTAGAATTCTTGGTTCCCCAGGTCTTGCCAAAATCCTGATTTTTCCCATGACCATCCGGGAACAGACGAAAATCGAATTGTTGGCTGGCATGGCAGGTAAGAATTGGCTTTGGAAGAGAAAGCAAGATCCCAGCAGAGAGAGAAAAAAAATAGGGGGGAAGTTTTCCTCACTCCCTCCTCGCCAGATTAACAGAGTTGGACCTTGGAGATCATCTAGTCCAGTGATGGCTAACCTTTTGGCCATCGCGTGCCAAAAGCGGGGGTAGTGTGTGTTTGGGGGGGGTTATGCGCATGCATGCCCACATTCATAATTCAATGCACCCCACCGTCTGTGCTTCCCCCCACTTTTGGCACGGGATGGCACGGTAGGTCTGTTTTTTGCCCTCCCCAGGCGCCTGAGATTTTCTTGGCGCCTGGGGAGGGCAAAAACTGCCTTCCCCAACTTCCCGGAGGCTCTCCAGAGGCTGGAAATGCGTTTTGTTCCCCCTTCCTCTTCTTTCTTTCCACACTTCTTTTATTAGAACCGTTTTCCTATCTATTCTACCAGATATTCTGGGCAAACCAGGGGTGCCATCCGGCAAGGTTCTGACAGGTTGTGCCCTCTTTTCTCCAGGCGTGGCGGCCGTCGGATGGGGCGTCTCTCCGCAATTCCGTTGCGCCAGCCTCTTGGTGGTTCCCAAATTCCTGGGAAAGGAAGGACGGCTTTATATTCTCACGTACATGTTAGCCACTGTCTACGACGGTACCGAGATTTTTATTCACTTTACGGGACGATATCCTGCCTTTGTGGGGTTTTTTTAACTAGCTCAAAAGCTACAAACATATCTAACTCTCCTTCCTCCTCCTATTTTCCCCCTCCTACAATAATCCTAGAACTCCCAGTCTCCTGGTGATTGGCCCAAAGTCTCCCAGCTGGCTTTCATGCCTAAAGTGGGACTAGAACTCCCAGTCTCTTGGTGATTGGCCCAAAGTCACCCCAGCTGGCTTTCATGTCTAAGGTGGGACTAGAACTCACCATCTCCTGGTGATTGGCCCAAAGTCACCCAGCTGGCTTTCATGCCTAAGGCAGGACTAGAACTCACCGTCTCCTGGTGATTGGCCCAAAGTCACCCAGCTGGCTTTCATGCCTAAGGCAGGACTAGAACTCCCAGTCTCCTGGTGATTGGCCCAAAGTCACCCAGCTGCCTTTCATGCCTAAGGCGGGACTAAACTCCCAGTCTCCTGGTGATTGGCCCAAAGTCACCCAGCTGCCTTTCATGCCTAAGGCGGGACTAAAAACTCCCAGTCTCCTGGCGATTGGCCCGAAGTCACCCAGCTTGATTCTTAAATGATGGAAACAGACTTTCTTTAAGATGGATTTGCTGCCCAGAAACTGATCAGAATTGCGAAGTCTATTTTATACATTCATTTTTCTTTTCTTTTTCTCTTTCTATCCTTCTGTTTCCTAAACGGGGGGAAAAGATTTTAAAAGGGGAAAAAAAAACCAAGGAGGAAAATTTCCACATTAAACGCCGAAGGCCGTTTATCCTGCAATTGCCCTCTGAAATTGTACCCCTCTATGCAAACGTCAGATATAAATAGAGAGAGACACTCAGTTCTAAAAAAAGAATATTATAACATGCAATATTTTTATGAGCGTTCTCTTTAAGCTGCGATTGCCGCATCGAGCCACTAGAGGGCAGCATTAAACTCCCCCTTTGGGATGTTTTAATATTGTATTTTTGGGAGGGAGATAGTTCCACGCTCAGCCACCGGAGGGCAGCATTTCCTCACTTTTGAAAATAGAGTGGCTGCAAATTTTTTTTCCTTCCCTTTTCAGCTTCAATTGCCAATGTGGACTAGCGCCTTTTCTGTCCCTCAACTTGGAAAATTTGGAACCTATGGTCCCCCCTACTCTATCGTCTTCTTTTTCTCTGTCCCCCTTGGCAGGCCCGGTGGCAAATATTCGGCACAATCTCGGGGAAGTGGTGCGATCCATCAGCTGCACGGTGGAATTACAGATTGAAAACTCCAAAAAAGCATGGAAAATTTCCTTGGCGCCGATGCGGAAAATCCTCAAAGACATGGTGGTGAGAATCACACGGCGTGGAGGCTTGCCAAGGGGCTAGTCCTCTTGAGGGGCGGTTTATTAAAAGGCCGGAGGAGAATTGTAATTCCACGAAAGAGTTTTAATGCCATTTCCGTAACTTGCGGCTCATCTTTAAATTTCAAAATGATGTAGTAGATTAGATTTGAGGAAGGGACCTTGTAGGTCATCTAGTCCAACCTCCTCAATAATAAATAATAGTATTATTGCTTAACGCATTGTAAGCCGCCCTGAGTCTCCGGAGAAGGGCGGCATATAAAAATAAATAAATAAATAAATAAAATAAAATAAATAGTAAATAGTAAATAGTAAATCCATTGGTGCCAATTTAGCTGCCTGTTATGGGTTTTGGAGTTCCATCTGCTATTAAAATACTGTTTGGAGGCTCATTTTAATGCATTGTAGCCTGAATTAAATAAAATCCAGTACCAATTTCCCTTTTTATGGTAAAAGGGCACATTAAAGAATTAACATCCTGATTTTTGATTATTATCTGCCCAGCATTCTCGGTGGGCCGAGTATACTTCCTTTATATCTGCATGATTTAACATGTTATTTCAACCTTAGCAACTTTAAGATGAGTGGACTTCAACTCCCAGAATCCCCCAGCCACCACGCCGACAGGGGAATTCTGGGAATTGAGGTCCACCCATCTTAAAGTTTTGCCAAGGTTAAGAAACACGGGTTTTAGACGATAATAATAACAACAACAACAACAACAACAACAACAACAACAACAACAACAACAACAATAATAATAATAATAATAATAATAATAATAATAATAATAATAATAATAATAATAATAATTTTATTTCTATTCCGCCCTTCTCCCGAAGGACTCAGGGCGGTGTACAGCCTATTTAAAAACAAGATAAACATCAATTTAAAATAATTTTAAAAATATTAAATAAATTGGCTGCTGTGTCCAAAGCCGGTCGTGCGAAGAGGCAACGCGTGGAGAAAGATCTTCCCAGCGTAGGTTTCTAGTCCTCATGAAGTTACTCGGCTCGCCAGGGCCCTCACGGCTGTTTTCCAACGCAGAGAAGTGGGAAGACTTTGAGAAGCGAGTCCCAAAATATCTCACGCTCCTTCACGGAGCTGAACAAGCAAGTGGCGAGCCGAGCCGGCACGGAGAGCCGATTGGTGCGCGAAGCCGAAGGGAGCGCCTCGACGCAGGACGTCTACGAGGCGAAGACGCGGATGCGTTGCAAAAGTAAGACGTTTCGGCTGAGATTTCAAACCCCCAGAGCTGGCATGTCTAAATATGGGCAGCTTTAAGACTCAACTCCCAGAATTCCTTAGCCGGCTCACCGTCTCCTGGTGATTGGCCCAAAGTCACCTGACTTTCATGTCTAAGGTGAAACTAGAACTCACCGTCTCCTGGTGATTGGCTCAAAGTCATCCAGCTGGCTTTCATGCCTATGGCAGGACTAGAACTCACCGTCTCCTGGTGATTGTTCCAAAGTCACCTGGTTTTCAGGCCTAAGGTGGGACTAGAACTCACTGTCTCCTGGTGATTGGCCCAAAGTCACCTGGTTTTCAGGTCTAAGATAGGACTAGAACTCACTGTCTCCTGGTGATTGGCCCAAAGTCAACTGGCTTTTATGTCTAAGGTGAGACTAGAACTCACTGTCTCCTGGTAATTGGGCCAAAGTCACCTGGTTTTCAGGCCTAAGGTGGGACTAGAACTCCCCGTCTCCTGGTGATTGGCCCAAAGTCACCTGGTTTTCATGCCTATGGCGGGACTAGAACTCACCGTCTCCTGGTGATTGGCCCAAAGTCACCTAGTTTTCAGGTCTAAGGTGGGACTAGAACTCACCATCTCCTGGTGATTGTTGCCCAAAGTCACCTGGTTTTCAGGTCTAAGGTGGGACTAGAACTCACTGTCTCCTGGTGATTGGCCCAAAGTCACCTGGCTTTCAGGCCTAAGGTAGGACTAGAACTCACCGTCTCCTGGTGATTGGCCCAAAGTCACCCAGCTGGCTTTCATGCCTAAAATGAGACTAGAACTCACCATCTCCTGGTTATTGGCTCAAAGTCTCCTGGTTTTCATGCCAATGATGGGACTAGAACTCCCCGTCTCCTGGTGATTGGCCCAAAGTCACCCAGCCGGCTTTCGTGCCTGAAGCTGGACTAGAAGGGAATGGGTTTTCCAAACTTCCTTCGCTTGGGGAGATTTGAACCCTCAAACTCTTGGGGAAAATGTGGGGGATTCCTCCTTCCTTGCAGGTATCATCCAGCAGGCGGTCAAGCGTTGTCAAACCTGGTTCCAGACCAAACATCAGTCTTGCATGAAGACGATCGCCGTGCCCCTGGTCAACCACCTGCTCTGCATCCCCATGAAATTCAGCTTCCTTTGCCATTTGGCCAAAGGCGAGTGACTTCCCCGCAGCTAGAAAGCTAGCTTTTGCGAGGAAAAACCACTCGTCGGGAATTCCTTCCCTAGCTTTCCACCTGCAAGGACCTTGGAAACGGGCGTGAAGCCATCCTGGCAAGCGGTACAGTCTTACCCAGACTCCCCTCCTTCCCTCCCTCCCTCCCTTGGAAAAATATATATATATATATTTGCAACCTGGCTCGCTTGCTCGATCTCGTCATTCCCCTCCCTCCTTTCTCTCTCTCTCCTGCAGTGATGAACACGTGGTGCCGGGACAAGATCCCCGTGGAAGGCAACTTTGGGCAAACGTACGACCGGGTGAACGGCTCGGTGGACAATTTAAACCAAGATTTCACAGCCAGCGTTGTCATCCAGGTCTGTCGGATCGATCAAGGTTTGTTGAACCTGGTCTGAGCAATTCGTGGTGTATCTCGTTCGGGGTGGTGGTGGGGGGGAAAAGGGCAACAGACAGGCAGTCGTGGACTTACGACTGTTTGTTTAGTGACCGTCCAAAAAGGACTGTGTTTCACACTTACGACCCTCCCTCCGTTTTCCTTCTCCCCGCCCCCCCCCCCAGGAAGAGCAGCAAGAGATGCTGGTGGGGGCGAACCTGTCTTCCCACAAACACCTGGTGGACAACGTCAACGAGCAGCTCTACCAGAGTGGCAAAGAGCTGGGCACGGCCCTCACCCTCACCCGGGCTCTCCTCTCCTGCATGTTCCTCCTGGTTTTCGCCTCGTGAGTGGAAGGGTGGGCGAAGGGTAGGGGGCTCTGACCTCCATTCTCTCCCTCTCTCTCTCCCTCTCTCTCTCTCTCTCTCTCTTTATCTTATTTTTGTCTCTCTATCATCTATCTATCTATCTATCTATCTATCTATCTATTTCTCTCTTGTCTCTATTTATCTATTTTTGTCTCTCTATCATCTATCTCTCTCTCTCTCTCTCCTCTCCTCTCTCTCTCTATCTATCTATCTATCTATCATCTATTTCTCTCTCCCTCTCTTTATCTTATTTTTTGTCTCTCTATCATCTATCTATGTATCTATCTATCTATCATCTATTTCTCTCTCTCTCTCTTTATCTTATTTTTGTCTCTCTATCTATCTATCTATCTATCTATCTATTTCTCTCTTGTCTCTCTTTATCTTATTTTTGTCTCTCTATCATTTATCTATCTATCTATCTATCTATCTATCTATCTATTTTTTCTCTCTCTCTCTCTCTCTCTCTCTCTCTCTCTCTCTCTATCTATCTCTCTATCTATCTCTCTCTCTTTATCTATCTATCATCTATTTCTCTCTCTCTCATCTATCTATCTATCTATCTATCTATCTATCTATCTATCTATCTATCATCTATTTCTCTCTCTCCATATCTATCTATCTATCTATCATCTATTTCTCTCTCCCTCTCTTTATCTTATTTTTTGTCTCTCTATCATCTATCTATCTATCTATTTCTCTCTCTCTCTCTCGTCTCTATTTATGTATTTTTGTCTCTCTATCATCTATCTATTTATTTTTGTCTCTCTCTTTATCTATCTACATCTATCTATCTTTCTTTCTCTTCCTTCCTTCCTTCCTTCCTCCATCCCTCCCTCCTTCACCTCCCTCATTCCCCTCCCTTTATTTCCTTCCTTCCTTCGTCCCTCCTTCCTCCCTCCCCTCCCTCCTTGCTTGCTTGCTTCCCTGTCCTTCCTTCTTTTCTTCCTTCCTTCCTTTTTTTTCTTCCTTCCTTCCTTCTTTCTTTCTCTTTTCTTCCCTCTTTCCTTCCTTTTTTCTTCCTTTCTTCTTTCTTCGTTCTTCATTCTTCTTTCTTTCTTCTTTCTCTTTCCTTCCTTCCTTCCTTTCCTTTCTTTTTCTTTTCTTTCTTTCTTTCTTCTTTCTTTCTTCTTCCTTCCTTCTTTATTTCCTTCTTTCTTCCTTCTTTCTTTCTCTTTTCTTCCTTCTTTCCTTCCTTTTTTCTTTTTCTTCTTTCTTTCTTCCCTGCTTCTTTCTTCCTTCCTTCCTTTTTTCTTCCTTCTTTCCTTTTCCTTCCTTCTTTCTTTCCTACTTTCTTCTTCCTCCTTCCTTCCTTCCTTCCTTCCTTCCTTCCTTCCTTCCTCTTTCTTTCTTTCTTTCTTTCTTTCTTTCTTTCTTTCTTTCTTTCTTTCTTTCTTTCTTTCTTTCTTTCTTTCTTTCCCTTTGCTGAGAGAAGTTTCCGCACGTCCCTCCTTCTCTTTCCCAGGGCTTATTCCTACACCAACAAATACAACGAAGACATCCGTTTCGATAACCTCTATGTCTCCCGTTACTTCCGGCAGATTGACGCAAGACGCCGCAAGCAGGTGAATGAGGCTGGGGGGGGTGGAGTGGGGGGGTTGGCGAGGGGGAGACATTAGAGAGGTGGGCCAAGGGTCCCAGAAACCTGTGCATGTGGGTTTGTTGGGAGGGATCGCGTCCATCCCTCTAATGGAACCTCCAGCATCAGCAGCAGTCTATCTTGAAGTCTCCGATGCAAAAAAAAAGGCTGGCGGCAGAAAAGAGTTTTTGTAGTTTGGTAGTTCAGCTTCAGGGGGGGCTCTGTGTCCCCTTTCCCCCCTCCCCCCCGCCCCCAAATGTGCAGAGAAAGCGGACTCTTCTGCCCCTGCGCCGTGCGGAGGAGAGCCGGATCATCGACCCCCTGCGCCTGGCCTTCCAGCCAGCGGAGACCAAGAGTGTGGTTAGTGCCAGCGGGAGGGGGGCACAGGGAGGTGGGGGGAGGTGGGGGGAGGTGGGGAGGGCAAGGGGGAAGGGGGTGGGGGGGTGGTCCCTGAGGACCCTATGGGTGAGAGCAAAGGCCAGAGATCGCCCTCTGCATTCATTCTCAGTGTTCATAATTTCAGATCTCAGCTGACTATTCATCCCCTCCCATCCTTCTTTCCTTCCTTCCTTCCTTCCTTCCTTCCTTCCTTCCTTCCTTCCTTCCTTCCCTCCCTCACTCCCTGCATTACATCCATTCTCCTTCCTTCCTCCCTCCCCTTTACTTCTTTCTTCCATCCTTTCCTTTCTCTTTTCCTTCCTTCCTTCCTTCCTCCTTCCTCCCTTCGCTGTACTTTTTCTTTCCATCCACTTTCCTCTTTCCCTTCTTCCCTCTCATTCCTTCCTTACTCACTCCCTTTATTTTTCCCTTCTTTCTTTCTTCCGTTTACTTTTCCTCCTATCCTTTCCTTTTTCTCGTTTCCTTTCCTTCCTTCCTTCCTCCTTCCTCCCTTCGCTTTACTTTTTCTTTCCATCCACTTTCTTCTTTCCCTTCCATCCTCTTCCCTCTCATTCCTTCCTGACTCACTCCCTTTATTTTTCCCTTCTTTCCTTCTTCCTTTTACTTTTCCTCCTATCCTTTCCTTTTTCTCGTTTCCTTTCCTTCCTTCTCTTTTTTCCTTCCTTCCTCCCTCCCTCCCTTTCCTTTTTCCTTTCTTTCCTCCTTTTTGCTTGTTCCTTCTATTTTTCCTCCTTCCCCCCTTCCCTGTCCTTCCATTCCTCCCTCCTTCCCTCCCTTTACTTTTTCCTTTCTTTCTTCCTCCTTTTCACTTGTTCTTCTATTATTTCCTCCTTCCTTTCTTCCTTCCCTGTCCTTCCATTTACTTTTTCTTTCCATCCTCTTTTCTCTTTTCCTCTTTGCCTTCTTTCCTCTCATTCCTTCCTTACTCACTCACTTTATTTTTCCCTTCTTTCCTCTTTTATTTTTCCTCCTATCCTTTCCTTCCTTCCTTTCCTCCCTCCTTTCCACCCTTTTCTCTTTGTCTTTCCCTCCCTCCCTCCCTTTACTTTTTCCTTTCTTTCTTCCTCCTTTTCACTTGTTCCTCCTATTATTTCCTCCCTCCTTCCTTCCTCCCTCCCTTACCTTTACTTTTCTTCCCATCCTCCTCTTTTCTCTTTTCTCTTTGCCTTCTTCCCTCTCGTTCCTTCCTTCCTCACTCACTCACTTTTATTTTTCCCTTCTTTCCTCTTTTATTTTTCCTCCTATCCTTTCCTCCCTTCCTTTCCTCCCTCCTTTCCCTCCTTTTCTCTTTGTCTTTTCCTCCCTCCCTTTACTTTTTCCTTTCTTTCTTCCTCCTCTTCACTTGTTCCTCCCTATTTTTTCCCCCTTCCTTCCTTCCTTGCCTCCTTCCCTGTCCTTCCATTCCTCCCTCTTTCTCTCTCTCTTCCCTTTCTTCTCTGCTCTTTCCAACCCACTCACCCCCTCCCCAGTTCCTGGAGCTACTGGGCTGCCTGCCCCCCCTGGTCTTCCTGCTGATGGCGTGTGCCCTGGACTCCCTGCTCTTCACCATCTTCAGCACCATCCGAAATCATTCCTTCATTCAGTATTCCTTCCGCAGTGAGTGCCGACCTCTGACCCCTGCCCCACCCTCCTTGGATGAATCCGCACCCTGGTCCGGAAGGGCAGCCGGTTCCCCTCTTCTCACCCCCCCCCCCGCCCTTCCGCCCCCCTCCAATGGCCCAGCCCTCAGTCCTTGGGCAGAGGAGAAATCGAACTCACACCCAAGGACGATTCGTTTAATGCAATGAATTGAGATCAGTGGGGAAGGTAGAACGGTTGGGAGGGACCTCGGAGGTCATTTAGTCCAGCCACATGCCCGGGCAGGAAATCTTTGACCGTTTCAGACAAATTATTGTCCAGTTTCTTGTTGAAAGCCCCTGGAAGGAAGGAAAGAAGGAAGGAAGGAAGGAAGGAAGGAAGGAAGGAAGGAAGGAAGGAAGGAAGGAAGGAAGGAAAAATGATGGGAGGGAGGGAGGAAAGAAGGAAGGAAGGAAGGAACGGACTAAGGAAAGAAGGAAGGAAAGGACTAAGGAAGGAAGGAAGGAAAAATGATGGGAGGGAGGAAGGAAGGAAGAAAGAAAGAATGGGAAGGAAGGAGGGAGGAAAAATGGGAGGGAGGGAGGAAAAGGAAGGAAGGAAAGAAAGAAGGAAGAAGGAAGGAGGAAGGAAGGAAGGAAGGAAGGAAGGAAAGGACTAAGGAAGGAAGGAAAAATGATGGGAGGGAGGGAGGAAAGAAGGAAGGAAGGAACAGACTAAGGAAAGAAGGAAGGAAAGGACTAAGGAAGGAAGGAAGGAGGAAGGAAGGAAGGAAGGAAGGAAGGAGACAGAGGAGGGAGGGTGAAAAGAAGGAAGAATAGCAGATTAGCAGAATTGGGACCTCTAATCCAATCCCCTAGGAGGGAGGGAGGGAGGGAAGGAAGGAAAAAGAAAGAAAGAAAGAAAGAAAGAAAGAAAGAAAGAAAGAAAGAAAAGCAGAATAACAGAGTTGGGAGGGTCATCAGAGGTCTTCTAGTCCAACCCCCTTCAGTCTCTTCTTGAAAACCTTCCAGTGTTGGAAAGTGCCAGACTGGGAGACCCGAATTCAAATCCCACCCGCCTCCACTCAACCCTAGGGATGACTTGGAGGCCAGGCGGAGAAACCCTGGTTTAACCAAAGCTGGCTTAACCAAACCTTCCCCTGCCTTCCACGCAGGCAGCCACCACTTGGAAGTCAAAGTTGGCGGACAAACCATGATGGCTCGTCTCCTCCGGAGCACCATCGGGGCCCTGAACACGTCCTCCGAAATGGAGATGGAGACCAACAACCTGCGTAGGGGGGGGGGGGGGGGGGTCACCTGGCCCCAGAGCGGGGAAGGGGACGGCTTCTGTTCAGCCAATCAGGTGTTTTCGAGGGTGGGTTTATAGACCGCTGTTTTTATCCCTGCATTTTGCTGCTAGACTTCCTCTGCTGCTGGAGGCTCTACAGCAAAGGTGGCATTTTTGAGATGGATGGGCTTCAGTTGCCAGAACTCCCCAGTCAGCTTGGGAGGACTCCAACACCCAGAATCCCCCACCAACATGGGCAGTTTCAATTCCCCAAATTCCCAGGCCAGAATGAGAGGACTCCAACTCCCAGAATCCCCCAGCCAGCATGGGTGGACTCTAACTCCAGAATCCCTCAGCCAGCATATGAGAACTCCAAATCCCAGAATCCTTCAGCCAGCATATGAGGACTCCAACACCCAGAATCCCCCAGCCAGAATATGAGAACTCCAACTCCCAGAATCCCTCAGCCAGAATATGAGAACTCCAACTCCCAGAATTCCTCAGCCAGAATATGAGAACTCCAACTCCCAGAATCCCCCAGCCAGCATATTTTTTATTTATTTTATTTTATATTGGATTTCTATACCGCCCTTCTCCCTAAGGACTCAGGGCGGTGTACAGCCAGATTAAAAAAACATGCAGAACAAATATTAAAAACAATTAAAAGATATATAAATTTGGCCCAATTAAAACTCATTTACCAATTAAAAACGTTTAAAACATTTAAAAACAGTTAAAAATTTCATCTTAAGCCAGCCCGGCTTGTTTAAATAAATGGGTTTTAAGGGCGCGACGGAAGGCACTGAGGTCTTGGATTCTCCTTATCTCTGGGGGCAACTGATTCCAGAGGGTAGGAGCCCCCACAGAGAAGGCCCTCCCCCTGGGGGTCACCAGCCTGCACTGGCTGATGGCACCCCGAGGAGGCCCTCTCTGTGGGAGCGCACGGGTCGCTGGGAGGTCGTTGGTAGCAGCAGGCGGTCTCGGAGATAGCTAGGCCCTATGCCATGGAGCGCTTTAAAGGTGATAACCAACACCTTGAAGCGCACCCGGAAGACAACTGGGAGCCAGTGCAGCTCGCGCAGGAGCGGTGTTACATGGGAGCGCCATGCTGCTCCCGTCACTACCCGCGCTGCTGCGTTCTGGACCAGCTGGAGCCTCCGGTGCTCCTCAAGGGGAGCCCATGTAGAGAGCGTTGCAGTAGTCAAGGCGAGAGGTGACGAGGGCATGAGTGACTGTGCACAGGGAATCCCGATCAAGAAAGGGCCGCAACTGGCGAATCAGGCGAACCTGACAAAAGGTCCCCCTGGTTACAGCCGTCAGATGTTCCTCCAAGGACAGCTGCATATCCAGGAGGACTCCCAGATTGCGAGCCCTCTCTGTGGGGGCCAATGACTCGCCCCCAATAGTCAGTGATGGAGTCAACTGACTATATCGGGATGCCGGGAGCCACAGCCACTCAGTCTTGGAAGGGTTGAGCCTGAGCCTGTTCCTCCCCATCCAGACCCGTACAGCCTCCAGGCACTGGGACATCACTTCAAGGGCATCGTTGGGGTGGCCTGGGGTGGAGATGTACAGCTGGGTGTCATCAGCGTACTGGTGGTATCTCACCCCAAAGCCACGGATGATCTCACCCAGCGGCTTCACATAAATGTTGAACAGAAGGGGCGAGAGGACCGATCCCTGCGGCACTCCACAAATGAGAGGCCTCGAGGTCGACCTCTGCCCCCCTGCCAACACAAACTGCGACCGGTCGGAGAGAAAGGAGGAGAACCACCGCAACACGGTGCCTCCCACCCCCAACTCTTCCAGCCGGTGCAGCATGATACCATGGTCGATGGTATCAAAAGCCGCTGAGAGGTCTAACAGGACCAGAACAGAGGAACAACCCCTGTCCCGAGCCTCCAGAGATCATCAACCAACGCGACCAATGCCGTTTCTGTGCTGTACCCAGACCTGAAACCCGACTGGAACGGATCTAGATAAGATGTTTCCTCCAGGAATTGCGGAAACTGTCGTGCGACCACACTCTCAACAACCTTCGCCATAAAGCGAAGGTTGGAGACAGGACGATAGTTGGCCAATATTGCCGGATCCAGGGACGGCTTCTTGAGGAGAGGCCTCACCACCGCCTCTTTCAAGGCGGTGGGGAAGTAACCCTCACTCAACGAAGCGTTGATAACACCCTGAAGCCAGCCTCGTGTAACCTCCCGGGAAGCCAGTACCAACCAGGAGGGACACGGGTCCAGTAAACATGTGGCCGCACTAAGTCTCCCCAAATCCTGTCCACATCATCAGGAGTCACGGCATCAAACTCCTCCCAGATAACATTCTCAAGACTATTCCTCGTCACCCTGCCCTGATCTACCCAGTCAGAGTCCAAATCCCCCCGGATCTGGGCGATTTTGTCATACAGGTATTGTCCGAAATCCTCCGCCCTGCCTTCTAAGGGATCCTCCCGCACTCCTGGATGGAGCAGGGCGCGGGTCACCCTAAACAGGGCAGCCGGACGATTCCCTGATGACGCAATAGAGGCGGAAAAGTAGTTAGACTTTGCCGTCTCTATCGCCACTAGGTAGGCCTTAATATGCGACCTTACCAGTGTTCGATCAGATTCAGCGAGACTTGCCCTCCAACCGCTCTCCAGGCGTCTTTTCCGGCGCTTCATTTCCCTCAGCTCCTCAGTAAACCAAGGAGCCGCACGGGATCGGCATCGGGTCAGAGGCCGCAAAGGCACAACTCGGTCCAAGGCCCCACCAGCCGCCCGATCCCAGGCGGCTACCAGGTCCTCGGCCGAGTCATGTGCTAGATCCTCAGGAAATGGCCCAAGCTCCGTCTGGAACCTATCAGGATCCATCAGGCGCCTGGGGCGGATCCATCTAATTGGATCCACCTCCCTGCGGCGAGGGGTCGCGGTTCGAAGATCTAGGCGAAGGAGTGAGTGGTCAGACCATGACAAGGGTTCCATGTCTATATCCCCTATAACAAGACCACTCAACCACTGGCCAGAGACAAAAATCAGATCCAGAGTGTGACCTCCCTGTGAGTAGGGCCATGAACTAATTGGGTCAGGTCCATGGCCGTCATGGAAGCCATGAACTCCCGAGCCACCTCAGACGTTTCACCGACGGATGGCAAGTTGAAATCACCCACGACTAAAAGCCTGGGTGTATCTACTGCCACCGTGGCTATCACGTCGAGTAGCTCAGGTAGGGCTGTTGCCACGCGGCAGGGAGCCAGGTACGTAAGCAACAAGCCCATCTGAACCCCACGGCCCCACCTCACAAGGAGGGACTCACATCCGGCTATCTGAGGCACAGTGGTCTCCCTCGGACCCAGATCCTCGTTAATAATAACCGCCACCCCCCCGCCCCTCCCCTGAGCCTCGGCTGATGGACTCCAACTCCAGAATCCCTCAGCCAGCATATGAGGACTCCAACTCCCAGAATCCCCCAGCCAGAATATGAGAACTCCAACTCCCAGAATCCCCAGCCAGAATATGAGAACTCCAACTCCCAGAATCCCTCAGCCAGCATGGGAGGACTCCAACTCCCAGAATCCCCAGCCAGAATATGAGGACTCCAACACCCAGAATCCCCCAGCCAGAATATGAGAACTCCAACTCCCAGAATCCTTCAGCCAGAATATGAGAACTCCAACACCCAGAATCCCCCAGCCAGCATATGAGAACTCCAACTCCCAGAATCCCTCAGCCAGCACGGGAGGATTCCAACTCCTACGCGAGCTGGAGGAATTCTGGGAGTTGAAGTCCACCCTTCTTAAAACAGCCAAGATTGAGAAACAAACCATGTTTGGCTGACTATGATTGGCAGGTTCTAGTTTGAATTCCTCTGCCCGGCCGGGACCCCAGACCCCCCCCCTTTGTGCTTCTACCCTCCCCAGAGTGTCTGCCAGAACCGCGTGGGATGAGCCAGGATGAGTACGCCAAGACCGCCATCCCGCTAGGCGCCCTGGTGATGCTATGTTTCCTGCAAGTCTACGTCTTCCGTCTCCGGAGGGTCATCGCCGCCTTCTATTTCCCCAAGGTGGGAGGTGGTGAATAGATCGGGGTCGCCCGCCCAGGTTTGCCCCTCCAAGCCCCCCCCAAAAAGGGGGGGGAAGGGCACGACTGGAGCGGACAGGCCGAATGACGGGGTGCTGGGTGCAAAATTGGGGGTGAGAATTGAGGGTTGCAAAATTTACGTCCATTGGCGTCTGTATGTCGTTGAGCTATAAGAGGGGGCAGAGTTCAACTCCCATAAGCCCCCGTTTCACCAGTACGGGTGGACTACAACTCCCAGAATCTCCCACCCAGTGTGAATGCACTACAACTCCCAGAATCCCCTAGCTAGTATGGGTGGACTACAACTCCAGAATCCCCCAGCTAGCATGGTGGAACTACAACTCCCCAAAACCCTTAGCCGGCATGGATAGACTACGACTCCCAAATCTCCCAGCCAGCATGGGTGGACTACAATTCCCAGAACCTTGCAACCAGCACAGGTGGACTACAACTCCCAGAATTCCCCAGCCAGCATGGGTGAACTAGAACTCCCAGAGTCTCCCAGCTAACATTTGTACTGTAGATTTCAACTCCCAGAATCCCCCAGTCAGCATGAGTGGACTATAATTCCCCAAATCTCCTAGTCAGCATGGATGGACTAGAACTCCCAGAATGCCCCAGTCAATGGTGTACTAGAACTCCCAGAATCTCCCAGCCAGCCCAGGTGGACTAGAAATCCCAGAATCCCCTAACCAGCATGGATGGACTAGAACTCCCAGAATCCCCCAGCCAGCCTGGGTGGACTATAATTCTCCAAATCCCCCAGTCTGAACAGGTGAACTAGAACTCCCAGAATCCCCCAGCCAGCATGGGTGAACTAGAACTCCCAGAGTCTCCCAGCTAACATTGGTACTGTAGATTTCAACTCCCAGAATCCTTAGTCAGCACGGGTGGACTACGATTCCCAAATCTCCCAGTCTGAACAGGTGAACTAGAACTCCCAGAATCCCCAGTCAGCAAATGGTGGACTAGAACTCCCCAAATCCCCCAGCCAGCCCGGGTGGACTACAATTCCCCAAATCTCCCAGTCTGAACAGGTGAACTAGAACTCCCAGAATCCCCAGCCAGCATGGGTGGACTACAACTCCCAGGATCCCCTGCCCTAGATTTGATCCGTGTTTTTCTCCCATCCTGACAGCGCGAGAAGAAGCGAATTATCTACCTCTACAACGAGATGTTGCGTCAGCGCATGGCTTTCGTGATTGTGCAACGCAAACGCATCATTTTGCGAGCTCGGAGGCGCAAGAGAGTGGTGAGTAAACCCGAGCGTGCCGGCCCTGCGAGGTAGGCCAGGTGAAGAAATCGTCCCGAGAAGAAATATCCTTTTTTTGTTAAAAAAAAAAAGTGATTCACTCAACAATTCTGGCAAGGAAGGTCGTAAAACGGGGCAGAATTCACTTAATTCTCTCCCGTAGTCACAGAAATTTTGGGACTCAACTGCGGTCGTAGGTCGAGGACCACCTATCAGGTAGTCCTCGACTTACGATGATTCATTTAGTGACCGTTTGAAGTTACAACGGCTCTGGAAAAAAGCGAGCTAGAGCCGTTTTTCACACTTAACGACCGTTGTAGTTGTTTCCGCGGTCACAGAGTCCAAATTCAGACGCTCTGCCGCTGACTCGTATTTATGACGGTCGCAGGAGTCCCCCCGTGATCCCCTTTTGGCGATGAGCAAAGTCACCACGGGGGGGCGGGGGAGAGAGGGGGACACACGCTATATTGACTTAACAACCGTCGGACTAACTTTTACCAAGTGCTGTGATTCACTTTAACGACGGGGGACGAGAACGGTCGTCAAAACGGAACAAAAACCTGACCAAGCAACTCACTAAGCCACGGAAACGTGGGGCTCCCTTATGGCCGTAAGCCGAGGACTTCCTGCCCTCTGTCAAACAGCCCCGGATTGACGCCAAGCCAGACCTGTTGACCTTCCGCCGAGTTATTTCCGGATGAATTTCTGCTTCTGCAAATATTTTTGGCACGTGGAGCTCGGCTTCCAGCAACGGAGCGGCATTCGAACTCCCAACCCCGCCCTATTCGCTGGCAGGCGGGGGGGGTATTTTTTCCCCCCTTCCTTTCTCCTTCGGGGTACTCCACCCTCAGGGCAGCCCCAGCCCCGGGACGGATGGGTGTCTCCCTCCTTCGGTCCCCGCAGGGTCGGTTTCGTGGCCCACACCAAACATTTTGGCATCGATGCCCAAATCTGGTTGATTTGACACCCGTTGCCGATTTTCCTGCCCAATTTTCTTTTCCGGGCCAGTTTAGCCCTTGGGTCACTTTCCAGGCAAATGACTCATACTTACGACGGTGGCAGTGTCCCCGGTGTGTGTGTGTCTATTGATCCCCTTTTGATTCACTTAACAACCAAGCGACTAACTTAACAATCGCAATTCACTTTAACGACTGCGGTAAAACGGGGGGCAAACTCCCTTGAGACCTGTCTCGCTTAGCAACAGGGCTCCATTGCGGTCGTAAAACGAGCAATTTCCCCCCTGCCCTGTTTTTTTTTTTTTTTTTTTTACAAAATGGAAATCCGGAAATGTTATTTTTGACGGCTTTCAGCAAAATCGCCGCTATTTTATTTTTTTTCTTGCAAAGAAAATTGGCTTCCAATGATATCAAATATTTATTTTTTTTTATTTTTGGTGGAAAAATTTTGGGGGATTTCAACCAAAAAAAGAACCCCAAGCCCCCCCCCCATCGGTCTCCTTTTTTTTTTTTTTTTTTTTTTTTTTTTTAGAGAAAGCCGCTGTTGAACCAGATCGGACACTGGTGTCCCTTCTTGAAACGGTTCCTGATCCGGCGATGCATCCTTTGCAACCGGACCGAATCCCGCCATTCGTTGACGTGTTCGAATCCCGACTGCGAGACCGTTTACTGCCGGATTTGCTGGAAAGATCTCGGCAAAACTTGTTTTGCCTGCAATCCGGACAATCTGGTTTCGGACGACGAGAGCAGCGACGGAGAAACGGGCTACGCCGATTAAATTGTGGTTTAAAATTTTTGTTTTCCGCCTTTGGGGTATTAAATGGAGGGTCGAAGTAACAGTAAGGGACCTTGGAGGTCACCTAGTCCACCCCCATTGCTCACACAGGAGATCTACAGGGATTCGAACCGCCAATCTTTCTGATCGACAAGCTCAGCGTCTTAGTCCCCGAGCCACCTAGGGAGCCGCTAGTATAGGTCTCCTGGGTGAGCAGGGGGTGGACTGGATGACCTCCAAGGTCCCGTCCAACTCTGATACTCTTAAATCGGTAGGTTCCTGTTTAGGGTCTTATATAAATTGAGCGACTGCTTATATTATTATTATTATTATTATTATTATTATTATTATTATTATTATTATTATTATTATTATTATTATTTATTCGATTTGTATACCGCCCTACTCCCAAAGGACTCAGGTAGCTGTGTTAATAACAGGGTGCTTAGACCACTGTACTATCAAGAATAGAGAAGGGCGAGAGGGAAGGAGTAGAGAAGGGAGGGAAAGAAAGAGGAAGGAAGGAAGGAAAAGAGATGGAGGAGGGAAGGAAAGAAGGAAGGAATAGGGAGGGAGAGTGGGGAGGAAGGAAGGGAGAAGGGAAGCAAGGAAAGGAGGAAGGAAGACAAAAGACATGGAAGAATGGAAGGGAGAGAGGAGAAAGGGAAGGAAGGGAAGGGAAGAAAGGAATAGAGAAGAGGGAAGAATAGAGAAGGGCGAGAGGGAAGGAGTAGAGAAGGTAAGGGAAAGAAAGAAAAAGGAAGGAAGGAAGGAAAAGAGATGGAGGGAAGGAAAAAGGAATAGGGAGGGAGAGTGGGAAGCAAGGAAGAACGGAAGCAAGGAAAGGAGGAAGGAAGAAAAAAGACATGGAAGAATGGAAGGGAGAAAGGGAAGGAAAGAAGGAAGGAATAGGGAGGGAGAGTGGGGAGGAAGGAAGAAGGGAAGCAAGGAAAGGAGGAAGGAAGACAAAAGACATGGAAGAATGGAAGGGAGAGAGGAGAAAGGGAAGGAAGGAAAGAAGAAAGGAATAGAAAAGAGGGAAGAATAGAGAAGGGCGAGAGGGAAGGAGTAGAGAAGGGAGAGAAAGAAAGAAAAAGGAAGGAAAGAAAGAAAAGAGATGGAGGGAGGGAAGGAAAGAAGGAAGGAATAGGGAGGGAGAGTGGAAGCAAGGAAGAACGGAAGCAAGGAAAGGAGGAAAGAAGACAAAAGACATGGAAGAATGGAAGGGAGAGAGGAGAAAGGGAAGGAAGGAAAGAAGAAAGGAATAGAGAAGAGGGAAGAATAGAGAAAGGCGAGAGGGAAGGTAGAAAAGGGAGGGGAAAAAAGAAAAAGGAAGGAAGGAAGGAAAAGAGATGGAGGGAGGGAAGGAAAGAAGGAACAGGGAGGGAGAGTGGGGAGGAAAGAAGGAAGCAAGGAAAGGAGGAAGGAAGACAAAAGACATGGAAGAATGGAAGGGAGAAAGGAAAGGAAAGAAGGAAGGAATAGAGAAGAGGGAAGAATAAAGAAGGAAAGAAAGAAAGAAAAAAGAGGAAGGCAGGCTCTGCCTTTTCCAAGATCCACGCGCCCCCCTTGACCATCCCTCCCACTTTTGCCAGGATCCCCCTCCCCTCCCCAATCTCCCCCCCCCCAATTCCCTCCCCCACCCCAAAAAAAATCCAGCCTTCCCACGCCAAGGGCGCAACCCAGCATCAGCGCAGAACCTTCCCTCCCCTTCCTCTCTCTTCTGGTCCAGGACCCCCTCCCCTCCCTGGTCGACCCCTGCGGTTGGGGGGGGGGAGGGCAAGGGGAAACCCCTTCCCCTCCCACCCCTCCCACACACACACACACACACACACACACAGAGCTTCCAGCTGCGGCAAGCGCGCGTGCCGAGGCAGCTGCTGGCTCTTTGCCGGGCGGAGGGGAAGGGGCGGCTCGGGGAGCCGACTCGAGCCAGAGCCGGCGGAGACCGGGGAAGGGCGGCCGGCAGGAAGTTCCCGTTTTCGGGCGGGCCCTGCAGCTGCAGCGCCGTTGCAATGCGAGGCGGAGGCGGCGGCAGGAGGAGGAGGAAGAGGAGGAAGAGGCGGCGGGTTGCAAAAGCTCAAGAGCCGCCTCCTGCGCTCGTTGCCGCTGCTGTTGCTCCGGCTCCGGATACCGACTGAGCCGCAGCCCGATACGGAGCGCCACTTTCCCGGTTCAGACCGAGAGAAAGACCCCGGGGCTCTTCTCCGGGGTCCCCAAGGCGCTGTCCGAGCATGGAGCTGCTGGTGCTGCTGGTACTCTGGGCGTCCTGGGGATGCCTGGCAGGTGAGACGCCGGCGAGGGGAGGGAGAGACCCCCGAGGGGGAGATAGGGGGGGCACCCTACTGCAGATTGGGAGGTGGGGGGGCAAGAGAGGAAAGGAGCAGCCTGCGCAACAGCCTGGCCGGGTAGAGTGCTGGAAGGGCGAAGGCGCGCTCGGAGGCACGGAATTGGGTCGGGGGTCGTTGGCAAAGCCTCCCTCCCCCGTGCAGCTCGCTCGGAGTCATAGAATTGGGTCGGGGTGGGGGGGCGTCAGGGTCGTGGGCAGAGCCTTCCCACTGTGACAGTTCACTTAGAGGCACGGAAGAGGGTCTGGGGGCTTCGGGTCGTGGGCAAAGAATCCCTCCCCGTGACAGCTCGCTCCGAGGCACGGAATTGGGTCTGGGGGCGTCGGGTCGTGGGCAGAGTCTCCTTCCCCCGTGACAGTTCACTTAGAGGCATGGAATAGGGTCTGGGGGCGTCGGGGCAAAGCCTTCTCCCCGTGACAGCTCGCTTAGAGGCATGGAATTGGGTCTGGGGGCTTCTGGGTCATGGGCAGAGCCTTCCCACTGTGACAGTTCACTTAGAGGCATGGAATAGGGTCTGGGGGCTTCGGGGTCATGGGCAGAGTCTCCTTCCCCCATGACAGCTTGCTCGGAGGCATGGAATTGGGTCGGGGGGCATCTGGGTCATGGGCAGAGCCTTCCCACTATGACAGTTCACTTAAAGGCACGGAATAGGGTCTGGGGGCTTCGGGGTCATGGGCAGAGTCTCCTTCCCCCAAGTCTGAAGCTACAGAGGCTCCGGTACTGTTTTCTCTCCGGGTTTAGCCAGCAGGCAGTGCAGCCCCGAAGGTAGAAAGACAGGTGATGTTTCCGTGCCTCTGAGCATGTGCAGAGAGCACTCAGCATCTCCGCGGAGTAGTGGAGCTACTCCCATCCCTGTCAGAAACGAGAGTAGTTTAGGGGCCTTTCTTCAACGTGGACTACATCTCCCATCAGCCTCACCAGTTGTGCAGGCTGGGACCAAAGGGAGGTGTGAAGCTGGGGAAAAATTGGGGTAGATAATAGAAATATTCAAACCCAAACTCCGGTATCATCCATCCGTGTCGGACTACAACTCCCATCGTCAAAAGAAAGGGCTCCTTTGGTGATTTAAAAGAACCTGCTCTGGGCTAAAGGGCCTTCTTGGGTTTCTAGTCCTCAAGATTTGGTGAAAATCTCAGGAGTTGAGTCCTAGCACCTAAATCACTGTTTCTCAATCTTAGCAACTTTAAGATGTGTGAAAACTATTGATATATGGGGTGGAAATGGATTTTCATGAGGACTAGCACCTTACGGGCAAAGTTTTGGTGGCTTCCAGAGCAAATAAATGGGTGCTGGAAATAGATTGGCTCCCCAAGTGAGATGCATGAAATATAATATGCCTCCAACAGTGGTATTTGATGAAAAACATGCGGCTGGGGGATTCTGGGAGTTGAAGTCCATCTAACTTAAACCAAGCTGGCTGGGGAATTCTGGGAGTTGAAGTCCATCCCTCTTGAAATTGCTAAGCCCGAGAAAACTTGCCCTAGATCTCGTGAAAATCAAAATTATTGCAGGAAGGGATTTGCAAGAACGTATTTCTTTTTTTGGGGGGGGCACAGATTTTATACCTCACCCCACATTGAGAGACACCACACCCACCCACCCATGTGGAAATCCAACTTCTGGGGCACAGGAGAAGACCCCCAACCCTTTAAAAAAATTTAAAAATACCCACACTCCTTAAAACCAACATTTTTTTTCACCTTTGCAGATGCTTCCAGCCGTGAACCCTGGAATCACGACTCCCTTTGTTCGTGGCCTGTCACCCCGAGAATCGTGCAGGCCGCTCGGACGGTTGACTTGCAGGCAGCACCGTTGGTAAAGGCGCTTTCCCCCAAACAATTTTTGGGAGCTTTGGCAGACAAGGCAAGGCGTAAATGACGAGCCTGTTTCGACAACTGCCGGTTTGACCAGTTGGATGAGCTCATCTCCTCTCTCACACACCTCTCACCCCCCACCCCACAGCCACGTGTGCCCCCCCTCACCCCACCCCGTGCCACGGATGTCGGGAGTCTCCGGAACATTTCCGTCTATTACTATAGAGCAGGAAAACCCTGGTGGGGCAGGGAAAGGAATGCGGCAGACACCTTCTGCAGATGCTGGCGGAGACCCCCACCCTACCCCAAACTGACGAAGGGCGGCTTCCCCCAGCCGGGTAGAGGGAGGGGGCATGCATGGACTTTTTAATTATCTTAACTTTTGTAATTTGTATGTTTTTTTTTTTAATTTTGGCTGCTCACCGCCCTGAGTCCCCTCTGGGAGAAGGGCGGTATACAAATTAAATTAATAAATAAATAATTTATTTTATTTAATTTTATTTTATTTTTGAATTTGTATACCGCCCTTCTCCCTGAGGACTCAGGGCGGTGAACAGCCAAATAAAAACATCAAGTACAAATATTAAAACACAGTTAAAAATAGATAGATAGATTTGGCCCCGTTAATTAAAACGATAATAAATAATAAATACTCCCAAGCGCCCTGCTCCAAAATTGGGTCTTATTTTTATTTTTCCCTCCCCCATTCTCTTCTTTTTTTAGGGTCCCCACAGCTTCCCCGCTCGGCTCCAGCTTGCTTTCGAGGTGGAAGGGGAGGGTCTGCTTCTGGATTTGGCACAGAATCGGTGAGTCGGGGGAAGGTGGGGGGGGGGTCCCAGAGTCTGAGGGGGGGGGTGTCTCCAGTTGGATGCCCCACCCCAAAATCGAGAAGGTCAGCCTAAAACGAAACCAGGAAAAAATGGTTCAAATCATAAACTGAATTGAAGTTATTCCTTGAAGTCCTTGAATGGGGAGGCCTGCCCTGAGCTAGGGGGTTGGGCTGGATGACCTCAAGGGAACCCTCTGATTCTGGGGTTCTGTATGCAAATAGGGCCTGGTGGCTCAGCAGACAAAAAGCATTGCGATTAACACCAGCTGCCTGCAATTACTGCGAGTTCGAATCTCGCCAGGCTCAAGGTTGACTCAGCCTTCCATCCTTTCTAAGGTCGGTTAAAATGAGGACCCGGATTGTGGGGACAATAAGCTGAATTTTGTATAAAAATATACAAAAGGATGAAGGCTATTGCTTAACGCCTTGTAAGACGCCCTGAGTCTCGGAGAAGGGCGGCATATAAATCAAATTAAAATATATAGAGCTTCCATATAGGCAGGAGCAGTCTGTCTTAAACCACCCTGGAAGAAGGAGTTTGAAGGAGATCAAAGCGGTATTTATTTATTTTTTTAAAAAAACCACCTTTCTCTGCCGCGAGGTAGCAGTAGCAGAGCTGGAAGGGACCTTGGAGGTCATTTAGTCTAACCCCCCCTGCTCACTAGGGATTTGAACCGCCGAACTTGCCAACCTTTCTGATCGACAAGCTCAGCCTCTTAGCCGCCACGCCACGGAAATAGGAACGGATCTAGGGGGGCCCAGCTGAGCTAAGACCCAACATAGCAAGGCTTGCCGTTAACGGTCATTTCCGGTCGATGTTGGCTTGTTTTTCCTCTGCAGGGAACTGATGACGGGCAGCTCAGGGTTAACGTACTACCTCCCAAACGGGACAAGAACGGTGCATCCAGCCAGTCCGGAGGTAAGACTCCACGTTTAATTTTCTCGGTTTTCTACGCTAGACGCCAGCATTCAGTGGAATGCGGTCCAGAGGTAGACTGTTCCTGGAGCTGGAGGCTCCACGGAGTTGTCTTAATAGCCAAAATATGGAGTGTTTGTTGAATTCATTTACAGCGGATGTCTTAACATAAAATGCCCATTGAGATGCCTCAAAAATTGGGTACCCCTTTGAAGATGTGCGGGGGGGGTCACAGTTGAAACCCCCCCCTCCAAGCTCCTTATTCTGACGGGAGGGGTAGCATTCAGCACACCTGGGAATCAAACCTTGGCTTATCCTCTCATCCTGCCCTGAGCAAGCCTCTGGATTCCATCAATTAAACTGTGGTTTGTTTTGATGTTCTAATTTGTAAAAGAGGAATTTTATGCTTTCTTTCGGCTGAATTAAGATTTAAGGTCTTTGTTCTGTTTGGTTCTTTTTTTTTTTTTTTTTTTTTAGGGTAACTGCTGTTATCGGGGGAGCGTTCAAGGATACCCCGACTCTTGGGCCAGTGTCTGTGTTTGTTCGGGTTTAAGGTAAGGACGGTTAAAAATCGGGGCAGCATCGCGCTCTCCATTCCTTCCACTTCCACTTTCTCCTTCCTCCTTGCTCATTTTCACTTTCCTTTCATCCTTCCCTTTACTTCCCTTCCCTTCTCTTTCGCTTTCACTTTCTCTTTCCTCTCCACCACGTTCATTTTCACTTTCGTTTTATCCTTCCCTTTACTTCCCCTCCCTTCCCTTTCCCTTTCTCCTTCTCTCCTTCATTTTCACTTTCATTTTATCCTTCCCTTTACTTTCCCTCTCTTCACTTTCACTTTCACTTTCTCCTCCCTCTCCTCCATGTTCGTTTTCACTTCCATTTTATCCTTCCCTTTACTTCCCCTCCCTTCACTTTCACATTCACTTTCTCCTCCTCCATGTTTGTTTTCAGTTTCATTTATCGTTCCCTTTACTTGCCCTCTCTTTGCTTCCACTTTCATTTTCTCCTCCCTCTCCTCCAGGTTCATTTTCATTTTCGTTTTATCCTTCCCTTTACTTCCTCTCCCTTCACTTTTGCTTTCACTTTCTCCTCCCTCTCCTCCATGTTCGTTTCCACTTTCATCCTATCCTTCCCTTCCCCCTCCCGTTGCTTTCACTTTCGCTTTCTCCTTTGCTTTCCTGAGGCACGGTGGTCCACTTTCACTTTCACTTTCCCCCTCCCGTTGCTTTCACTTTCATTTTACCCCTTTACCTCCTCTCCCTTCACTTTCACTTTCACTTTCCTCTCCCCGTTCGTTTCCGCTTTCATGCTCTCCTTCCCTTCCCCCTCGCGTTGCTTTCACTTTCGCTTTCTCCTTTGCTTTCCTGAGGCGTGGGTGGTCCCACCTTTTTGCTGATCTTCCAGGACTCCTGAGGACAACCCTACTCCGGACAACCCTACTCCGAATCCCATGATCCCCAACCAGTGGCCGTATCCTGCGGCGCTAACCTTAAGCCATCCAAAATAAAACGCTTTGCAGAGACATCTCAGCTCGGCCAGCGTTTATTGATTTATTTAGAAGACTTTTTAAAAAAATAATCTTCATACCAAGCAAAATTATTCCCAATTCTCGTCTTTCCATTCCGGCAGGCCCGAAAGAAAACGCGGGAAGGACGGAAGAGGAAAACGGTTAACCCGAGCCCCAAATTTGACGAAAAAGCATGCCTAAATTCCCCACTCTGACCCATTCCTGAAAAACTGGAGCGAATTCACCACCCTGAATGCCAAAGAAATCCAAAATATTGCACTTTTAAACCCAACCTTCCTCTCTCTCTCTCTCTCTCTCTCTCTCTCTCTTTTTTTTTTTTTGATCACTTAGTGGTCTCCTTACCGTCTCCCGGTTTAAAAGCTACACCTTGGAATCTACCCCAGACGGGAAGACGAGGGCCTACGGACTGAAGCCGGCAAGCGGGATTTGCACACAGAGCCAACGATTTCACCCACATCTGGAGTCAAAACAGGCACCGTTGCAACGGGTAGGGTGGATTAAATTTTAAAATGTAAACTCCAAAATAGAGGCGGGAAGGCCTGCAAAAAAATAAAAAACCCGGAAAAATTGGGAGAGAAAAACATTTTTTTCTCAATTTTTTCCCTCCTCATTTTTTGGGGGGAGGGGGGGAACCCAGAAAAAATGGTTTAAATGCTGCCTGATTTCACCCAAAAAGCCGGAAAGATTTTTTTTCCTTTTTTTTTGCAATTTTTTTTTTATTTTTTGAAACAAAAACAACATAAAAACATCATCCTTCCAAACAATTCCAGACAGTGTTTCGATCGGTTAAAAATCATTCCGTGCTCTCCAAATTTTCAAAATCTCAACGAAGGACACATGTTCTTTCCTCTAACAAAAAAACAAGCATTTACGCATTTTATCCAAATTTCATTTCATATATAATATTTCATCTCCGTTTATTATCTATCCATCGATAAAATAGCTCCCGTATCAAAATAATATTGTTTATCTTCCTCTTCTCTTATTTCAAATGTCAATCTACTCATTTCAGCACAGTCCAACGTTTTCTTAATAATTTGTTCGTCAGGAATTATCTTCTCTCCTTTCCAATTTTTTGCAAATATAATTCTAGCCGCTGTTAAAATAAAAGCCGGAAAGATTTTCATTCCCTCCCTCCCATTTTGGTGACCCCCCCAATACAAGTAATCCTCGACTTATGACCCCTCCATGGAGCCCCAATTTCTGTGGCTAGGTGAGACGGTGATTCGGGGCGTTTGGCTCCATTTTACGACTTTCCTTGCCACTGAATCGCTGCAGTCGTTAAGCGAGCTGCATGGCCGTTAAATGAATCTGGCCTCCCCGTTGTCTTGGCTCATCAGAAGGTCGCAAAAAGGGATCACGTGACATCCTCCCCGCCCCCCCCCGGGCGCCATCACCGTCATAGATATGAGTCAGTTGTCGAGCGTCCGAATTTTGAATCAGGATGTTGCAACGGTCGGTCGTAAGTGTGAAAAATGGTTAAAAAGTCCCTTTTTTCAATGCCGTCGTAACTTCGGTCACTAAACGAATGGTCGTAAGTAGAAGACTGCCTGTATTTAGCCTTAAAGTAAGAAAAAGGGGGTCATTTTTTTAAGCTAGAGTTTTGTTCTTTATTAATTTTCACCTGTATATTTATTGGATTTTTTTTATCCAATGTGCCCGATCTGGTCTCGAACCCAGCACTTCGGCCTCCTCTGTCCTGACTCCTCCCTTTTTCCTCCCAGGTGAAGCGAGAAGCGGAGGCCGAGCGTGGTTATGTGGAGCTGGTGATAGTGGCCGACCACGCCGAGGTGAGGACTGTCTTCCCCCTTCCCAATTTGCCCCCAGACCCAATTATATATTTTGCAGGCTGATCAAGACATTTCTGCAAGGGGGAAAAAATAAAATTGCAGGATTTCCTGAATGGAAGGGATTAGTTAGTGTCATTTGAACTCTCATGTGGCTAGATCTCAGTGAGTAAGCCCTCCTTTCGTTTCCCCCCTCTGCTCGCCCCACTTTCTCACCGCAGTTTTGATTCCCTCAAAGCCTCAAGAATCCCATAGATCTAATTAGGCCGCCCCACCCCCGAAAACTCCCTTTGGATCCCACGCGGATCCCACTTCTGCCACCAATCTTTTTGCCTTTCAGTTCAAGCTGGATCCGAACCTCAACCGGACTCGAACCCGGATCTTGGAAATCGCCAGCCACATGGATGGGGTGAGCCGCGATTCCGACATTCCTTTTTTTTCTTTTCTTGGCCTGAAACCCTGCCGATCCCATTTCTGACAAGGGGCTGTCCAGTCTCTTCTTTAAAACTTCCAGGGATGGGGCGCCCACCACTTCTGGTGGCAAGCAGTTCCACCGGTTAATTGTTCTCACTGCTTAGGAAGTTTCTCCTTAATTCCAGGTTGCTTCTCTCTCCTTGATGAGTTTCCATTCAAGGAGAGGTTTCACCTAGGAACAAGGAGAAATTTCCTGACAGTGAGAACGATCAACCCGTGGAACTCCTTGCCACCAGAAGTTGGGGGTGCTCCATCCCTGGAGGTTTTTAAGAAGGGATTGGACAGCCACTTGTCAGGATAGGGTCTCCTGCTTGAGCAGGGGGTTGGACTAGATGACCTACAAGGTCCCTTCCAATTCTGTTATTCTGCTATTCTTCCTTCCTTCCTCCCTCCCTCCTTCCTTCCTTCTTTCTCTCCTTCCTTCCTTCCCTCCCTATTCCCTCCCTCCCTCCCTCCCAATTCTGTTATTCTGCTATTCTTCCTTCCTGCCTCCCTCCCTCCTTCCTTCCTTCCTTCCCTATTCACTCCCGCCTTCCTTCCCTCCTTCCTTCTTTCCTTCCTTCCTTCCCTCCCTATTCCCTTCCGCCTGCCTTCCTTCCTTCCTTTCTTCTGTCCGTCCGTCCGTCCCTCCCTCCATTCCAATTCTGTTATTCTGCTATTTGTTCCTTCCTCCCTCCCTCCTTTCTCTCCTCCCTTCCTTCCTTCCTTCCCTCCCTATTCCCTCCCGCCTGCCTGCCTGCCTGCCTGCCTTCCTTCCTTCCTTCCTTTCTTCCTTCCTTCCTTCCTTCCCTCCCTATTCCCTTCCGCCTGCCTTCCTTCCTTCCTTCCTTCCTTCTCTTCCTTCCTTTCTTCTGTCCGTCCCTCCCTCCCTCCATTCCAATTCTGTTATTGTGCTATTTGTTCCTTCCTCCCTCCCTCCCTCCCTCCTCCCTCCTTTCTCTCCTTCCTTCCTTCCTTCCTTCCTTCCTTCCTTCCTTCCTTCCTTCCTTCCTTTCTTCTTTCGCAGGGGGTTGGACTAGAAGACCTCCAAGGTCCCTTCCGACTCTGTTATTTATCTACGCAAAGAGGAAACCCTGAATTCCATCTTACATACCTCTAGATTTAGCACCCAAATGGGAAAGGCCGGCCTGTGAGACTAATCTGGATGCCACAAAGGAGATTAAAAACAGTTTAAAGAGGGTTTTTTTTAAAAAAATAATGAAATAATAATTTAGCAGAATCGTTTCCTCTGGAGTAGCCTACATTATACAGGCTGTTCTCAACATTCAACCGTCCATCATTGGATGGTTGCTACTCTGTGCAAAATCATCATTTTCTTCTTCTTCTTCTTCCTCCTCCTCTTCTTCCTATTCCTCTCCTTCTCCTTCTCCTTCTTCTTCTCCTCCTCCTTCTCCTCTTCTTCTTCTTCTTCTTCTTCTTCTTCTTCTTCTCCTCCTCTTCTTCTTCTCCTTCTTCTTCTCCTCCTCCTCCTCCTCTTCTTCTTCTCCTTCTTCTTCTCCTCCTCCTCCTCCTCTTCTTCTTCTCCTTCTTCTTCTCCTCCTCCTCTTCTTCTTCTCCTTCTCCTCCTCCTCCTCCTCTTCTTCTTCTCCTTCTTCTCCTCCTCCTCCTCCTCCTCTTCTTCTTCTCCTTCTCCTCCTCCTCCTCCTCTTCTTCTTCTCCTTCTTCTTCTTCTTCTCCTCCTTCTCCTCCTCCTCCTCTTCTTCTTCTCCTTCTTCTCCTCCTCCTCCTCCTCCTCCTCCTCCTCCTCCTCCTCTTCTTCTCCTCCTTCTTCTTCTTCTTCTCCTCCTTCTCCTCCTCCTCCTCTTCTTCTTCTCCTTCTTCTCCTCCTCCTCCTCCTCCTCCTCCTCCTCCTCCTCTTCTTCTTCTTCTTCTTCTTCTTCTTCTTCTTCTTCTTCTTCTTCTTCTTCTTCTTCTTCTTCTTCTTCTTCTTCTTCTTCTTCTTCTTCTTTTTCTTCTTCTTCTCCTCCTCCTCCTCCTTCTTCTCCTTCTCCTTCTCCTTCTTATTCTTTTCCCCCTTCCAGTTCTACAGGCTGCTGGGTCTGCGGGTGGCTCTGGTCGGTGCCGAAGTCTGGAATAACGGCAACCAGGTGTCGACGAACGGAAGCGCAAAAGAAATTCTCCGGCGGTTCCTGGCGTGGAGAGAGAAGGATTTGCTGCCCCAGGTTCCCCACGACAACGTTCAGCTCATTGTGTAAGACGTCAGGTGCATGCAGGTTCTTGGGTCAGCAAGAGGACTAGCAACTTGGGTTTTTTTTAAATATATATATTTTTAATAAGCTAAGTGCAAAAAGAGAAAGAGAGAAGGGACAGAGAGAAAGAAAGGGAGAGACAGAAAGAGAAAGGCACAGAGAGAAAGTGTGAGAGAGAGACAGAAAGAGAAAGAGAGAGAAAGAGAGAAAGAGAAAGACAGAGAGGAGAGAGAGAGAAAAAGAGAGACAGGAAGAGAAAAAGAGAGAGAGACAAAGAAAAAAGAGAGAAAGAAAGAGAAAGACAGACAGAGAGGGCAAGAGAGAAAGAGAGAGAGAGAAAGAGGAGAGAGAGAGAAAGAGAGAAAGAGAAAGGAGAGCGAGAAAACGAGAGACAGGAAGAGAAAAAGAGACAAAGAGACAAAGAAAAAGAGAGAGAGAAAGATAGAAAGAGAAAGACACACAGAGGGCGAGAGAGAGAGAGAGAGAAAGAGAAAGAGACAGAAAGAGAAAGAAAGAGAGAGAAAGAGAGAAAGAGAGAGAGAGGAGAGAGAGAAAAAGACAGGAAGAGACAAAGAAAAAGAGAGAGAAAGATAGAAAGAGAAAGACACAGAGAGAGGGCGAGAGAGAGAGAGAGACAAAGAGAAAGAGAGAGAGGGAAAAAGAGAAAGAGGGAGAGAGAAAGAGAGAAAGAGTTACTATTACGGGGTCCTTCAAATCTCCAACCCGCTTAAAATCATTTTAGCAGAATTCCTGCAAAACCAAACAACTCTTGATTTACTTTCTCTTTCTTTCTTTCTTTCTTTCTTTCTCTTTCTTTCTTTCATTTATTTATTTATTTATTTGTTTGTTTGTTTGCATTTATTCGTGCAAATTCTCCCGGGTTCCTTTTCGGCCACAGTGGTCCTCCGTTTCCCGCCGGCGTGATTGGCGCGTCGACCCAAGGATCCATCTGCTCAAAAGGTTCCGGTGGGATCAGCATGGTGAGTTGAAGGGGCTTCTCGGAGCCCGGGAAACAGGGACAGGGGCTTGCAAAAACATCGCAAGGGGCCGATTTTTTTTTTTATACTCCCTTCGGCCGCTTACCCCGGAGTCACCGCGGCTGCTGAGCAAGAAGATCAAAGATTCCCGAAGATAAATTAGGTGCTCTAACTTACTGCTTCTTTCCCGTTCAATAAATCTGGTTAAAGAAAACTCCGAGAATCTTATCTTTCAGAATACAGGTAATTCTCAATTTACAATAGTGGCCAAAATTGTGGAAACCTTTTGGGAAAAGTGTATTTTTGAGTTGATTACAATTTTAGAAACTTGGCGACTGGCACGAATCGATGACAGTTAGAGCATCCCAAGGACGGCGTGATCACCACTGGCATTTAAATGTACTTACATGAAATGTCATTAAACTTACATTAAACGGCTTCTGAATTATGTCCCCCGTGGCCATGAGAATGCCACGATGGTCGTAAGGGCGAGGAACGGTCGTAAGTCACTTATTAGTGCTGCTGTTAACTTCAAATGGTTGTTAAACGAATTGTTATAAGTCCGGGGCCTTTAGAAATTAGTTGTTTTTATAGGGTTGGATGTGCGCGATTCATTTTTCCCGAATCCTGGTTTGTTTTCCACCCCAGGGCCATTCCGTTAGCTCTTTAATCATGGCTTCCACTCTTTCACATCAACTTGGCCACAATCTCGGTCTCGCCCACGACAGCGACGGCTGCGGCTGCAACACTTCCATCCGTCCCCAGAGCCGGAAGTGCATCATGGAAGCGCCGACAGGGTGAGTCTTCGCAAATGTCTTCGTGCTCCCGACGTACGCTTCCGTTTTGTCTTCTCTTGTTTTCAGGCAGCTGGAGATTTTCTCGCTGGGGTTTTCTTCGCTGGAGTGATTTGAAACTTCCCGGAGCATTGGAAGTGAAAAAAAACAGAATAATAACAGAGTCGGAAGGGACCTTTGGAGGTCTTCTAGTCCAACCCTCTGTCCACTTTTAGACAAGTGGCTGTCCAGTCTCTTCTTAAAAGCCTCCAGTGATGGAGCACCCACAGATTCTGGTGGCAAGCAGTTCCACTGGTTAATTGTGTGTACTCTCTTTAGCTCTTGGTTGTTTCTCTCCTTGATTAGTTTCCATCTTATCGTTTCCTGTCCTGCCTTCAGATGCTTTGCAGAACAGGTTAATAGAATAACAGAACTGGAAGGGATCTTAGAGGCCTTCTAGTCCAACCCCCTGCGAAGGAAGGAAACCCTAAACCCTCTACCATAAATTTCTTCTTAGTTCTAGGTGCCTTCTCTCTGTGGTTGGTTTCTATCTGTTGCTTGTTGTCCTGCCTTTAGGTGCTTTGAGAATAGATTGACTCCCTCTTCTTTGGGGCAGCCCCTTACATATTGGAACAAATTTCTTAACAGTTAGAACAATTAGCCAGTGGAACTACTTGCCTCCAGAAGTTGTGAATGCTCCGTCACTGGTGTTCTGTCCCCGTCTCACACGCAAACACACCAACAGACGTCCAAGAGTTAAAAACCAAACCAGCTGACAAAATCCTTTTCCTTATGATAACGGAACTTGGCAGCAACCTAGTGGCTGCCTGCCAAGAGTTTATTACTTACGAAGAGGAGAGATAACTTCTCCCCGCTTCTGGTACATCAAAAGAAACAGCTCAATAATTACGGAGTCAATCAAGTCCAGAGATAATCCAGCAAAGTCTATAGCAAAAGTCCGGCAATGCAGAATAGTGTGGAAGCTTTCAGCTTTGTTCGTCACAAGGTTTGACTGGCCACCACGCTCCCTTTTATAGCCTGTGGGGTGTGGTCCAGTGACTCAGCCTAATCTCGGGCACGGCTTTTCTTCTGTTGTGTGCGCTTATCTCTGCGACGCTGGCGTGGATCCAGCCAAGACTCATTACCCTCATCACTGTCCACCTGTGGTTGCATGGACGTGTTTGGCCCCAGCCCTATCTCTTGCCCTTCGGCGAACACCGAAGGCATTGCCAGAGAGGAGGGTCCTGGAGAGGGAGGCCTTGCCAACTCCTTTCCTTCACTCTCGGAGTCCTCTCCTGCCGATGACACAGGCTCAGGTAACGGAGCCACAACAACTGGAGGTTTTCAAGAAGAGATTGAACAGCCATTTGTCTGAAATGGGATAGGGTTTCCTGCCTCAGCAGGGGGTTGGACTAGAAGACCTCCGAGGTCCCTTCCGACTCTGCTGGCCCGTTATTCTGAACAGCGAAGCTAAGATCGACACCCTCACCTCCTTTCCCACAACCTTGTAAGTCAGGATTGTCCTGAAAAAAAAACTCTCTTCTTTCCTTCGCTAGGATTATGCCCGGATTGAGTTTCAGCACCTGCAGCCAACGACGTTTTCAAGAAATCCTCCAGAGCAACCAGGTCGGCTGCCTCCTCGACCAGCCCGAAGCAACCCGCTTGGCGAAGTCCCGTTGCGGGAACCGCCTGGTAGAATCTGGAGAACAGTGCGATTGCGGCCTCTTTTTGGTACGAAATACCGAAAGACCACAATTTTCTTTCTCGCTTCGGGCCTAGCAAAGTTTCAGTTTTTTTCCCCCCACCTCGAGCACAAAGTCCAGAAACGGTTTCCAAGTAAACACGAATTGCATTCTTTTCTTTAATCGAAGCCGTCGATTTGATCAAATGATGATTACTGTTATGTCCCCTTTGTGGTGCGGTGGCCTAGGGGTGGAGCTCTCACCTCACAATCAGGAGGCTGCAAGTTCGATCCTAGGTAGAGGCAGATATTTCTCTCCAGTGCTGGGATTTAACCGGTTTGCTTCACTCGCGCATGCGTCACATACGTGCTCCCCGCCCACGCCGTGTGTTTGAAAACAGCTCTAAAACTTACCTTGTACTGCAGCCCCGGTGAGTAAAACAACTGAGGGTATGGTTATCCGCTCTGCCATGCCGATCAGCTAGGCTTCAAACAGAGGAAATATAGATCAGTAGAGCGCAGAGGCGAGTGGGATTCAGCCAGTTCGCACCACTTCGGGAGAACCGGTTGTTAACTTTCTGAGCCGTTGGGTGAACTGAATTGTTGCAAGAAATCATGAGGGCAGAGAACCGGTTGTTAAATTATTTGAATCCCACCACTGGACAGGCCCACCTGATTGTTCGGAGCGAACCGGTTCGCTCTCAGCTGATCGTCGGAGCTACCAGTTCGCCAGAACCGATCTAAATCGGCTGAATCCCATCCCTGTTTCTCTCTCTGGACACAATGAGAATTAATTAATTAATTTTATTTTATTAATCATATTTCTATGCCGCCCACTCTCCGAGGACTCTGGGCGGCTTCCAACAATCGACAGTATACTAAATAGCATCTTGCCCCCCCAACAATCTGGGTCCTCATTTTACCCACCTCGGAAGGACGGAAGGCTGAGTCAACCTTGAGCTGGCGAGATTTGATCCGCTGATCTGCTGAACTAGCAGTCAGCTGAAGTAGCTGCAGTACAGCACTCTAACCACTGCGCCACCTCGGCTCTTTCCAGCTATATCTGCTGGGAAAAAAAACAACAACTCCGCACTGGCAACAGGCAGGGCATCCGGCCAGTAAAACACTCAGTTCCATTCAGTTGCCACCACTGCAAGGAATTATGGGGATTGTTATAAGAGTATTATTATTATTATTATTATTATTATTATTATTATTATTATTATTATTATTATTATTATTATTATTATTATTATTATTATTATTTCCCCGTTCCATTTTCTCCTTCCTTCCTTCTCCAGGAGTGTACGGATCCGTGTTGCAATGCAACCACCTGCCAATTAATTCCAGGAGCCCAGTGTGCCACCGGACAATCTTGCTGTCACCAATGCAAGGTAAGGTGCCCCCTCCCCAAAATGCAGGGGAAACCCTTTCCTTTCATCCTGAGCCCCTTTTTGATGCAAACCAGGATTCCGCCAGGAACTCTGTTCGTGCCCCAATCCCGCTGCCCCGAAGAATCCCAGATTCTGTTCCCGTTTTCGATCCTCAATTGAAGCTCTGTAACTCTGTGCTACATCCTTCCTCATTTATCATTTACCTTCCACACTCACATTAATTTTATAATAAGTTCAGTACGTTACGCATTTAAATATTGTAAAACTCCCCAGTTTCTTCTTAGCATCTTTCAATAATAATACCGTATTAACATCAAATATCGTTACTCTCTTCATCCATATACTAACAATTTTCATCTTATTTATAACTCTTTCTTAATATATTTTCTGCTTATTTTTGGTCTCCTTCATTCCAAACTCCGTTTTTATTCTCCAACCATTGATAAAATACTTCCCATCCCATATCAGATAATATTCAGTTTTGCTCTTTCTCTTCAATTGCCAACGTTAATCTATTCATTTCTGCACATCCTAATATTTTCCTTATCTCCACCTCTTCAATAGGAAGCTCTCCGCTCTTCCAGTGTTGTGCAAATACAATTCTAGCTGCAGTAAATAGAGCGGCCAAACTTTTTAATAGTTTATCAAAGTATAACATTCAAAGAAAGGGGAAAATAGGGGGAGGAGGAAAGGAGGAAAAAGGGAAGAGGAAAAAGAAAACGTTGAGTTCTGACTTTTTTAGCACAGTAGAATAAGGTAATTAACGCACAGCTTTGATTTTTTTTTAACTTTTGCAAAATAATATATACTAGCCGTTTCTACAACAAGAAACTTATCTAATCAGCAAACCGCAAATTAAAGTTTTGGAGGTTTTTTTTTTTCTCACCTCAAGCATGAAGTCCAGAAACGGTTTCCAACTAGAAACGAAATTGCTTCTCCAGGTAGTCCTCAGCTTAGGAGCACAATGGAGGCCCGAATTTCTGTTGCTCAGCGAGATAGGCATTAAGAGAGCTTTGCCCCATTTTGCGACCTTCCCGGCCACCATTGGCAGTAACACTGCCGTTGTTAAGTCAGTTGCACGATTTGCGAAACGAATCTGGCTTCCCTCGTGGAACTTCGGCTTGTCAGAAGTTCGCAAAAGGGAATCGCGTCACCCTGGGACTAGGCTGCAACCGTTATAAGTACATGCCAGTTGCCGAGTGTCCGATCGTGGGGAGGTTTTCAACGGTCGTAAGTGTGAAAAACAGTGCTTTTTTTCCACAGTGCTGTTGCAAGTTCGGATGGTCACTAAACGAACTGTTGTAAGTCAAGGATTGCCTGTGTTGGTAATTTCTCCCCCCCCCATCTTCTCTGTTCCTCCTTGTGTAGCTACGCAGTGCTGGACACACGTGCCGTCCAGTCCAGAACGAATGCGACCTCCCCGAATTCTGCGACGGGACTTCCCCACGCTGCCCTTCGAACGTCTACAAGCAAGATGGCAGCTTATGCGAAGGCGGCAAGGCTGTGTGCCATGGGGGCATCTGCCCCACATACTTAAGCCAGTGCCAAGCCCGTTGGGGTCCCGGTAAGCTGAGATTCCATCCCCCTGCATTAGATGCAGTCCTCAATGTACGGCTACAACTGGAAGCGGTATTTCCGTTGCGTTAGTCGAGTGAGTCGCGGCCGACTTTTTTGCGACCTTTTCCGTCACGGTGGCGAAGCAACTTGTGCCGTTGTTAAGTGGGTCATGCGGTTGAGGTCGAAGCGGACTGCCTGTGGCAATTAAATAGGTTCATGTTTGATTAGGCTGCTAGAACTCCCTGTCTCCTGGTGATTGGCCCAAAGTCATCCAGCTGGTTTTCATGCCAAAGGCAGGACTAGAACTCACCATCTCCTGGTGATAAACTCACTCAATCAGCTTTCATGCTTAAGTCAGGACTAGAATTCCAGTCTCCTGGTGATTGGCCCAAAGTCATCCAGTGGCTTTTACGCCTAAGTCGGGAGTAGAATTCACTTATCTCCGACTGATTGGGACTAGAACTCACTGCCACCTGGTGATTGGCCGAAAATCATCCTATCAGTCTTCAGGCCTAAGGCAGGACTAGAACCCACCATCTTCCAGTGATTGACCTAAAGTCACCCAATCAGCTTTCACACCTAATTTGGAATTAGAACTCCCACTCTTGTGGTGATCGGCCCAAAGTCATCCAATCAGTCTTCATGCCTAAGGCAGGACTAGAACTTACCATCTCCCAGTGATTGGCCGAAAGCCACCCAATCAGCTTTCACGCCTAATTTGGAACTAGAACTCCCACTCTTGTGGTGATCGGCCCAAAGTCATCCAATCAGTCTTCATGCCTAAGGCAGGACTAGAACTTACCATCTCCCAGTGATTGGCCGAAAGCCACCAATCAACTTCCATGCCTAATTTGGAACTAGAACTCCCACTCTCGTGGTGATTGGCCCAAAGCCACCCAATCAGCTTTCACGCCTAATTTGGAACTAGAACTCCCACTCTCGTGGTGATTGGCCCAAAGCCACCCAATCAGCTTTCACGCCTAATTTGGAACTAGAACTCCCACTCTCGTGCTGATTGGCCCAAAGTCACCCAATCAGCTTTCATGCCTAAGGCAGGACTAGAACTTACCATCTCCCAGTGATTGGCCCAAAGCCACCCAATCAGCTTTCACGCCTAATTTGGAACTAGAACTCCCACTCTCGTGCTGATTGGCCCAAAGCCACCCAACCAGCTTTCACGTCTTAAGTTGGAACTAGAACTCGCCATCTCCCACTTTCTTAACCACTGGAGCAAAACTAACTGACTGCTTTTTATTTACCCTAATTAATTGATTGATGACACTTTATCCTATCTTAGGTGAGCCCTGTAGCTGGATCGCAGTTATTGGCAGTAATTCCCTTTTAAAAAAAAAATGTTTTAAATTTTTTTCCCAGATGCGATTCCCACGTCGGAAAGCTGCGTGACGTCTCTGAATCAGAGGGGAGATGCCCGGGGAAATTGTGGGCAGAATCCTGACGGATCCTACATTTCCTGTGCTAAGAGGTAAGCGCAGGCACCCACCGGCTAAATAGGACGGCATTACAAGTCACCGCTGCGAGAGCGATTAAAACTCTAAAAGTAAGATGAATGTTGGCGGGAACGCAGATTTTGAAGTGGGTGGGGCCCGGAGGCCCGGCCTGGCCTTCTTTTAAAAAAAAATAAAAAAAACTGAGGACTAGAAACATAAAGGGACGCAAGCAGAAATGACTCCCGTCTCTTTCCCCACAGCGACGTCCGGTGCGGTCAGCTGCAGTGCGAGAAAAAACGGAACGGAACAGTTAAGACTTCGAACTGCCTGCGGGATGCTCTGAAATTTGTCGTCGCAGCCGACGTCGTGGACGAGGCCTGGGCGTTATTGGGGACAAATTGTGGTCCTAACAAAGTGAGTGAGTCTCAGATTGGACTTTTGCGGTTGAGATTTTGGGGATTTTGGGGTGGCGGTCAGAGGGAATTGCTTCCCTGCCTTAACGAAAGGCCGCTCGCGAAGTCCTCGAATTACGACCCCCCCCATTGGAACATCGGTCTCTTAAGTGAAACAGCGCTTAAGTCGAGTTTTCCCCTCCCTCCCCGATTTTAGGACCTTCTTTTTGATTCGTTCAGCGAATCGCACCGTTGTTAAACGAATCCAGCGTCCCCTGTTGAATTCACCCTCGATGGTGATTTTTGTGGGATGCTAACAACCGTCGTAAATTCGTGCCGCTTGCCAAAATGTTGAATTTTAATCCCTCGACTGTGTAAGTGCGAGGACTAACCATAGGTCACTTTTTCAGCATCGTCGTAACTTCAAACGGTCATTAAACAAACTGTCGTAAGTTGAAGACGACCCACATTTTTTTTTTTTTTGTTCCTAGGTTTGTATCAACCAGCGATGCCAGGAAGTTTCCTCATTAAAATTACCCGTATGCCAGTGCAACGGACGCGGGGTAAGTGTAATATATATATATTACTGTAATATATATATATATAACTGTTTTTCCAACATCAGAAGACCCCAAAGAAATGTAGGCTAAAATACCGGCTAATTTTCTCTTTTTTTTTCCCCTACCACTTTTGTGCACAGAAGTTTCTAGTCCTCAGCAAAAAGTATTGAGGACTAGGAACTTGCGAGAAAGGGAGAAGGCGGGGACGGGGATTTTGGGAGATCTACCTTGCAAGATATCCACCCAAACACTTATCTAAATCAATAATCCATTGAGGGAAGAGCAATTTACAAAGGAGTGGGATGGCTGAAAACTGAGGACTAGAAGCTTGAAAAGGGGGGAAAAAAGAAAGGAGACCTAAACTAGGAAACTAGTGAGTTCTAGCTTTAGGTGTGAAAGCCGGCTGGGCGTCCTCTCTCTCTCTCTCAAAGCCCAACCCACCTCACCTCACAGGGTTGTTGTTGGAGAGGAAAGAAGAGATGCAGAAGGAATATTAGCTGTGCTTTGAATTATTTATAAAAATAAGAATAAAGTCAGATAAAACAAATATTTTAAAAAAAACCACAGTGGTGAGTTTACAGCTTGAGAAATTAGGGAGGGTCCCTCCTGATCCTCTTTCTCCCCCCCCCCCCCGTTATGCAGTTGAGGGCTCATGGCGTGGGCGTGGGGGGGTTGGACTAGATGACCTCCAGGGACCCTTCCAACTCTGTTATTCTGTATCTGACTGTTCCTTAGGCAGCCTCTCTTCATCCCATTTCTTAAGGTCTCCTCCCACACTTCCCCCTCCCTTCTTCTTCCGCAGCCCCTAGCAGCCTAGGGGGGTAAATAAATCCCAGAAAACCCTATCCTAGTCGCACAGATAGGAGACCACTCAGAGATCCCACAGCCACGACAGATCGGGTTCCCCCGCGCGAGATCTTGCCCCTTCTTATCCTGGCTGGACTCTCTTAAGATTTTTTTTTCTTTTCCACCTGCAGCTCTGTAACAGCAAAGGGCACTGCCATTGCGAGCCCGGGTGGGCGCCCCCTCACTGCCAGACGGGTGGCCTTGGGGGCAGTGTGGATAGCGGGCCCCCCGCCCCGGGGGAAGGTAAGTCGTGTGAGAGTGGGCGCGGTGCGTTTGCAAATACATCAATGCACAAATAAACTTATTAAACTTATTAAAGACGGGATGGGGAGGGAAGAGGAGGAGATAGATAGATAGATAGATAGATAGATAGATAGATAGATAGATAGATAGATAGATAGATAGATAGATAGATAGATAGATAGATAGATAGATAAATAGATGATGGATGGATAGATGATGGATGGATGAATATTAGATGGATAATAGAGATATACAAATGGATGGATGGATAATAGAGATATACAGATAGATGGATAGATAGATAGATAGATAGATAGATAGATAGATAGATAGATAGATAGATATAGATGATAAATGATAGATGGACGGATGAATATTAGATGGATTATAGAGATATAGGGATAGATGGATGGATATTAGATGGATAATAGAGATAGATAGATAGATAGATAGATAGATAGATAGATAGATAGATAGATAGATAGATAGATAGATAGATAGATGATAGAGAGATGTAGAGAGAGATATAGATGATAGGGATAGATAGATGATTGCTGGATGGATGGATGAATATTAGATGGATTATAGAGATATAGAGATAAATAGTTGGTTGGATGGATGGATGGATAATAGAGATATACAGATAGATAGATAGATAGATAGAGAGATAGAGAGATAGATAGATAGATAGAAAGAGATAGATAGATAGATAGAGAGAGAGAGAGAGAGAGAGATAGAGAGATAGATAGATAGAAAGAGATAGATAGATAGATAGATAGATAGAGAGAGAGAGAGAGAGATAGAGAGATAGATAGATAGATAGAAAGAGATAGATAGATAGATAGAAAGAGATAGATAGATAGATAGATAGATAGATAGATAGATAGAGATAGATATAGATAGATAGATAGATAGATAGATAGATAGATAGATAGATAGATAGATGGATGCTTGCATGGATGGACAGATAGATTGGAGGAAGGGACGGACCTACAGTGGGATGGATGGGTGGGTGGATGGATGGATGAATATGGGTAGCTGGACAGACAGACTGATAGATGATAGACAGATAGCTAGATAGACAGAGAGATGGATGGATAGATAGGGAGAGAGAGATAAGATGGATGGATGGATAGATAGATTCTGATTTGCATACATGGCAATAATCCAGGGCTGAATTTCGCCTCCCCCCCGAAAAGCAACGCTAGATCCAAACTACCGGCGATCGGCGGACTCCCCACAAGACACCCGTGCGCGCGCCCTTGGCCATCCTCCTGGCCCAACGCCTTCCCTCTCCCCAGCTCGGGTGCCATCTCTTTTCTATAACTCCCCTGCATTTATTTTAAGACAGGCCATTCCCCCCCACCCCCGCCCTCCCACCCCCCAAGCGAGGCACAGGCCCCGGGTGTTGTGAAAAACGGGGTTGTTACGGGATACCAAACAAGGCCGCCTTTGTGTTAGCGCGATGCCCGGCTTGCCCTCCTCCCCCCCGCCGTTCGCCATGCACCGTTCCGCCTTGGCGAAAAAAAGGGGGAGGTTAACACTCGTTGGCTTTGTCCTTTTGCAGCGAACCGGGCGACCTCGACGGCGCTGGTGGTGATCGCGCTACTCCTGGCGGCGTTGCTGGTTGTGGGTCTGTGTTGTGCCAGGCGCCTGGGCCTCCACAAGCGCCTCTGCCAATTCGGCAAGGGCACGAGTTGCCAGTACAGGTAAGCCTCCTCTTCTTCCTCCTCTTCCTCGCCGGCCCCGCTCCGAGGAGTTTTAATCTTTCCCGACCAGACCTGGCTAATTTTATTTATTTAGGAAATTTACTGGCCATCCGTCAGCTGACTAGGTGGCTCCGAAGACACTGAGCTTGTCGACGGTCAGGAAAGTCGGCGGTTCGAATCCCTAGTACAGGTGTCCTGGGTGAGCAAGGGGGTTGGACTAGATGACCTCCAAGGTTCCTTTCCAACTCTCTGTTACTGTATCCGATGATTCGGGGCGGCTTCTGGAGCATAAAACATTAAAGCAGGGGGAAAATATATACAATCAACAGTTATGACACACAGCAGAACATAGAACGTGGTCTGAGTTGGAAGGGACCTCCAGAGGTCTTCTAGTCCAACCCCTGATCCCCATTTCAGACAAAGGGCTCACGGTCTCTTCTTTAAAAGGCTTCCAGTGATGGAGAAGGGAGGGAGGAAGGGAAGGGAGGAAGGAAGGTTAGATAGATAAATAGGTGGATGGGGAGAGGAAGGAAGGAAGGAAGGAAGGAAGGAAGGAAGGAAGGAAGGAAGGAAGGAAGGATAGCAGAATAACAGAATTGGAAGGGAGGGACAGAAGGAAGGAAGGAAGGAAGGAAGGAAGGAAGGAAGGAAGGAAGGAAGGATAGCAGAATAACAGAATTGGAAGGGAGGGATGGAAGGAAGGAAGGAAGGAAGGATAGCAGAATAACAGAATTGGAAGGAAGGAAGGAAGGATAGCAGAATAACAGAATTGGAAGGGAGGGACAGAAAGAAGGGAGGGAGGGAGGGAGGGAGGGAGGGAGGAAGGTTAGATAGACAAATAGGTGGATGGGGAGGGAGGGAGGGAGGAAGGAAGGAAGGAAGGAAGGAAAAAAGTATAGCAGAATAACAGAGTTGGAAGGGAGCTTGGAGGTCTTCTAGTCCAACCCCCTGCTCACGCAGGAGACCCATTTCAGACAATTAAAAATCTCCAGTGATGGAGCAACCCACAACTTCTAGTGGCAATCTGTTTCGCCGGTTAATTGTCCTCACTGTTAGGAAGTTTCTCGGTTGCTTCTCTCCTTGGTTCGTTTCCACCCGTTGCTTCTCGTCCTGCCTTCTGGTGCTTTGGAGAATAGGTGGAAACCCCCCCCCACACTCTTCTTTGGGGGCAGCCCCTCAAATATTGAAAGATGCTACCACGTCCCTCCTGGTCCTCCTTTTCTTTAAACTAGATCTCCCCAATTATAAACAAACTAAATTCCCGCGGAGTCTCCGGGACGAGCTGTTTAGGGGGAAAAAAGAAAAAAAAAGGAACAAACCCTGTTTTGTAAATTCACTCTGCAACCCTTCCTCTTTAGGACTGAGCCCGAATCACAGGTGCAATTCCTTCACCCAGCCGAAAGGTGCGAGGGATTATGGGCTTTGGGGTACACGTGCCCCCTCGCTCTGCATGTGAAAATTTTGGGGGTCTTTCTCGGTCGCAGGGGCTGGTTGTCTCTTGGCTCTGGAACGGTGACAGTGCTGTTTGGGGGGTTAAGGTCTGCAAGTAGTCCTCGACTTACGACCGCTCAAAGGCGCTGGGAAAAAAAAAGCGACTTATGACCATTCCTCGCACTTATAACGAATGTTTGCGGCATTCCCTACGTTCACGGTGTCGAAATTCAGCCGGCATGTTTTTGTGACACTTGTAGCATCCCGTGGTCTCCAGTTGCGACCTTCCCCGCGAGCGGGGTCAACGGGGTGAGATGGGGAGAGCTGGATTCACTTAATGACCCCCCCGATCTGTTTAACGACCGCAGCGATTCGCTTCACGAACCGTGGTTTTTACAAAGCTTGTAAAATCAAGAGGAGGAGGCTTCCCGAGCAAACTCGGCTTGCTCGGCGGGATGTAAAATCCTGGTGCCCAAAGCTGTCGTAAGTTGAGGACTACCTTCCTGGCGCCAGATCATGTCCTGTCGTTGGCATTTTGCCATCCTAGAGGTCGGCGCTCAATTTCTTGCAAACTTTTTGCAGGAAAAAAAAAAATCAAGGGGACGAGAAGGCCCTTTAACGTGGCAACCAGAAACGTGGCTTGCGGCCTCCGGGCTGGTGGTGAAGGCCCCCCCCCAAACCGTGGTTTTTCTGGTTTCTTAACGCTTCTTTTCCTGCCCGGATTGGCACTTTGCAAAACCTACCCCTCCGCTTTCTTAAAAAGTTGTTTGTTTGTTTTTCTGTTGTGCCTTTTTTGATTTTTTTTGCTCTCTGGGTTTGATTCCCTCCAAGTTTGGCCAGCTGTGGCTTCCTCGATCATGGCTTAAACCGCTATCTTGAACCTTTTGGCTTAGCCGAACCTCTTCCGGGCATAATCAGATTCGAAAACGGCTCGGAAGGAGGCCGCGTGGCATGGATTGCTTGCATTGGGGTGTTTTTGATTTTCCAGGCGGCGGGCAGTGTCTCCTCCGAGCTCGCCCCCAAACCGGGATTAAAATTATCTCCTCCGACTCCCATTTCTCTAGAATCACCCAACCGGAACCCCGAAGTTACAGCAAAGCACCGCCAAACCGTCCTCGGCCCCCACAGTGGAAATCAAGCACTGAGCTTCAACTCATGCCAACGTCTAAGGTAAATGGGGGAGGGGGAGGGGAAGGACCGAAAAAAAGCATCCCCCCATTTTTTTTCCTTCGGCTCATCCCCCCCACCCCCAAAAAGCCAATATTTCTCTCCGCAGAACCGGACAGAAGTTCCTCCAAGGAAAGATTTTATAATTTAAGAGGTTTTAAAAAGCTGCGGGACCCGTGTTTGAAAAACGAGAACAATCGTTGCAAAAAAAAGAGAGAGAGAGAGAGAGAGAGGAAAAAAAGTTCCTTTCTCTTGCCCCATTGTAATTTCGGGGCCCACACACAGATTTAATATTGAGGAATTTTTTGGGGGGGGGCAGGGGGCTCCCGAAAGAAAAGGAAAAAAACGAGACTTGGAAAGAAGGACAGCCCACACGGAGAGATTTGATCTCTTTTCTAGGCTTTGGAATGTGGTGATTTGAATTTCTAAAGATGCAGAACAAAAGTGTGGGAGCCTACCGGTATTTTTCGGACTATAAGACGCCCCTAAATTTACAGGAGAAAAACAAGGGGGAAAAAATAGCTTTTGGGCCCTCCGCGCATCATGTTTCGGCCCTACTCGGTTCCCAGAAGTACTTTGCAGTGCTCCGCACGGCCCGTTTTTTTAGCCAAAACGGGCCCATTTTTGGCCTGCAAACGGTGCTTTTCTTTTTTGAGTCTGAGGAACTAGAGACAGTTGCTTTCTCCACCCCTTAGACAGCTGTGGGGTCAGCCGTCTCTTATCTAATTGTTCCCTACGCAGCAATTTTTTCACTCGAGGTGTTCTGACTCAGCTCCTCAAACACGACGAACCCTCTGACGTGAACTCAAAAGATTCCTTTATTAGGAATGCCGGAAGCCCCGGCAAAAAGTTTATCTCGCAGGCTAACAAGTCCTTCCGGCCGGAAGATGAATCGTTGTCTGCCACACTTATTCATCTCCGCTCCGTGCCTTTTGTCCCCAGAGCTAGGGTGGGGCCTTGCTAGCAGCGTCACTCTTCCGTCCCAAAGACCGGCCCGTAGATTTCCACTGCTCTCCTCTCCTCTGCCTTCTATCAGGCACCGGACCCAGCTGTTCCTCCTCTTCCTCATCAGCCACCTCCAGACCTGGCGGCTGTTGTTTCTCCATCTGAGGGCAGACGGACGGCCCAGGCTCCGTCTCCGTCTCTCTCTCTCTGCCAGCTCCATTCCCTCTTCCCCCTCGGAGCTCCCAGGTTGCCCTGACTTCCATTCCTCCTCCTCTGATTCGGCTGCTGGAAGGGCCGGTGGCCGACAGGCCGCGCAACACAAGGTCTTTTTCCGCACACCGTTTCGTTTGTCCTTTCGTCGGCTCGCCGCGAGCGACCTGTAGCCGACAAGAGGGAAAGCAGAGGAAACGGGGCGACACAAGTCAAGGCCCCGACGTCCCCCTAAAATTTGGATCGCTCCCCTGTCTGTCTGTCTTTATCATCTCTTGCCAGTTGCATGGTGCATGGCGGCCCCGACCACGCATGGCGTCGTCCGACTTTAACCTCCAGCATGTCGCCAGTCCCACATTTTTTAGCCTCCTTCTCCATTCTTTCTCTTTCTTTTCTTCCCGTCTCTCCGGGCGCCTCCTTTTTCTGTCTCTCGCTGCAGCAGCCCGCTGCGCTGGGTGCCGCGCGGCCGGAGCCACCCTCCAAGCCGTTGCCGCCTGACCCGGTCCCAAAGGATCCACAGGTAACCGAGCCGGGAGAAGGATTGTGGAAGGGAGGGGGGCAACCTTTGTATGTTCCTGGAGGCTGTGGCATGTGCCTTGCATGAATACGCATGAAAGGATGACGCAAGAGACACCCCCCCATACACACACACAAAAAAAATAACACTCCACTTCACGTGGTACCCCGCTATTCCTACTCTGGATTAGAATGAATTGGAGACAACGGACGCCACGTGGGATTCTCACACGCTAGGAGAGAATCCGCTCTGCATGCGTTTCGCTCTTTCCGGAAGTCCCCTAAACTTTGAGGAAGATTTAATAAACAGGTAGTCCTCGGTTTACAACGCTCCGCTTAGTGACCGATCGAAGTTACGACGGCACTGGTGGGGGGTAGAAAGGGAATTTAGGGCTGTTTTGCACAGCCCTGCGGTCACATGATCGAAATTCTTGGCAGCGGGCTCGTATTTATGACGGTCGCAGTGTCCCTTTCGCGACTTTCTGACGAGCCAAGTTGGCGGGGAAGCCAGATTTGCTTAACAACCATGTTGCTCATTTAACGACCGCAGCAACGTTGGCGAGAAAGGCCACAAAAAGCGGGCAACACTGACTGAACAAATGTCTCGCTTAGCAACAGAAACAGGAGCAACAGGGGCTCCGTTGTGGTTGTAAATCGAGGACTACCTGTATCATGTCTGTTAAGCCTAGCAACAAATCCGTTGCGTGTTTTTCCCCCCCCTTAAGATAGCTGATGTTTCTTCTTAATAAATTACCATTTCTTATCTCTTTTCTGGAAAACAGTAACCCCTCTTCAATTTTGCATGTTGTTCTTTGCTATCTGAACTTTTTCTGCCCAGGATTCCGCTGGGGAACGACCCGGCCCTCCTATACGCCCGTTGCCTCCTGACCCTATTCCCAAAATCCAGGTAATGGTTTCGGCCTTTCACCGTGTGGAGGTGAACTCACCTGAGGGCGGGGGGGAAAGGGACTCCATTTGCAAATGGAAACGTGAGGAGAACAACCAGAATAGACTTTCACAATTTTGGCAGCTTTAAGATGGGTGGAATTCGACTCCCAGAATCCCCCAGCCACGTTTTAAGATAGGTGGACTTCAACTCCCAGAATCCCCCAGCCACATGTTTTAAAATAGGTGGACTTCAAATCCCAGAATTCCCCAGCTAGCATGGCTTAAGATAGGTGGACTTCAATTCCCAGAATTCCCCAGCCACGTTTTAAGATAGGTGGGCTTCAACTCCCAGAATTCCCCAGCCACTTTAAGATAGGTGGACTTCAATTCCCAGAATTCCCCAGCTAGCATGGCTTAAGATAGGTGGACTTCAATTCCCAGAATTCCCCAGCCACGTTTTAAGATAGGTGGGCTTCAACTCCCAGAATTCCCAGCCACGTTTTAAGATAGGTGGACTTCAATTCCCAGAATCCCCCAGCCACATGTTTTAAAATAGGTGGACTTCAAATCCCAGAATTCCCCAGCTAGCATGGCTTAAGATAGGTGGACTTCAATTCCCAATTCCCCAGCCACGTTTTAAGATAGGTGGGCTTCAACTCCCAGAATTCCCCAGCCACGTTTTAAGATAGGTGGACTTCAATTCCCAGAATTCCCTAGCCAGCCTTCTTTAAGATAGATGGACTTCAACTCCCAGAATTCCCCAGCCACATGTTTTAAGATAGGTGACTTCAACTCCCAGAATTCCCCAGCCATGTTTTAAGATAGGTGGACTTCAATTCCCAGAATTCCCTAGCCAGCCTTCTTTAAGATAGATGGACTTCAACTCCCAGAATTCCCCACCATGTTTTAAGATAGGTGGACTTCAACTCCCAAATTCCCCAGCCACATGTCTAAAATAGATGGACTTCAATTCCCAGAATTCCCCAGCCAGCATGCTTTAAGATAGGTGGACTTCAACTCCCAGAATCCCCCAGCCACATGGTCTAAGATAGGTGGACTTCAATTCCCAGAATTCCCCAGCCAGCATGCTTTAAGATAGGTGGACCAACTCCCAGAATCCCCCAGCCACATGGTCTAAGATAGGTGGACTTCAACTCCCAGAATTCCCCAGCCATGTTTTAAGATAGGTGGACTTCAATTCCCAGAATTCCCTAGGCAGCCTTCTTTAAGATAGATGGACTTCAACTCCCAGAATTCCCCAGCCATGTTTTAAGATAGGTGGACTTCAACTCCCAGAATCCCCAGCCACATGCTAAAATAGATGGACTTCAATTCCCAGAATTCCCCAGCCAGCATGCTTTAAGATAGGTGGACCAACTCCCAGAATCCCCCAGCCACATGGTCTAAGATAGGTGGACTTCAACTCCCAGAATTCCCCACCATGTTTTTAAGATAGGTGGACTTCAATTCCCAGAATTCCCAGCCAGCCTTCTTTAAGATAGATGGACTTCAACTCCCAGAATTCCCCAGCCATGTTTTAAGATAGGTGGACTTCAACTCCCAGAATCCCCCAGCCACATGGTCTAAATAGATGGACTTCAATTCCCAGAATTCCCCAGCCAGCATGCTTTAAGAAGGTGGACCAACTCCCAGAATCCCCCAGCCACATGGTCTAAGATAGGTGGACTTCAAATCCCAGAATTCAACGTCCTTCTACATGCAAGGCACAGCACCCTATCCGTCTGCCCACCCTTCTAAGATGGCCTCCAATTTACGAAGCAAAACCTGGTTGGGGGATTCTGGGAGTTGAAGTCCACCTGTCTTTGAATCACGAAGATTGAGAAACTCTCTCCCCCAGACTCATTTGCCTGGAGGAACTATTTGAGGGGGTGGGCCCTGCTTTGATTGACTGCCTTCTGTCAATGCAATTTCGGCTCTTTTTCCTCCTAGTCCCCGGGCCCCACCAAGCCTCCCCCTCCCCAGAAGCCGCTGCCTCTGGATCCGCCCCATGCCATGCCCAGCTGTGACCCCGAGATCCAGATGTTGCCATCCAGGTGAGTCTAAAGGTTGGAAAAGAGGCGTTTTGGGGCGGGGTTTTTTTTTTGCAGAAAAACCAAAGTAAATATTGCTTTCCTGCAAAACGTTGCGGTGATATGATCGTCGTAAATGGGGTCAGATGCCAAAAACGCAGTCATGTGACCACAGCTCGTTTAGTGACCAAAGTTACAATGACACTGAAAGGTGACTTATGACCGATTTTCACACTTAACGCCGTTTGCAGCCTTCCGGTGATCAAAATTCAGACACTCGGTCACTGACTCGTATTTATGACGGTTGCACTGTCCCAGGGTCAGGTGATTTTCCCCCACCCCCTTTGGCGACCTTCTGGCAAGCCAGATTCGTTTAACGACCGTGCGACTAGCTTCCCAGTCGCAGGGATTCGTTTAACAACCGTGGCAAGGAAGGTCGTACAACGGAGCGCAATTCCCTTCCTAAACGTCTCGCTTAGCAACAGAAATTGGGGTCGTAAATCAAAAACTCCCTCTCTTTTCTTTCTCGGCTTTTCTTCCAGACCAGCTCCTCCACCCCCTCCCACGCTGGCCGGCTCTTCGAGACACCCTCACAAAATATAACTTGGCTCGCTCGCACCGAGAGCTCATATCAACCTTGCACAAGGCACTTCTCGCGGGAAGGACCGTCTGCCATCTTCCCCGTCGCTCGCTTGGCTGTAGATTTTTCAGAACGCCCCCCCCTCTCCATCCGTCGTAAGCTCGGGGCAGCGATGGGGGCTCGTCCGGGACGGATATGAGGTCCCTGGAGACATTTGGAGACCAGCAGCCGGAAGTCCTAAACGTGGCTAAAGGGAGGCCATTTTGACCGTCTCCTGCTTTAAATCCCTCTCCGGGGGAATTCTGGGAAAAATATTTGCACTAGCAAGGCGAACTCTCCGTGGCGCCCCCTGGAGATGCAGATGTGGACATGTGCAATGGGAATTACACACCTGCACGTGTGCAAGAGGACAGCTATTCTCCAACGGAAGTGGATTCATCGTCACTGGAATCGATCCACCCAATTGGATGGGACGCCATTTTTTTTTTAATTAATAAAAAAAAGACGGACTCCCTTGATTTTTGGGGCAAATTCTCTGGTTTTTGGAGCAAGAAAGAGTTGTCCGACAGTGCTCAACTTATAACTGTTCGTTTAGTGACCGTTCGAAGTGACCGCGCGCCTGGAAAAAAGTGACTTAACGGCCATTTTTCACACTTAATGACCGTTTGCAGCATCCCTGTGATCCAAATTCAGACGCTTGGCAACTGACTCGTACTTAGGACGGACTTGTGATGGCCCTTTTGGTGACCTTCTGACAAGCCCAGTCCACAGGGAAGCCAGATTCGCTTAATGACCTGATTTAATAACGGAAAGCGATTCACGTAAAACAAACGGGGCGAGAAAAGTCGTAACATGGGGGCAAACCTCACTTATGACAAATGTCTCGCTTAGCAACATAAATTTCGGGGCTTCGTTGTGGCCGTAAGTCGAGGACTGCCTGTATTCTCTTTTTTTTCCCCCTTCCCACTCTCTGCGTCATTTGTCCACTAGATGGCGCCTCAGTCCACTTTCTTCTTCTCTCCCAAACCTTACCTTTTAAATTAAATTTAATTTGATTTATTAAATGCGTGGAAAACGGGAGAGCAGCCATGATCCAAAATGAAGTGAAAGAAAAGGCAGAAGGAAATTTTGGCAGCTGAAATTTGCCCCATTTTACAACCTTCCTTGCCGTGGTCGTTAAGCGAATCATTGCAGTCGTTAAGTCAGTCGCACCGTTGTTCAGCAAATCCAGCTTCCCTCTTGACTCAGCTGGATGGAAGGTCGGAAAAAGGGGGATTGTGTGACCCTGGGAGGGACACCATGGCAACCGTCATAAGTACTAGTCAGATTGCTGAGCGTCCGAATTTTGATCACGTGGCTGCGACGGTCATTAAGTGTGGAAAACGGTCCCAAGTGTCCATTTTTTTCAGTGCCATCGTAACTTTGAACGGTCACTAAGTGGAACGGTCGTAGGTCCAGGACTTACCTGTACAGGGGAACTGAGGCACCGTGAGGGTGAAAATGGTGAACGGGATGTTGGGAAGGTCTAATCAGAAATTTCCAGGTAGTCCTTGATTTGCGACCGTTCATTTAGTGATGGAAGTTAACAATGGCGCTGAAAAGAAGCTATTTGTGGCCGGTTCTCGCACTTACAACCGTCACAACATTCCCCCACAATCACGGGATCAAAATTCGGGTGCTGGGCAACAGTTGCATTTTGAGGTCACACACTGCAACCTTCCCAGCTGGCAAAACCAACGGCGGGGGGGGGGGAAGCCGGATTCACTTAACGACGGATTTGTTCCACAAGTGTGGCCCCCCCAAAAAAGTGCTAAAATTGGTTGTGATTCGTTTAACAACTGCCTTGCTTTTACAACCTTTTTCAGCGCCGTCGTGAGCTTCTAAGGGTCGCCAAACGAACGTTTTGTCAACAACAGATAATATCGCAAGGCGTTGACGACACCTCCGTTTCAACCCAGATAGACTGCCTTTGGAGTTGGAGGTTCTGGCGGATCCAGCTAGACAACTCCTCGCCTTGCAGGTGACACCTGGCCCAGCTCCGAAGCAGGTGGCACTTTATCTACGTAGATAAACTGTATAAATAAACATTTATTTATCTGTTACATTTTATTTGTCGTCTGCCTTGTCGTAAAGACTACTGTTATCCCGTCATTTGAGCCAGGGGTCGGACTAGATGCCCTCCAAAGGTCCCGCTCTGAAATTCTGCCTTTTTGAGCCAGGGGGTCGGACTAGATGCCCTCCAAGGGTCCCGCTCTGATATTCAGCTTTTTTGAGCCAGGGGGTCGGACTAGATGCCCTCCAAAGATCCCGCTCTGAAATTCTGCCTTTTTGAGCCGGGGGGTCGGACTAGATGCCCTCCAAAGGTCCCACTCTGATATTCTGCCTTTTTGAGCAGGGGGTTGGACTAGATGCCCTCCGAAGGTACCGCTCTGATATTCTGCCTTTTTGAGCCAGGGGGTCGGACTAGATGCCCTCCAAGGGTCCCGCTCTGATATTCAGCTTTTTTGAGCCAGGGGGTCGGACTAGATGCCCTCCAAAGGTCCTACTCTGATATTCTGCCTTTTTGAGCCAGGGGCTGGAGTAGATGACCTCCAAAGGTCCCACTCTGATAGTCTGTCTTTTTGAGCCAGGGGGTCGGACTAGATGCCCTCCGAAGGTCCCCTCTCTATTCTGATTGATTGAAGGAGGAGCAGAAGCAGGAGGGAATGTTGGCCACGCCCTCCTCCTCCCACTGGCCCCTCCCCTCTCCCCCTCCCCCTCCCCTCCCCTCGGAATGAATGGAGGCGGCGCCCCCCCAAGGATGAACCCCCCCTGCCCGCCTCCATCCTCGCTTCGAAGTTTGGCTCAAAACTTTTGTTTTTCTTTTTGGGGCTCCAGCGCGGCTCCTGATTGGTGGGAAAAGTTGGGAGCGAGGTGGGGGAGGAGACCGGGCGGGGCGGGGCTTTTTTTTTTTTTTTTTTTTGGTTTCCCCTCCCCTCCCGCCGCGACTCCTCCGGCCGCCGCCAACGCTGCACCCCCCCCCCCCACTTTGCCCTCCCGACGGAGCGATGCGCCCCATTGAGGCGCTGCTGCCTTGTTGGGGGCTCTTCCTCTTGGGGGGCGCCCTCCTGGCCCGGCAGGTGAGAGGCCTCCGCCACAGCGTCTACTGGAACGCCAGCAACCCCAGGTAGAGAAAAGGAAGGGGGGGAGAGAAATGGGGAGGGGGGGCGCCAGGGTTCCTTCGCCCATCCTCCACTCCCAGGGCTCTGGAGTGGTCAACGCACTTCCTTCCTTTCTTTCCTCTCCCCCCCAATCCTTCCTTCGCTCCCCCCTCTAATCCTTCCTTCTTTCCTTCCTTCCTTCTCTCCTTCCTTCCCTCTCCCCCAATCCTTCCTTCGCTCCCCCCTCTAATCCTTCCTTCTTTCTTTCCTTCCTTCTTTCCTTCCTTCCCCTCTCCCCCAATCCTTCCTTCTTTCCTTCCTTCCCTCTTGCCCCCAATCCTTCTTTTGCTCCCCCCTCTAATCCTTCCTTCTTTCCTTCCTTCCTTCTCTCCTTCCTTCCCTCTCCCCCTCTAATCCTTCCTTCCCTCTCCCCCAATCCTTCCTTCACTCCCCCTCTAATCCTTCCTTCTTTTTTTCCTTCCTTCTTTCCTTCCTCCCCTCTCCCCAATCCTTCCTTCCTTCTTTCCTTCCTTCCTTCCCTCTTCCCCAATCCTTCCTTCGCTTCCCCCTCTAATCCTTCCTTCCTTCTTTCCTTCCCTCTCCCCCAATCCTTCCTTCTTTCCTTCCTTCCTTCCCTCTTCCCCCAATCCTTCCTTTGCTCCCCCCTCTAATCTTTCCTTCTTTCCTTCCTTCCTTCTCCTCCAATCCTTCCTTCCCTCTCCCTCTCTAATCCTTCCTTCTTTCCCTTCTTCCTTCCTTCTCCCCCAATCCTTCCTTCGCTCCCCCTCTATTCCTTCCTTCCTTCCTTCCTTCCTTCCTTCCTTCCTTCCTTCCTTCCTTCCTTCCTTCCTTCCTTCCTTCCTTCCCTCTCCCCCCTAATCCTTCCTTCCACTCCCCCTCTAATCCATCCATCCATCCATCCATCCTTCCTTCCTTCCTTTCCTTTCCTTCCCGGGTGTGTGTGAAACCCCCCCCCCCCGTTTTCCCTCTCAGACCTTTGCAGGGGCTTGCACCCCAGAGAGGCCTCTTCCTCACCTCCCCTCCCCATATTGCTAAGACCCCCCCCTCCTCTCCAAAAAAACCCCTCGCGCACAGGAGGACGGGCGCCCTTTGTACGAGGGCAGGAAGAAAGCGCAAGAAAGAAAGAAAGAAAAAAAAAACCAAAAATTCTCTTTCCCCCTCCCCCTCCCCCTTCCCAAAAAACGGGGGGGGCTTTCCCAACTCAACCCTCCCACCCCCCATCATCTCTTTCCAAACACCCCCCCTCCCTTCCCCCCCCCACCCCAACCCGCGTCTCTCCTTTAAAAAAAGAAAGTTTGCCAAACTTTGTTAGCGGGGCAAGAAGGAGTTAAAGCGGCGGGCGGGGCGCGCGGGGGTGGGGGTCGCGGGGAGGAGATGTGGGCCGGGGGGCTTCGGCTGTGCCCGGCTTCCATGTTGCGCGCTCAGCATCTTCTTTGTTTGAAGGCCGCCCAGGTGCCCGCGGCTCCCCCTCCCCTTCCCTCCCATTTGGAAGCTCGCCTTTCCCTTTGATCTCCCCTTTTAGTGGGGAAGGGGCTAACTTATTTTTTCCCCCTCCCCCCTCCCCCCCCTTGCGTCTGCTGCTCCAAAAGGGGGCAAACCTCCCCACCTCTGCCATTTTTGTTCCAATAGAGCGATGGGGCTGGGCAAGGCCCGGTTTAGGGGGTGGGAGGGCTGAGATACACAGCTTTATAATTTTGGGGAGGGGGCCGATAAGCAGGTTGCTGTTTGCACCACACACACCCCTCACTTCTCTTTTCCAAAATATGCATTTTTCTTCCCCAATAGTTGAGTCTAGCTCCTACGACAATGATGGTTGCCTCCTTTTTCTTCTTAGTAACCAGTTTGGCTGTTTCTTTTATTATTCTTTCATTCTTCTTTTCTTCTTCTTTTCTTTTTCTTTTCTTCTTATTTCGCCTTCCTGTGGATACCTGTTTCTTTTCCCCATCTTGTTTTTTTGGTGATTATTTCTGTGGTTGTCTCCTGTTTCTTCTTACTAACCAGTTGGCTGGTTCTTTTATTCTTCTTTTATTCTTCTTTTTGTTCTTTTCTTCTTCTTTCGTTCTTCTTTTCTTCATTCTTCTTTTCTTCTTCTTATTTCTCCTTCCTTTGGATACCTGTTTCTTTTTCCATCTTGTTTTTCTGGTGATTATTTCCATGGTTGTCTCTTGTTTCTTCTTACTAACCAATTGGCTGGTACTTTTATTCTCTTTTTCTTCTTCCTTCATTCTTCTTTTCTTTTCTTTTCTTCTTCTTATTTCTCCTTCCTTTGGATACCTGTTTCTTTTTCCATCTTGTTTTTCTGGTGATTATTCCTGTGGTTGTCTCCTGTTTCTTCTTACTAACCAGTTGGCTGGTTCTTTTCTTCTTTCATTCTTCTTTTGTTCTTTTCTTCTTTTCTTCTTCTTATTTCATTCTTCTTTTCTTCTTCTTATTTCTCCTTCCTTTGGATACCTGTTTCTTTTTCCATCTTGTTTTTCTGGTGATTATTTCCATGGTTGTCTCTTGTTTCTTCTTACTAACCAATTGGCTGGTTCTTTTATTCTCTTTTTTCTTCTTCTTTCATTCTTCTTTTCTTCTTCTTATTTCTCCTTCCTTTGGATACCCATTTTCTTTTCCCCATCTTGTTTTTCCCGGCGATGATTTCCGTTTAGCGTCCCTCCTTTTCATGGAGAAGGGTGTTCCCGGACACCTTTTGAAGCCAGTGGGTTGCATTTTTTCAAACAAACCACGATAATTTCCTGAAGCTGGCTACAGATGCTGCATTTAACCAGCTTTTTTTTTTTCTCCTGTGCTTAAGTGATTTTTAAAGAAATAATAATAATCCGGGGTCTTGCCTCTGAACAAACCCAGGTTTACTTTCAAAGAAAAAGTTTAAAACTTAGCAAAAGTGCAGAAAAACGAAAATTCACCACATTGTTTTTCTTTTTCCACAATTCTTTCTCTGCCATTTATTATCTGTAAAGGGAATTGAAGAGGGGCGTGTTTTGGGGGGAAAAAACTGCATTTTTTCCTCCTAATCTCAGCAAAACCTTTGAAATTGAGGCGGGGGGGAGAGAAAGAGACAGTGCGAGAGAGATTCATATTATATATAAATCATCAAAGATTTTTGGGTTCACCCGAGGCTAAACCCAACATCTGCAGGCCCAGCTGTTTTCCTACCAAGTAGTCCTCGCTTTATGACCACAATTTTGAGTCCAAGGTTTATGTTGCTAAGCGAGACCGTCCTTAAGTGCATTTCGCCCCGCTCTACGACCTTTCTTGCCACGGTTGTTAAACAAATTGCCGCCGTGGCAAAATCAGTCCCACGGTTGTTAAGTGGCTTCCCCTGACTGATTTTTTTTCAGAAGGTCACACAAAACGTGGGAACCGTCGTAAGTACGAGTGGCCAAAAGCAACTGAATGTCTGATCACGGGATGTTGGGTTGTAAGTCGCTTTTTTTTTCCCAGTGCAGTTGTCACTTCGGTCACTAAACAAATCGTTGTCCAGTCGAGGATGATTTGATTACTCTGGGTGGGAAATTTGATCTGGGGCTATACAAATTTTTAATTTTTTCTTATTCCCCTCCTTTATTTTAATTTAAAAAAAAAAACAAACTTCAGAAAGCAACCACCTTGGTGGTTGATTGGAGGAAGGAAGGAAGGTATGTGTTTGTGCGTTGATGTGTTCCTGGGAGAGCTGCACATTCCAGCTTGTTTTTGCTGTGCTCAGCGTGGGAGAAGATAGTTGGCAGCCAATTTGAGGCCTGGTTAAACCCACACCAGAAGGACTGTGGGAAGAGCTAGCCGGCCACTCCCGCTACCTCTCTAGGGAGGGGTTGACAGGTAAAAATACAAATAAACCTCCGCAAACAATTTCCTCCCCTTGCACAATATCGGTCCTTTCCCCGCACCGAGAAATCTAGCCTCTCAGGGAAAGACGGCTTCCGCTCTCGTCTTTTTCCTTGCAAAATCGACTTCCTTGATAAGGTTCGGGTTTTGAAACTGTATATAATACAGTTGGGCAGCAGGGTGCTTGCTGACTGCGTGAAAAAAGCCTAGAAACGAGTGGATTGTGATTTCACTGAATTAGGGCTGCATAAAAATCTTGGTTTACGTAGGAAGGACCTGGCTAAAGAGAAATACACATAAAGCCTACGAAAAAGAAAGAAAAACAAATATTGTACCTTTACAGGGAGGATACATGGGATGAGGGTGTGACTAACTGAGAGGACGAATAAGTCCGAAATAGATCTATCTTAGTCTCCTTAGTCTCCCAATGGGCAGCAGAGTGTTTGCTGGCTGCCAGAAGAAAAGCCTAAAAACGAGTGGATTGTGATTTCACTGAACTAGGGCTGCATAAAAATCTTGGTTTACGTAGGAAGAACCTGGCTAAAGAGAAATACACATAAAGCCTACGAAAAGGAAAGAAAACAAATACTGTACCTTTACAGGGAGGATACATGGGATGAGGTGTGACTAACTGATGAGGACCGAATAAGTCCGAAATAGATCTATCTTAGTCTCCTTAGTCTCCCAATATATATATATCCATATATGTTGAGCCTGCAAGGAAAAAAAGAGCGGAGGCTTTCTCCCTGAGAGGCTAGATTTCTAGGTGCGGGGAAAGGGATGGATATTTTGCAGCATATTTTGCAAATATGTTGTCTTTTTAAAAAAAATTTAGGCGCATCGATTCGTGGCTCAAAGGCTCAAAGCAGCGTGCCATCGAATGCACAACCTTAAAATAAAAATATTAAGGTTTTTCTTACGGCTGTAATAACATTATAATTATTTAAAAATTGTAATGAAATTATTATGAAGGCTATTTTATTATTTATTGTAGTTTATTCTAACTTTTTATTAAGGTTAGAATAAAAGCACGCAGGAGGATACGAATGTTAAAAGCAGAAACATAGTTCAAAAGGATACAATAGGAACATTAAAAGAGGATGCGGAATTAAAATAGAAACGTGGTTTCCAAACCACAGAAGAGAAACTTTAAAATAAAATAGTGGCGATGGGATGCAAACATTCAAATAGAAACATGCTTCCGAACAACAGAATACATTGTTAACGGAGGCAAAAAAATTAAATAAATTTGAGGACAATGTTGCTTTTCTCTCCAGAAAACAATAACCAGTCAAACTCTCTCTTCAGTTTTAATGTCTGTGGCCAAATAGCAATTTTATTCCTTCCTTCCATTTCTACAACGATGCCACAATCCTAAACTTAATTACGATTGTTTTTCCCCAATTTTTTTTTTTTTTTTTTAAAAAAGCCTGCCAAGGTTTTTCAAATCTCCATCGCTTGGGCAATACAGAAATCTCCAGAAAAAGTTTGCGCTTTGTACGTCTCCGCGACAGGCAATGCCACCCTGTAAAACTCCATTTATCATTCTGATCCTTTTTGGGGGGGTGTCCCCCTAAAATTCCGTATCCTAAGAAATATTCTTACACCCCAAAACTGTTTGGGGATGCATGAGAAAAAGGTCCTAAATTTGCACGCAGGTTTGTTTTTTTCTGCCCAACCCATTTTTTTTTTCAGTCGGTTTATTTGCTAATCGAGCGCAATTTGACTTTGAGACGATTGGGATCTGGTTTCCAAATTTGCAGAAAGAGGATGAAAAATGACATTTGGCAGTTAGGTTTCCACGGTGTTGTATATGTGTGTGTCAGAAAATGGAGGAGGAGGGTGCAAACCATAATTTGCAGCCTGGGAAAGTCAGCTCTGCCACCGAGAAACTTTTCTCGCTTTTTAACTTTGTCAAGTTGCCAAAGGAAATTTATGGAGTGCATCTTAAGGGTTTTTTTGGGGGGGGTGGGGGGAAATCAAGGTTTGACACTGTCCATTTGGGTTCTGGATTTTGGGGTGCTTTTTGTCCAGTCTGACTCCAGACAGAAAGGTGAGGCCCAAAGTTTTAAAACTCAGCAAACCTGACGTTTCTGTCCCAAATAAATTAACCCCAATAGGGTGTAAAAAAAAAAATAGTTTTACTTTTAGTAATGTCCCACCAATGCCTTACCCATCACAACCTCTCCCAAAATTTCCTCTTTTAAGATGGAGAAAACCGAAATGACATCAGGAGCATTCAATAATACCGTTTTGATTTAAAAAAAAAAAAGCCCTCGACTTACGACCATTCAGCGTCGGTTCGAGGTTACGACATCGTCGAAAGAAAGGGACTTGCCAGGTGTCTTGATCCTCGGAAGTTTGATAATATTTTTCTGATAAGCCGTTTGTTTCCCAGCCTCCAGGGGGCCTTCGGGGAGATAGGGAAGACAGTTTTAGTCCTCCCCAGTCTCCTAGAAAGCCCCTGGAACCTGGGGAGGGCGAAAAACGGGCCCACTGTGCCATCGCGTGCCAAAAGTGGGGGGGTCATGTGCGCATTTGTGGGGTGCAATGAATTATGGGTGTGGACACGGATACACGCAAACCCCCACGGTCCCCCCACTTTTGGCACGCGACGGCAAAAAGTTAGCCATTACTACCCTAGAGGATCAAATCCACAGACTCTCTCCATTTATATTTACAGCGGCTTTTGAAGCTTAAGCCGCCCTTAACAAGATTGCACATGTTGTGAGCTTTGAAAACACAAACCTATTTCGGATCGTACGTCTCTTTTAACGTCGGGCCCCGGATCTGATCTTTGGGGATTGATGACGGGCCTGGATTCCTAAACATCGGGACGGGGAGAGGCCGAAAGGGTGTCTCGGAGGCGAAACATCTGTTCTCACGTACGCCTCCTCCGTCGGAAAGCGATCTTAATTATTATTTCCTGGCGTTTTGGACTTCGCTTTTTGCGGTTGCCAAATCCGTCCTTTTGAGTCTTTGGCGCTTAATCTCGGCTTGGGCTGGTTGCTGGTTGACTCATTGAGATCGGGTGACGATAGCGCCGGTTTTCATGTGGGGAAGATTTTTAGAAGAGAGAAAGAGGTGGATTTAAGTCACCGGCGCCATTCCTTTGGCAACTGGGAAAGGTGTTAATCTCAGCCAAAGCCAGCCAAGCCACACATTTATTTATTTTTTTTAAAAAAAATGGAATGAGAACAAACGTTCTTCAGACCATGTGCAGAGTGGCAGCGTCAAACGGGTGGCATTTTTTTAAAAAAGTTTTCCTAAATGAGAACCTCCCATATCCCGAAACATCTCATCGAAGGAGATTTGGCAAGCCGGCCAAATACAGGGACTCCTCGATTTACGGCCACAACAGAGCCCGACATCTCTGTCGTTAAGCGAGACCGTGGAGTTTTACGACCTTCTCTTTGGCCGCCGTTGCAAAATTAGTCACACGGCGGCTCAGTGAATCCGGCTTTCTCCGTTGACTTTGCTCGTTGGAAGGTCGCAACGGGGAAAACCCCGGAACGCTAACGACCATCGTAAATACGAATCCATTGCCAAGCGCCTGAATTTTGATCGCGGGGAGGCGGCGTACGGTTGGTCGTAAGTGCGAAAAACGCTCCCAAGTCACTTTCTTTTTTAAAAAAGTGCCATTCTAACTCCGAACGGTCGCTAAATGAATGTCGTAAGGCGAGGACTACCTGTTGCAACTCAGTGCCGATAATTTGTGTCCTGTTAATCTATTTTGCATCGCATACACACAAACACACAAACACAAAATTTTTCTCTCCCTACAAATACGGGGAGGGTATTTTTATTTTTAATCCACTAATCGCTGTTTTCCTAGCTTGAAAATCCTCTATATGTCAATATTTGACCAAAATTCATTTTGTCCTCACCAAACACCTCTGGCTCACGAGCGAGTCCAGCCAAAGATAGATTTTTTTTTTCCCCCTGGTACGGGTAGTCCTCAACTTACGATGCCTCATTTAGTGACCGTCCCAAGTTACAACAGCCCTGAAAAAAAGCCACTTGGGACCGTTTTTCACACTTAATGACCGTCGTGGCATTACGTAACCAAAATTGGCAACAATGCAGTTGCCATTTAAATAAATACAGGCGGTTCTTGACTTACAACAATTCATTTAGTGACCGAAGTTACAACAGCCTTGAAAAAAGCGACTTATGACCATTTTTTCACACTTAACGACCGTCGTGGCATCCCCGCGGTCATATAATCAAAATTGACAACTGACTCACATTTATGACCCTGGGGTCATGCATTCCCCTTTTGCGACCTTCCGACGAGCAACGTCAGACTCACTTAACGACCGGGTTGCTAACATAACAACTGCAGCAAGGAAGGTGGTCAAAGGGAGCCAAACTCGACGGGACCCTTCGACCGTCGTAACTATGAACCAGTCACCGGTGTGTGTGTGTGTGTGTGTGTCTGAATTTTGATCACATGACCGCCGGGAATGCCGCAAAGGTCGTAAGTCTGAACAACGATCCCAAAGTCCCATTTTTTCCCCCCCAGTGCCGTTGTAACTTGGGACGGTCACTAAACGGACTGTTCTAATTCGAGGACTCCCTGTTATTAAAGTCGAATTAAACATGGCTCCGAATTCTATCTCGGCAACCGGAAAAGATGCTTACTTAAATCTTTTCATCTTCCCCAACATCAAAACAGGTTGGTAAATATTTCGGCGGCGGCCTCCGTCTCTCTTTTTAACAACCTGAAACATCTGAATTTTGCCTGTCTTGCACAATTGTGTGTTTGCGCATCCTTCTTCAAAGCCGGCGTGTCAATTCCCCGGGCCACACCAAAAATTTTAAGCTGGGGAAGTCACCTGTAATTTTTCCTTGGGGTGGGAGGAAAAAAAATTGCAGGCAAGAAGAAATAAGCACGATATTAGGAGCTAAATTCAGGGGTGGGGGTTCGGGAGAACCTGTAGCTAAGATTCTGTGCAGTTTCGGGGGAACCCCCAAATCACACTCCCGACTGGCCCCGCCCTGCCCCGCCCCACCTCACCCCTCCCAGGAGTCCCCACACAGCCGATTTTGGATACAGGTAAGTGCCGGGCACGCACGGAGGCTCAGGGAGGGTGAAAAATGCGCCTACCGGAAGCTCAGGAAACGAGTCTGTTTCCAGCCTCCGGAGCCTGGGGAGGCCGTTTTTGCCTTCCCGGAAGCTCAAGAAAAGCCTCCGGAGCCTGGGGAGGGCAAACACACACACACACACCCCGTGGTGCAGGAGGCTGACTAGGCTACGCCGGGCAGAGACCCCCTTGCTAAAATTTTTGACGCCTACCCCCTGGCTAAGGTGGTTTAATTTTTTTTATTGATTGATTATTTTTTAATTAATTTTATTTCTATACTGCTCTTCTCCCGAAGGACTCAGGGCGGTGTACAGCCTGATTAAAAGCACAGACAAAATTTAAAAATCATTAAAAGTTATTAAATGATAGGCTCAATTTAAATACCCCCAAATTTAAAACCCCATTTTTAAAACCAATTCAATTTTGAGCCCCATCCCCACGGCCATTTAGAGAGAAGATTCCGACAACTTTATTTTAGCTAGCAAACTTGGGGGGGGGGGGGGTGGGTTGTTGCTCCTAAGGGATTGTTTGTAAACCCCCCCCCCCCCAAAAAAACGCCTCTGACGATTGGGGCATTGTGAGCCAAACCTGGTAACACCTTAGAAGAAATAATTCCATAATGAAACACTTCCGTCCATAGAAAAGAGGCTATTATATGGAGGGGGGGCCCCTCTGTTTGTGTCTCTGGATGAGTTGCTGAGATCTTTTTCATCCAGGGGAAGAGGGGTCTTTTCTGGCTCCATTTTAGCAAAACTGAAGGCAGTTTGCCTGTTGCTTCTCTGTTCGCTCTGGTTTTAAAGCCGGGATGAGTCGATGGATAATAAGGTAGATCAGGAGAAAAGGAGGAGGCTGCCCGTTGCCTCCCTGGTTGAGTGGCTGTTCTCTCTCCTAGGAGGGGGTAAGTTGAGAAGGAGTCTGGCTGTTTTGAGAGCCTGCCCCCCGTTTCAAGGCAAGGATGGACAAGCTGAAAAAAGGGGGAGTCTGGTTGTTGCTTCCCTGTTTGAGTGGCTGTTCTGCCATTTAAAGGCTAGAGACACTCGGTTAAGAAGGAGTCTTACCTGTTGCTTCCCTGCTTGAGAACTCGCTCTCTTTTAAAGATGGGTGGATCAGGTGGATAATAAGGAGGTAAAGAGTCTACCCGTTGCTTCCCTGTATGAGTGACGGATCTATCGATCGTTGAGGGAAGATAAATTAAGGAGTTTGCCTTATTGCCTCCCAGTTTGAGAGCTCGTTTAAATTAAACAAATTAAACAAAATTTCATTTTGTTAGATAGCACCCTCTTTTAAAGGGATAAGTGGATGGATAAAGCACAAAAGTAGGAAAGGAATCCCACCCATTGCTTCCCTGCGTGAGTCACTGCTCTGTCGTTTAGAAACGAGAGTAGATAAAATTGAGTGAGTCTACCTGTTGCTTTCCAGTTTGAGAGCTTGCTCTGGTTTCAAGAGAGGATAAGTCGATAGATACACGGGTGGTTAAGTAGCAAGAAGAAGAGTCTATTCATTGTTTCCCTGCGTGAGTCACTGCTCCGTCCTCCTTAAAAGATAAATCTGGATTATTATTATTATTTTTATTTTAAAAACAAAACTTTATTAAACGTATAAAAAGTAACATGTTATACCATCTATATACAAGATACATATATTAATACAGACAATTCATAAAAAGAAAAAGTGACCTTGGTCTCACCTCCATTCTCTTATTAACGATGCATATTTGTTAATTACTATTGCTAATTACTATTATCACACAGAATTTTACATTAGCTCTCATTTCTACGAGTTATCCAATTATACCACCTATTCCACGCTACGTAACCTTTTGAGTCTACCTTATCCTTCATTTCAAATGTTAGTTTGTCCATTTCCGCACAATTATAGATTTTTTGGATTAGCAATTGGTCTGTTGGCAGTTGATCAGTTTTCCAATATTGGGCAAGCGCTAAACTGGCTGCAGTGACTATGTGTAATATTAAGTACTTTATTTCTTTCCTATAGTTTTCTTTAATCATCCCTAGTAGGAAAATCTCTGGTTTTAAGTTCTATTTTTTCCGATGTTATTTCTATTAACCAAATTCTTATTTTTTCCCCAATATTTTCTAATTTTTGGGCAAAGCCACCAGACGTGGAAGAAGGTGCCCGGTGCCTGATTACACTTCCAACAGGAAAATAATTATATCATAACAAAGTCAGTGGTTTATAAAGAGAATCAATACAAAATGTGGTATAGATGGTATCTGGCCCCTTCGAGATTAGCAAAAATGTACCCGAATTTAAGTCCAACCTGTTGGAAATCTGGATTTTTAATTGAGTCCGGTGACCTCGTTCGAAACCGTTTCTCGTTTCCACTTCCAGGTTCTTCAATTCAGACGGAGGCTACACCATTCAGGTGTCCATCAACGACTACCTGGATATTTACTGTCCCCATTATGACCGGCCATTGGACAGCGGGAAACCGGAATCCTTCACTTTGCTTATGGTCAACGCCGACGGATACCAAGGTTGCTACGAAACCCCGGGAGCTTTCAAACGATGGGAGTGCAACCGTCCGTATGCCGCCTACGGAGCCGTCCGGTTCTCGGAGAAAATCCAGAGGTTTACCCCCTTTTCCCTCGGCATCGAGTTCCAGAGTGGCCGTGAATATTACTATATATGTAAGTTAAAGAGTTTTAAACTTATTTGATAAGTAAGTTTACGAATAAGCTTGCAAAATGCAGGGTTGAGAGGAGAGGAGAGGAAAAAAGAACAGCAAAATAAAAGAATATCAGAGACGGAAGGGGCCTTGGAGGTCTTCTAGTCCAACCCCAAGGGAGGGAAAGGAGAGGAGAATTAAACCAAGTTAAATTGTGATTTAAAGTCAGCAGGATTAATGCAACTACGCAACATTTCTTTTATTCTTCCTTGGAGTCTTGGACCGCTGTCCTAAACTCCAGGCGATATAAAAGGATAAATCTGCCATCCCTTTTAGCCTGGGAACAACAATCCTGCAGGGTAGGTTAGGTTTAGAAATCGGGACCGATCCCTAAGCGAAGCCCGCTCGGATGCTAGCTTAGTTTTTCATCTTGTCCTCAGCCCAGATTTGAACCGCTGTTTCTCTGGTTGGCAAAACGATTTGGAATTATCACATTCCGTCTTTGCGCTTTGCACATCAAAATGCTGCCCTCTCTCGTCCTGATTTGCCATGCTCGATTAAAAATGTAAAATTAAAAAAAGAAGGCAGATACACGCCAAGAATGTCACGGTTCTGGAGCCCGGTGTCGGCTGGCCTCGATCGCCATGCCTTTTGGGATGGATTTATTGAAATAAACACGCCTGTTAGGAGAACTCGGCTGCCTGCTTGGAACGCAGAAAATGAGGAGGGGGGGAACGTAAAAATTCTCATCGCCGCAACCTGCATTTTGATGCCCTCCGAATGCCACGGACGCATTTGAAGTTGGCACGGGGCATTTTTGTAAGCGATGCGTGTGTGTGTGTGTGTGTGTGTGTGTGTGTGTATATATATATACCTGTTTATCACCTGTCCTATTATCCTTGCGGTCAGCAACGCATTAGCAAAAGAAAATATACGGCCATTTTCATGAATCAACCTGTCTTGGAATGCGTGCGGTGCCCATTTAATCAACTACAGTCTAGTTGATTAATCTTATCAATTAAAAAATGGGTGCAAACTTGGATATTATATTGGACATTTGTTTCCGTAGGTAGTCCTTGACTTATAACAGTTTATTTAGAATAGAATAATAGAATAGAATAGAATAGAATAGAATAGAATAGAATAGAATAGAATAGAATAGAATAGAATAGAAAACATGGAATGGAATAGAATAGAATAGAAAAAATGGAATGGAATGGAATAGAAAACAGAATGGAATGGAATGGAATGGAATGGAATGGAATGGAATGGATAGAATAGAATAGAATAGAATAGAATAGAATAGAATAGAATAGAATAGAATAGAATAGAATAGAATAGAATAGAATAGAATAGAATAGAATAGAAAACATGGAATGGAAGAGAAGAGGAGAGGAGAGAGAGAGAGAAGAGAAGAGAAGAGAAAACATGGAATGGAATAGAATAGAATAGAAAAAATGGAATGTAGTGGAATGAATGAATAGAATAGAATAGAATAGAATAGAATAGAATAGAATAGAATAGAATAGAATAGAATAGAAAACATGGAATGGAATAGAATAGAATAGAAAAAATGGAATGGAATGGAATAGAAAACAGAATGGAATGGAATGGAATGGAATGGAATAGAATAGAATAGAATAGAATAGAATAGAATAGAATAGAATAGAATAGAATAGAATAGAATAGAATAGAATAGATAGAATAGAAAACATGGAATGGAAGAGAAGAGGAGAGGAGAGAAGAGAAGAGAAGAGAAAACATGGAATAGAATAGAATAGAATAGAATTAGAATAGAATAGAATAGAATAGAATAGAATAGAATAGAATAGAATAACAGAGTTGGAAGGGACCTTGGAGGTCTTCTAGTCCAACCCCCTGCTTAGGCAGGAAACCCTACACCACTTCAGACAAATCTGTTGTCCAATCTCTTCTTAAAAACTTCCAGAGTTGGAGCATTTGCAACTTCTGGTGGCAAGTCGTTCCACTGGTTAATTGTTCTCACCGTCAGGAAATTTCTCCTTAGTTCTAAGTTGTTTCTCTCCTTGATTAGTTTCCACCCGTTGCTTCTTGTCCTGCCCTCAGGTGCTTTGGAGAACAGCTTGACTCCCGCTTCTTTTGGGGCAGCCCCTGAGATATTGGAAGACTGCTATCATATCCCCCCTAGTCCTTCTTTTCATCAAATTAGACATATCCAGTTCCTGCAACCGTTCTTCGTATGTTTTAGCCTCCAGTCCCCTAATCCTCTTCGTTGCTCTTCTCTGCACTCTTTCCAGAGTCTCCACATCTTTTTTTACATCGTGGCGACCAAAACTGGATGCCGTATTCCATAAGTGTGGCCTTACTAAGTCTTTACAAAGCGGTACTAACACGTCATGTGATCTTGATTCTATCCTTCCATTGATGCAGCCTAGAACCGTGTTGGCTTTTTTGGCAGCTGCTGCACACGGCTGGCTCCTATCTAAATGATTGTCCACTAGGACTCCAAGATCCCTCTCACAGTTAACTACTATTGAGCAAGGTCCCACCTATACGGTACCTGTGCGTTTCGTTTTTTTCTTCCCTAAATGTAGAACCTTCCTTTTCTCACCGTTGAATTTCATTTTGTTAGATAGCGTCCAGCATTCAAGTTTGTCCAGATCCTTCTGTTATCTTGAGCCTATCGTCCGTAGTGTTGGCTATTCGGGTTTAGGACCAAAAAAAAGAAAAAGAAAAAAAAGAATTAAAACTATTTAAATAAACGAGCCTTGGTAGTACAGGGGTTTAAGGCACCCTGTTATTAAGCTGGTTATTAAGACCAGCTGCCTGCAATTACTGCAGGGTTCGAATCTCACCAAGGCTCAAGGTTGACTCAGCCTTCCATCCTTTCTAAGGTAGGTGAAATGAGGACCCGGTTTGTGGGGGCAATAAGCTGACTTTGTATAAATATACAAAAGGATGAAGGCTATTGCTTAACGCATTGTAAGCCGCCCTGAGTCTCCGGAGAAGGGCGGCATATAAATCAAATTAAAAAAAAAACAAAAAAACCCGCATCGGGTTGATTTTGCTTGGTGAACTTGGACGTTAGATCTTCTAACCACCATTCGTGGTTTGTTTCCGTTCCGACAGCTATCCCTGCACCGGAGAGTCTTGGCCAGTGTTTGAAGCTACGCGTTTCGGTTTGCTGCAAAGCTGCCACCACCAGTAAGTTCGGTCTGTCCTTCCAAGGTTTGTGGGTGTCCGCAATTGCGGGTCTTGTGAAAACAAACTGGGATTGTTTTTTGTTTTATTTTGTTTTTGTGAAAAGATCGGGAGTTTTTCTTATTGCTAAGCGAGGCGGTCGTTCGGGGAATCGCGCCCGGTTTTATGACTTTTCCCCCCACCCCCGCTACGGTTGTTAAGTAAATCGCTGCAGTCGTTAAACGAATCGTGCAGTCGTTAAGCGAAACCAGCTTGGCTGGGTAGGTCACCAACAGGGCTCGCTTAACCCCGTGATGTTGCAACAATTGTAAGTGGGAGTCGTAAAAATCGCTTTTTCCAGCCCCGTTGTGACTTGGGACGGTCGTTAAAGGAAATATTGTAAGTCGAGGACCACCTCTACAGCTTCTCTAAATGCCCTGGCCGTCTGGGGATGATGGGGGTTGTGGTCTAATCACATCAGACGGGGTGGCTAAGATGAGTGAGGACTCTGTTTATGCAGAATCTGCTTTAGGAACGTGAAATTTCTCGGTTTGTCCCTCTGGGGACGGTTGATATGCATTTATTGAGACTCTGCATGGAGACTTAGAGAAAGGAGACCACAAGGTGATCACTGCCTTATTCTTGTTTCCTTTTCTAGCCGCAGATCCCGCGACGGAGGCACCCAAATCTCAGCCCCGAGGGAGAGGCGGCCCAGAGAGTGAGTTTTGGGGGGAACCTCCATGTTTTAAATGCCAGAAAACAAAACGGGGTATGAATAAGTGATCGTTATTAATAAGTAGTTACACCAGAAGCGTGGAAAAAAACACGTCCCTTTTCTCAGTGCCGTTGTCACTTCCGACGGTCCCGGTCGTAAATCGAGGACGACCTGAAATTCAATTCTCCATTTTTGGGTCTGTGCGTGCCTTATCTCTGCATTCACGCTCCTTTCTCTCTCTTCTCTCCCCGCCCCCCCCAGAAGCGGTGGTCATTCGTGCACACAGCCCTGCCCCGATCCGGCTTAGCGTCGCCTGCCTGGCTCTCCTGGTGGTGCCCTTTCTCTGGCTCTGACTGCAGGGAATTCGGATCGCGTGCCTCCCCCCAAGACTCGGGCCGGTTAGGGAGCGCCGGCAGAGGGATTCCTCCACCCCACTGTTACTCCCCGCTGCGAAGATGCTGACCGATCGCTTGGCACTTTAGACTTTGCCGGAAACCCCCCTCCTCAATTCTCCCTTCAATTGACCACACAGCTGCTTTTGGGACGGACGGACAGACAGCGTTCCCAAATCCCAAAGGAAGGACTCTTTAATCCGAGATGATCCTCTTCGCTCCCATTCAGACTCCGGAGGATTTTCGACGAGAGCGTAAGTCTTGGGAAAAGGGAACGATGAGAGGGGGGTACTTGGAGGTCATTTAGTCCAACCCTGAGTTGGAGGCGAGACTAGCATCCCTAACAGATGGATTGTTTGTTTCTTGCTGAGGCCCATATGAAACCTTTGGAGAGTCTGTTCACTATCAACGGGGAAAAAATATCGGGGAAAAGGTGACGGTGAGAATGAAGCGAAGAGGATTACAAGAGAGTATCATTGTTAATAGCTGTGGCAGGAAAATATTGAGTAGATGGTGGCGGTGAGAATGAAGCGAAGAGGATTACAAGAGAGTTTCGTTGATAATAGCTGTGGCAGGAAAATATTGAATAGATGGTGGTGGTGGGAATGAAGCGAAGAGGATTACAAGAGAGTATCATTGTTAATAGCTGTGGCAGGAAAATATTGAGTAGATGGTGGCGGTGAGAATGAAGCGAAGAGGATTACAAGAGAGTTTCGTTGATAATAGCTGTGGCAGGAAAATATTGAATAGATGGTGGCGGTGAGAATGAAGCGAAGAGGATTACAAGAGAGTTTCGTTGATAATAGCTGTGGCAGGAAAATATTGAGTAGATGGTGGTGGTGGGAATGAAGCGAAGAGGATTACAAGAGAGTATCATTGTTAATAGCTGTGGCAGGAAAATAATTGAGTAGATGGTGGCGGTGAGAATGAAGCGAAGAGGATTACAAGAGAGTTTCGTTGATAATAGCTGTGGCAGGAAAATATTGAATAGATGGTGGTGGTGGGAATGAAGCGAAGAGGATTACAAGAGAGTTTCGTTGATAATAGCTGTGGCAGGAAAATTTGAGTAGATGGTGGCGGTGAGAATGAAGCGAAGAGGATTACAAGAGAGTTTTTTTTTTTTTATAACTGTGGTAGCCCCTCAGATACTGGAATACAGATAGTCCTCGGCTTGTAACAGTTCCTTCAGTGACTCTGTCACTAAGTGGTACAGACTTGGAAACAACATAACTTGGAGCCATCGCTGAACCACTGGTTACTAAGCAAACACTCCCGTAATGTATACTATCATTGCCGCGGAGGTTCCACTTAACCTTTTGGAGCTCGGACATAAAAGGCAACAGTTTAAAAACGAGACAGAAAGGAAAAAAGAAAAAAGAAAGAAATTGAGCTCATCGCGAAACAGCCACCGTCGTCGGCCGGGCCCCGGCAAAGGCCAGCCAAGTAGCAAAGAAGAAAGCAGAAAATTACAAAACAAATTGGATAATCTGTCGAAATCAAATCAGGGAGCCATGAAAATGTCAGAAGTCAATACGAAAGGGGGGAAGGAGGGGGGAGAAAAGCGACCGGAGGCGTCAGCAAAAGGACGGCCTTTCGAGAACGATAGCCAGGAGAATCGGGGCGAAAATATCTATACATATTAAGGACGCGAAGAAAATTCATTCGCCTCCCTTTGCCAGCCGGCTTTCGTTCGTTCGTCCCGCCTGGTTTGTTGTTTTTTTTTAATGCAAACATAAATTCTTCTTTTCGTTGTTGTTTTTATTGCTGGACAAATATTTATTTCTCTGCCGCATTTGGCCCTGCAACTTTGCTTCTTGCAAACGAAAATAGGTCGGTGGGTGGGTTTATACAGGCAGTCCTGGATTTACGACCGCAGTTGAGCACTAAATAGAATAAAATCCGGAATACCAAACCTGATTCGTGTCTCCGATACCGGCAGTCCTGGACTTACGACCAGGATCGAGCCCAACATTTCTGTTGCTCAGTGAGACATTGGTTTGGGGAGCTTTGCCCCGTTTCATGACCTTTCTAGCCACGGTTGTTAAGTGAATCACTGCTGTTGTTAACTTAGAAACAAAGGTTGTGACGTGAACATGGCTTCCCCGTTGATTTGGCTTGTCAGAAGGTCGGAAGAGGGGATCATGTGACTCCCCCCGGAACACTGCGACTGTCATAAATATGAGTCAGTTGCCAAACGTCCCTAATTTTGACCGTGTGACTTTGAGGACGCTGCAATGGTTGGTCATAAGTGTGAAAAACACTCCTAAGTGCCTTTTTTCAGTGCCGTCGTAACTTCAAACGGTCACTAAATGAATAGCCATAAGTAGAGGGCTGCCTGTAGTTAGCCTGCCCCCAGGACGCTGCCACCGTCATAAATATGAATCAGTTGCCAAGCGCGTCTGAATTTTGAACACGTGAGGATGGGAATGCGAGGGTTATATGTAAAAAAAAACGTCGCTAAGTAATTTTTTTCCGTGCTGTTGTAACTTGGAATGGTCACTAAGTGAACGTAAGTTGAGGACTAGCTGTGCATGCAACTGTACTGCCCTGGAAGTGGGGGTTCTGTCTGTCTCGCCCCCACACCAAAGGCGTTGGTTAAGAAAAGTGTACTAAAACTCCCCTCTTTCGTGAGAAAGGTGTACGGATATGCAATCCATTTCCGAAGGGAGGCAGCGAACGGGTAAACGTGACTCCCCGAAGGGGAGGAAATTAAAATTGGGGAGATCGGAAAGAGCAAGGACAGGAATTAAATGCCGGTTGGGTTGGACCTGAAATTTGCTCTTCGTTGCAAAATAATTGAGCGCGGAGTGCAAACCTCGCGTTCGAGAAGGTTCTGGATCGCTAAAATCCCCCTGCGGGTAAAAGCGAATTGGAAAATACGGCTGAACTTTCTTCGTATCTTTTCAGACGCCGAGTTTGGGCTCTCAAAAAATTAGAATAAGTCTTTGATAACCGTTACGTCTCCCACCTCCCCTGCCCTGGCTCAGCCCCGGTCAAATTTCTGCATCCGAAAATCTCGCTGCCATGTGCTCTCATAACAATCCCTCTTTCTCCGATCTTTCCCTCCAGGCGTTTTGTGTCTCGTTCCCACCGGATGTCAAAGCTGTGCTTTCTGCCTCTGGGACCGGATGGAGACCCCCCCACCCCCACCACCAAGCTGGCTTCCCCACCCCGACAAGAAAATTCAGATTTGAGTCTCTTCCAGATTTTAGCCGAAGACGATCTCTCCAGGACCCTACGCCAAAGACAGGAGATTTTTCCCCGTTACTCCGTTGGCAATCTCCGATGACTTAAAACCGTGCTGCTTAAATAGAGGAGGTTGGCTTTGTATACCCTACCCCAAAATTTCCTCTTTGGGGTGAACGTTGCCCCCCAAAAAACCGCCCTCTGGACCGTGTCAGCCTCCCCACGCTTTCCGTTCTCGATGAGAACGATCCTCCTGACAGACGGCTCCGTTATTTTATCTTCCGTGAAGAAAGCAACTTCCCGTAGCTGGTGTGCTGCTCTTGTTTTTTTGATTTTTTAACTGTGTTTTTAAATTTGGTGGTCCCTCCCGCTGAATCCGGGATCATCGGTGACTGAGCCAAACAATAAATCCGTTTTAGAAATGAGGGTCCTTGTTTTCACTCCCGGCTCCCCACCTCAATTCCTTGAAAGGAAAAATTTGGAAAAGGTGTAGGGAGGAGGGCAGAGGAGACAGGAACAATATTGGGTAGATGGTGGTGGTGAGAACGAAGCGAAGAGGATTACAAGAGAGTTTCGTTGATAATAGCTGTGGCAGGAAAATATTGAACAGATGGTGGTGAGAATGAAGCGAAGAGGATTACAAGAGAGTATTGTTGATAATAGCTGTGGCAAGAAAATATTGAGTAGGTGGTGGTGAGAATGAAGCGAAGAGGATTACAAGAGAGTGTTGTTGATAGCTGTGGCAGCCCCTCAGATACTGGAATACAGGTAGTCCTCAGCTTACAACAGTTCCTTCAGTGACGGTTCAAAGTTACAACGGCACTGGAAAAAGTGACCTATGACCGTTTTTCACACTTAACGACCGTTGCAGCATCCCCACTGTCACGTGATCAAAATTTAGATTCTTGGCAACTGGTTCATATTTATGACGGTTGCAGCGTTTCGGGGTCACGCGATCCTCTTTAGCGACAAGCCAGGTCAGATTCACTTAACAACCGAAGTGGCTAACTTTAACAACAAGCAAAGTCTTCAAATGGGGCCACTTAACAAGCGTCTCCCTTAGCAACGTAAATTTGGGGCTCCGTTGTGGTCGTAACTTGGATTACAACATCTCTGCTTTTTCAGCCCCCAAAAGTTGCAGGCTTGCCAGATTGAGCCCCGCAAACACCCATGCTGGTCTGTCCAGTGGCCTTAATCAGGGTTTGTCTCCTTCCCTAACCGAGGATAGCCGCAATCTCTCTCCTTTTTGCCTTAGGGGAGACCCCAGTCGATTAGAGCAAAGCCGTTTCCCCCCCCCCCCCGCGCCTCTCAGGGAAGGAGACGATCCCAGATTATTTTTTTCCCCCTTTTTTTGTGGAAATCTCTTTTTTTTTTTTTCCCCATCTGGGGTGTTTTGCAAAAATAGCAAAATTTAGCCCCGCGGGAGGAGGGCTACCTCGCCCACCGTACTGCTGTTTCCATTTTTCAAAAAACAGGTGCTTTGCGCCGCAGCTTGCGAAAGGGACCAAGCTTGGAAATCGCACAAATGATGGTTTAGTTTAAGACAAACGCAGTTTGGTGCTTCTGCCCCCACCGGCAGCCCCCCCTACCCTCTCTTTCCCCCCCTCTCCCCCCCGGCCTTGTTCCCTCTCCGCTCTCTCTCGGGCTCCGCAACCTTCTAGGCGGCTGGGATTAATTGCAGTGTTTGATATTGAGATGTCGGGGAAAATGTCAGCGGGGAAGTTTTAATTACAGATCGGCTGCCGGCAATTAGCGCGGATTCGCACGCAAGACGGGTCTGGCGGAGATGCCGGTGCTGTGGCAACAGCCGGACTCCCGATTCCCTCTTTGGCAAGTCGCTGAGGAGGGGGGGGGTCCTTGTTGTGAAGCGTGGGGTGCAGCTAGAGTCACCCCTATTTTTCCCTCCGGGAAAAAAAAAAACAAGGGAAAGAAGGATTTTCCTCTCCGTGATTTAGTAGAACAGGTAGTCCTCGACTTACGGCTGCGATTTCTGTCGCTAAGCGAGATGTTAAGTGCGTTTGTCCCCCGTTTTACGACCTTTCGTGCCACCGTTGCTAAGCGAATCCATGCATTCTTAAATTTGTTAACACGCTTGGCCAGTGAATCTGGCTTGGCTTGTGAGAAGCTTCAAACAAAGCTAGTCCTCGACTTACGGCCTCAAGGGAGACCAGGATTTCCATTGCTAGGCCAGGCGGTCCTTAAGTGAGTCGTGCGCAAATTTTGCGGGGTTTTTTTTTTTTTTTTTTTGCCACGGTTTTTAAGCAAATCTCATTGCAGTTGTTTAGGGAATCAGTCCGTCATTAAATGAATCCCATTGACTCAGCCTGGGAAAATCGCGAAAGAGGATCCTGCGACCGCACTGCAACTGTCGTAAGTCTGAGTCAGTTGCCAAGGGTTTGAATTTTGAGCGCATGACACTGGACGGTACAGGAGGGTAGTCCCCATTGAGTGACCTTTTCAAAGTTATAACGGCGCTGGAAAAAGTGACTTGGCACCACTCCTCGCACTTACAACCAACGCGTGATCAAAATTTGGGTGCTTGGCCACCGTCATGTATGTATGGGTGACAATTGTGGCATCCCGTGGTCACGTGATCCCCAGTTGCGACCTTCCCAAGCAAAGTCAATGGGATTCGCTTAATGACAGCCTGGTTCCCTTATAAACGACTGCAATGATTCTCTTAAGAACCATTGGTGGCCAAATTTTTTTTTTTTTTTAAATCACAAAATTTGCACACAGCTCGCTTCACTGCCTTGCTTAGCGGCAGAAATCCTGATCTCCATTTTGGTCATAAGTCGAGGACTAGTTATGCAGCTTCTTTGAGGCGAAGTTAAGAAAGCAAAAAAAACCCCCCTTTTTTAAAAAACCTGCTGAGTCAAACGCATCGGGCAGCTGGCTTGTTGTTGGAACACAATGCGTTGCGTTTCCCCCCCCATACACAAAAACCAACAACCACACCTTCTCCAGCTGTAGAATTCCATCCTTGAGCAATTTCGGGTCTGCAAAGCTTTGAGAAAGATCAAGTTACTAGTCCTTATTGTGGCAAAGGAAGCCATCCGGGGGAACCAGAAACCTCTCGGTGTCCAACAAGGAACGGCCCTATGGATCGCGTGATGCGAGTAAAAACAGGAATAAACGAGGCACTTTGGCACTTTTTTCTGTGCAAATTGTCGTGTTTTTGCTTCTGGGTGTGTTTCCTCCGACAAACAAACAAACAAAACAACAAAAATCCCAGAAAATTCCAGAACGGGAATTCCTCGTTCCGATGTGTTTTATCTTGTCGTTTTTCCCGATTGTCGTTTTGCGTGGTTGTCGATTTGGACCCGGTGTGTTATAAAATGGGAGGGGGGAAAAGGGCGAGGAACAACCGTGCCTCCCTACACAAAGGAGGGGGGAAAAAAAACCTCCGCACACCGCAATGGGGGTGTGATTGTGCCAGAATCCACCCTCGGCGCCGAATTCCGCAACTCCCTTCCCAATAACCCCCTTTTTTTGCACAGCGGGGAATTATTGCCGGACACTTTAACATCTCCGGGGTCTCTTCCTGGACCTACAAGTACACACACGCACACACACAAACAAACAATTGCGACAATAACCGTCCCCTCCTTACGCAAACGACACAAATTGGGGATGGCTGTAAAACTTGCAGGTGGCATTTGTGTTTAGGCTGCGCCGCGCGCCCCCCCCTTTCGGAGCCTTGCAATGCAAGAAAATCAGCCGCATTGCAGATGGGTGTGTGTGTGTGTGGGTCTGTGTGTACGGCACACCGGAGGGGACGGGAGGTTAAAAACACGACACACCGCCTGTCGCAAAAGTTGTCGCATTTCCATCCGGGATTCCAGAATTGAGTCTTGGCTGAGAAATGATAGCGTGGCGGGCATGGAAGTCACACAGCCTGTAGGGGGCAGTAGGAAGAGACTGCTGTTTCATAGACACACCCCCTCCCCAGGATGGAGCATCCTCATAGACGGAAGGGACCTTGGAGGTCATCTAGTCCAGCCCCCTGCTCTAGAAGGAGACCCTACGCCGTTTTTTAGAACAAATGGCTATCCAGTCGCTTTTTAAAAAAAAATAAATACTGTCCAGTCTTGTCCACCCACAACTTCTGAAGGGAGGGGAGGGTTTGCTTCCTGCCACCAAGTCGCTTTTTCGACCATTGGAAGGGGCACCCAGAGGTCATCCAGTCCAACCCTCCTGCTCTCTACACCGTCTTTAGGACCAATGACTGTCCAGTCTCTTTTTTTTTAAAACAAAACAAAACAAAACAATACCCTCCAGTGATGAATCCACCACTTCTGGAGAAAAAGCGCTGATTTAATTGTTAATTCACGGGTCAGGAAATGTCTAAGGGACCCTTGAGGTCTTCTAGCTGGGCCACCACCACCACCCCACTTTGCTGGAGGGTTTCCACCTTTTTTGCACAACTCCCCAAAAATGGGAAAACATCACAATGGATGATGATGCGGCCGCCTCGGCTTGCAATGCTGCCGGGATGCTGAAGCATTTTGAATTTTGCAAATGTTGACAGGCAGGAACGAGCTGCTCAAATACTTAAGGGAGCCCCCAATTTTTGGATTTTCTAAATCTGGAAAAAAAAAAAAAAAGGCAGGTCTGGTTTCTTTCTTTTTTTTTCCCCCAACCTTTGTCTGGGCTTTTAGCTTTTTCTCTTTTAAAATCTCCCCAAGTTTTTCTACACCTGACACGAGACCGCGTGTGTTAAATAAGGAAAAAATAATTGAGTTTCCAATGGATTTATTGTGCTTTCTTTGTTATCTGGAGTTGTTGTTTTTTTTTTGGCTCGTGGTGCGTTAGAAACTGGGTAGATCTGAGCATGAAGCCTCTGGTTAAACGGGTGAAAATAATTTACTTTAAAACCAATTTATTGCATTTTGCGTTATCGTGTGGATTCTGGGTGGATTTGAGCATGAAGGGCTGATTAAATAGGTGAAAATAATTTAGTTTTGTTTTTTTTTACAAATGATTTATTGTGTTTGGGGTTATCTGGATAAGAGCGTTGTGCGTAGAATCTGGGTTGATTTGAGCACAAAATTTGAGTGTTTTTTTTTTCTTTTTAAGGAAACCGTGCTGGCCACCCTGATCTGACACGCCTGAAGTTTTAATTCGGGGCGCAGGAGGGTGAGAGCCGATAAACGGCTGTGTCGGCAAGAGCTTGTCAATTTTACAGCCCTTAAATGTACAAACGCAGGCTCGCTTTCCTCTTGATAGCGACCCAGCTGTGGGAGGGGGCTACCTAACTCAATCCCCATCTTGAAGGTGTAACTGGGATGTGTGTATCCCTAAATCGAGGGTTTTAAACCTCAGACAATTTGAAGACTTGCTGGGGACTTCAACTCCCAGAATTCCCCCAGCCAGCTGGCTCACCAACGGATTGGGGCTGCTTCAGCACCCCCTTACCCCTGGCAACCTCTCTCTCTGCAAAAAAAAAAAATGCCCGTTTTGGTTTGGCTCAGTACAATCGGACCGGGTTAAGTTAGGGGATGGAAAGGAGACCACCAGGCGATGCCAGGACAGGAGATCAAAGCGGGAAATCCCTAAGAAGAACCAGTTTTATGGCATTGGCAGATGGAGAGAGAGAGAGAGGAGAGATGGATGGATGGATGGACAGACAAGAATGATAGAGAAGGTAGGTAGGTAGGTAGGTAGGTAGGTAGGTAGGTAGGTAGAGATATTGATAGAGATAGATAGATACTATAGATATGAAAGAGATAGATAGATAGATAGATAGATAGATAGATAGATAGATAGATAGATAGATGATAGATATAGATAGATAAATGATATGAGAAAGAGATACAGTGGTTGGTTGGTAGATTGATTGATTGATTGATAGAGAGATAGATGATAGAAATGATAGATGATAAATAAGATAGAAGATAGATAGTAGATAATTGATAGAGATAGATAAAGATAGTAGATAGATGATAGAAATGATATGATAGATAAGATAGATAGAATATAGAGAGATAGTAGATAGATGATAGAAATGATAGATGATAAATAAGATAGAAGATAGATAGTAGATAGATGATAGAAATGATAGATGAGATAGATAGTAGATAGATGATAGAAATGATAGATGATAGAGAAACAAAGAGATAGATAAATAGATAGTAGATAGATGATAGAGATGATAGAGATAGATAGTAGAGAGAGAGATACACAGATTGGTAGATAGGCAGACAGGTAGGTAGACAGATAGATACACAGATCGATAGACAGACGGATGATTGACATATGGTAGATGACAGACAGATGATATAAGGGAGAGATGGTAGAGAGAAAGAGACGTGAAATGGTTAAAGTTGAATTTTGCTATTTGACAACTTGTTCGAAGCCCCAAACTGTTAAAAAGAGTTTCTTCCCTTCTCCCCCCCCACTTTTTTTCCCCTTCCTTCCTTTTTTCCCCCTCTTTCCCTTTTCCCTTTCCCTTTCTGCCTTTCCTTTCCTCCCCCCATCCACCCCTAGAGGGCGCTCCAGACAATGCCAATGGGAAGGCCGAGAAAGGCGGTTCTGGGTTTCCCGCCAGGTCAGCTGACGGAGGAGAGCCAATCCGCTGCCGGCTGCCTGCTATTAAAATTTCCCCCCTTGGCTTTGGCCCCGCCCACATTCCCACAGTCTCTGCAGCTTGGCTGAGTTTCTCTCTTGGCTTTTTCCACCTTTTTTTTAAATTCCTTTTTTTTAGCTGCTCCTAAAGGTAAAATTTTGCCCCAACATGCTTGGAGCTGCAGAGCCCCTATTGGTTGGGAATGGTAACTGCAGCTGCTGCCTTAGGGGGGCGGGGCTTGTACACCTGGGGGGGGCGGGGCTCTTTGCAGAAGGACCAACCACACTGCTTGAGGCTCCAAAAGTCCATTTCTACAGGGAGTACTCGAGTTAACGACAGTTCGTTTAGTGACCGAAGTTCGAACAGCAACTGTTAAAAAAAAAAAAGTGACTTAGGACCGTGTTTCACACTTACGACCGTTCCCCGTGGTCACGTGATCAAAATTCAGAGGTGGGCAACGGACTCCTATTTACGACGGTTGCGGTGACTCCCTTTTGCGACCTTTGGACAAGCCCAGTCAATGAGGGGGACGACGGCGCCCGATTCACTTAACAACGTAACTTCACCGCGGCAAGCGCTTCCCTTAAAAACGGTGTCTCGTTTAGCGATGGAAGCGTCGGGCTCCTTCGCGGTCGTACGTCGAGGACCGCCATCGACGCCCAATGGCGTTTTTGACAACAGTTACGTTGCGGGGAGTGCGGGGGGGGGGCACCGAAAGCCACCTGACCTTCAGAAGGGGATGGAGATCAGGGACTCCCTACTCACCCACCTTGAAACTGCCGTCTGCTAGGTAGTGCAACGGACCAGACAGCGAATAGATACGATGCTTAGCAAAACACACAGATAGTCACAGACTCTGAACGTTTAAAGAAAAATAAACAGTCTTTACTTGTAGTATAAAAACAAACTTGGCTTCTCAAAACAACTTCTTCAAACAATCACGGTTTAACACAAAACATAGTTTGCTTTACAATTCCAGTTCTCTTCAAACACAGACACAGTTCCTTCCAGCAGTTCAACCTTCAATAGCAGGAGCAGGAGCAGAAGTGAGCGAACTTCCTGCCTTCTTTTATGTCTGCTTAGCACAGCCAATTAGTCATCTTTGTAGCAGTTAAGTTACAGAACATAGTTTTCTATATATTACCTACCCAACCGTAGGATAAGCATCCAACAATGAGCGCTCTCCAAAATAGTTTCAAGATTTTAAGTTTGAACCAAAAATCCATTCCTTATTTATTTATTTTATTTATTTATTTTGTCGCATTTCTATGCCGCCCAACTCCCAAGGGACTCTGGGAGTTGAGCGGCATAGAAATGGATAAACCATCCTAAACATCCAATTTGAAAAGGAGAACTGATTTGGGCCGGTCTTTTAAGGGTCCTTGCGTCACATTGTTCCAAGGAGAGATTTTAAGATATATATGTCTGCTGCATTCCCCAGTCAACTAAATAAGTTATCGGGTTAAAAAAAAATAAGATGGGCTTATGTTGCCTTCTGTGAATTTCTTCCTCATTTTCAAGGGGATAATCGACTGAAGTCTGTATGGTCTGTTGTAAAATCTTCCCAAGGTTTGCTAAAGAGAATCAGTTTGGGCAAGTGGTTTTGGCTAGAAAGTGGGAGACGGTGAGTTCCAGTCCTGCCTTAGGCATGAAAGCCAGCTGGGTGACTTTGGGCCAATCACCAGGAGACGGTGAGTTCTAGTCCCGTCTTAGGCATGAGAGCCAGCTGGGTGACGTTGGGCCAATCACCAGGAGACGGTGAGTTCCAGTCCCGCCTTAGGTATGAAAGCCAGCTGGGTGACTTTGGGCAAATCACCAGGAGATGGTGAGTTCTAGTCCCCCCTTAGGCATGAAAGCTGGCTGGGTGACTTTGGGCCAATCACCAGGAGACGGTGAGTTCTAGTCCTGCCTTAGGCATGAAAGCCAGCTGGGTGACTTTGGGCCAATCACCAGGAGACGGTGAGTTCTAGTCCCGTCTTAGGTATGAAAGCCAGCTGGGTGACTTTGGGCCAATCACCAGGAGACGGTGAGTTCCAGTCCCGCCTTAGGTATGAAAGCCAGCTGGGTGACTTTGGGCCAATCACCAGGAGACGGTGAGTTCTAGTCCCCCCTTAGGCATGAAAGCTGGCTGGGTGACTTTGGGCCAATCACCAGGAGACGGTGAGTTCTAGTCCCCCCTTAGGCATGAAAGCTGGCTGGGTGACTTTGGGCCAATCACCAGGAGACGGTGAGTTCTAGTCCTGCCTTAGGCATGAAAGCCAGTTGGGTGACTTTGGCCAGTCCCTCCCTCTCTCAGTCCAACCCACCTCACAGGGTGGTTGTTGTGGGGAAAATAGGAGGGAAGAGGGAGTATTGTGTGCGTTTGCTTCCTTGAGTTATTTGTAAAAATAATAAAGGAAGGAACTAAATAAAATAGTTAACAATATAAATAGCAAAATAAGTAAATAGGCTGTAAATAGCAAAGTAACAAAATAAATAACTAACAAAACATGTAGCAAAATAAATAAATAACAATAACAAAATAAACAAGAAATAAAAATAGAAAATAAATTACAAATAAGAAAATAAATAACAAATAAAACAGATAACTTGATGCTCTTCGTCAAGAATGAATGATTGAAGTATCCGAATAAGAAGATTCATATAGCTTATGAATGAATAATATTAAGTAGTTTATGTTTGTTTTTTCTGAGTTATAAGGAGTTAAGGACCTAGGGAGAATATGAAATGTAATAATTTGTTAGCACATTTAGTTCTTGGTTTGTGAATGCTATATCCTGTGCTCGTTTTGGGAAGTCTAGGGAGGGGGGGTGGGGGGGAGGGAGGGGAAGGGAGGGTGGGAAGGGGAGGGGGGGTTGAGGGGGGAAGGGTGGGGGGTGTGAAAATGTTTGTATTTTTCATAAAACTTTTCAATAAAAAAAAAAAAGAATGAATGATTTTTAGCAATGCTGGGGCTGGAAAACAAGACTCCAATCCTTGCTAACCAACTTTGTTGCTCTGAGTAATTTGTTTCTTTTATTCACTGATTAAATTGATATGACACTCATCACACTGTCCAACAACTCTGGGCAGGTCGACTTTATTTATTTATTTATTTATTTATTTATTTATTGGTTCAATTTATATGCCGCCCTTCTCCGAGACTCAGGGCGGGCTTACAATGCATTAAGCAATAGCCTTCATACTTTTGTATATTTATACAAAGTCAGCTTATTGCCCCCACCATCCGGGTCCTCATTTCACCTACCTTAGAAAGGATGGAAGGCTGAGTCAACCTTGAGCCTGGTGAGATTCGAACTCGCAGTAATTGCAGGCAGCTGGCAGCTAAGTGCTACTTAACAGCACTTTAGTCCACTGCACCACCAAGGCTCTTGAGTTGCATCCGTGGGGTTGCCCCCTAACCTTAACCGACCCCCTCCCCCTTGTTCAACCTTCCCCTTGTTTCTGTTTGACTCGCAGGACGGAAAAGGCTTTGGAATCGGGGAATGGTCTGGGGGAAGATCAAAGGCTTCTCCTGGTGGCCGGCCATCGTGGTGTCCTGGAAGACGACCTCCAACCGCCAGGCGGCCCCTGGCATGCGCTGGTTGAAATGGTTTGGGGACGGAAAGTTTTCGGAGGTGAGGGGCGTGGAAGGGGAGGGGGATAGTTGAGAAGACGGTCAGTCCCTTTGGCTCTCATATCTTATTCATCTATCATTTTCTTAAGCTGTGGTTTGTGGAATCAAAACACAACTAGCTGGGTTCCGACACTTTAAACCACGAATGATGGTTTACACATCACTGTGTTTTTTTTGTAGAGACCAACTGAAAGCAATTTTCCAACTTAGATGTATTTTTAATATATTTTCAAGAAAGCTTGCAGTCAAATTTATTTCCTGGTTTACGATTTGATAATAAATTGCATGGAAAAGTGCTTTCCCCACCCGACCCCAAGTCAGTATGTACAAAATACTATATAAAATTCCGCCAGGCCGGGCTATCAAATAATAATTTTTAAATTGGGGTATTAAAAAATTTTTGGGGTTTTAAATCAGCCAAATCTATTTAATTATTTTAATTTTTAATCATTGTTGTGTCTTGTGTTTTTAAATGGCTGTACACCGCCCTGAGTCCTTCAGGAGAAGGGCGGTATAGAAATAAAATTATTATTATTATTATTATTATTATTATTATTATTATTATTATTAAAATATACATGGCCTTTTGAATCTTAAACTTGAAAGTTTGAACAATTAACCAGTGGAACAGCTTGCCACCAGAAGTAGTATGAGCTTCATCACTGGAGGTTTTTAAGAAGAGACTGGACAAACATCTGTCTGGAATGGTATAGGATCTCCTGCTCAAGCATGGGGCTGGACTAGATGACCTCCAAGGTCCCTTTGAACTCTGTTATTCTGTATTCTGTATGAATACCACACTTATCACTACAAAAATGAGAATGGGTCTGGAGGCTAAAACGTATGAAGAATGGTTGCGAGAAACGGGTATGTCGAACCTAATGAAGAGAAGGATTAGGGGTCACTTGACAGGAGTCTTCCAATATTTGAGGGGCTGCTACAGAGAAGAAGGGGCCAATGTATCCTCCAAAGCACCCGAACCAGAACAAGAAGCAATGGATGGAAACTAATCAAGGAGAGAAGCAACATGGAATTAAGGAGAAATTTCCTGACAGAATAATTGACCAGTGGAACTACTTGCCTCCAGAAATTGTGAGTGCTCCATCACTGGAGCTTTTAAAAAAGAGACTGGACAGCCAATTTGTCTGAAATGGTATAGGTCTCCTGCTTGAGCAGGGGGTTGGACTAGAAGACCTCCAAGGTCCCATCCAATTCTGTTATTCTGTTATTTCCCTTCCTGTAACAGAATAACAGAGTTGAAAGTCTTCTAGTCCAAACTGCAGAGGTGGGGATATTAAAGGAGGTCATGGAAATTCACGGTAAAGAAGTCACCAAGTTTGCCTGATTTTAGACACGGTTCACTACGTCACCTGTTCAAGGAGAGCTGCTGAAAGGGACATCAGAGGTCTTCTAGTCCACCCTATGGTCAAGCAGGAGACCTTATACCATTCCAGACAAACGGCTATCTAATCTTTTCTTGAAAACCTCCCGTGATGGAGAACCCACAACTTTCAAGGACCGGATTTCTTAGTGTTGTTTGCAACAGGGTTTGTTAAACTGCCCTGAATTATGTGCCTATCGGTCCATCCATCCACTAGTCCTCAAGAGGGCTCTTTGCGGGAGGTTGGCAATGGGCATGTCCGTGCCTTTTTGTTGTTTTTTTTTTGCAGTTTTCAAACCCAGTTTAGTTTTAAAAAAAAAGGATGGCAAAAAACTGTTGTTGCTAAGTAATTTATGTATTTGTTAAATTTGTCACCTATCTCGCTGTGGGGCTACTCTAGGTGGCCTACAATGATAAAAAGAAGGGGGGGGGGGAAATGAAAGCTGGCTGGGGAATCCTGGGAGTTGAAGTCCATCCATCTTCAAGTGGTCCCAGAGTTGGGGAGTTGTCAAGTTTTGAGGTCGTCTCAAATAAATTGCATTTCAAACGAAGTCTTTGATGAAAAACTCCCATTTTATTAAGCATGACATTCTAACCGACTCAATCGAAGCCAACACTGACTTCCAGCCCCCAAACCCTCCCTTTCTGTTCCCCACTCCCCTGCACTCATTGGCCATCTTCCAAGTCACTCTACCCCTAATCTACTGCTCCAGCTCAAAGGAATTTCCCCCTCCCATCCATCTCCTAGGGGATATTATCTCCAGGGAAAATAAGTAGGTGAAAAGTCAAACGTCCCTTTCCAGACGCCTCCGCTTCTCCTTCTTATGTCAGCACTAGAGTAAATGAAGCTTGAAGTGCTGACAGGAGTTGAGGATTCTGCCCTGGGGTGGGGTCTTTTCTTGGATGGCTGGGATAAAGAGACGAAGGTCAGAGTGGTTGGGTCCAGTCGCTTTCTCCTTATTGAATCATGGTGGCGCAGTGGTTAGAGTGCAGTACTGCAGGCTACTTCTGCTGACTGCTGACTGCCTGCAATTTGACAGTTCGATTCTCACCGGATCCAGGTTGACTCAGCCTTCCGTCCTTCCGAGGTTGGTAAAAATGAGGACCCAGATTGTTGGGAGAAAGAGGCTGACTCTGTAAACTGCTTAGGGAGGTCTGTGAAGCACTATGAAGCGATATATAAGTGTAAGGGCTATTGCTTGTGAAGGAAAGAAAAAAGGAAGGGAGGGAGGGAGGCAGGCAGGCAGGCAGGCAGGCAGGCAGGCAGGTAGGCAAGGTGACCCAGTGGTTAGAATGCCATATTGCAAGTTAACTCTGCCGACTGCCAGCAGTTCGATCTTGACTGGCTCAAGGTTGACTCAGCCTTCCGTCCTTCCGGGGTGGTGCAGTGGTTAGAGTGCAGTACTGCAGCCTAATTCTGCTCACTGCCTGCAATTTGGCAGTTCGAATCTCACCAGGCTCAAGGTTGACTCAGCCTTCCGTCCTTCCGAGATGGGTAAAATGAGGACCCAAATTGTTGCGGGGCAAGAGGCTGACTCTGTCGACCGCTTAGAGAGGGCTGGAAAGCACTGCGAAGCGGTATATAAGTCTAAGGGCTATTGCTATTGTTGCAGATCTCCGCTGACAAACTGGTGGGTCTGGTACATTTCCGGGAACATTTCAACCCGCCACGTTTCAGAAGTTGGTGTCCTACCAACAATCCATTCTCCATGTTTTGGAGGTAAGAAGGGGCTGGGTGGAAAGAAAACAGGAGACCACCAATCATTCCACAGTCGCCCCACCCTCAGAGAGCCCCAAAGACCCCTCAGTCGTTCTCTTCTTCCTCCTCCTCTCTGCAAACTCCCCTCTCTTCTAGCACTGATGATGTTCCCTAGTTGGGCCATGAAACATCTGCCAGAAAGCATCCAAGCTCAGAGAGCACCAAGGACCCCACAGTTCTCCTCCCCCTCCTCTTCCTCTCCTTCCTTCCTTCTTTCCTTCCTTCCTTTCTTTCCTTCCTTCCTTCCTTCCTTCCTTCCTTCCTTCCTTCCTTCCTTCCAGCACTGATGATGTTGGGCCATGAAACATCTGCCAGAAAGCATCCAAGCTCAGAGAGCACCAAGGACCCCACAGTTCTCCTCCCCTCTCTTCCTCTCCTTCCTTCCTTCCTTCCTTCCTTCCTTCCTTCCTTCCTTCCTTCCTCTCTTCTTCCTTCCTTCCTTCCTTCCTTCTAGCACTTCATGACCCCTAGTTGGGTCATGAAACATCTGCCAGAAAACACCCAAGCTCAGGGAGCACCAAGGACCCCACAGTTCTTCTCCTCCTCCTCCCCTCCTCTTCCTCTCCTTCCTTCCTTCCTTCCTTCCTTCCTTCCTTCCTTCCTTCCTTCTTCCTTCCTTCCTTCCTTCCTTCCTTCCTTCCTTCCTTCCTTCTAGCACTGATGATGTTCCGTAGTTGGGCCATGAAACATCTGCCAGAAAGCATCCAAGCTCAGAGAGCACCAGGGACCCCACAAACCTTAACCCAAAAGCTACAGAAGACTGCAGTAAAATCGCCATTGATTGCCCTTGAACGGACATTCCTCCCCTTATTTACTGATATATTTTTGTGAGATTTTTTTTTTGTGTACGCTCCCAAATCCAAACCGCTCCAGGTGGGCTACGAAGCAATGCTTCAAAACCCATCCATGCTGGCCCCCTCCTGTTAAAAAAAGAGGCTGGGACCCTTACCCGAATGGGATTTGGGCAGAATCTTTGCACTGGCATGGTGAGTGGGGAGGGGGCTTCTGGGCAGTTCCTCCAGCTCAGTGCCCCCCCAGCCCCAATCCTGCTGTGACCAAACTTCTTGTGGATGGCAGGTTGCAAGTAGCCGAGCTGGGAAGACTTTCTCCACCGTGGCTGGGGAATCTCTGGATGAGAAACTGAAACCTATGCTGGATTGGGCCAACCACGGATTCAAACCCGCTGGAGAGAAGGGGCTACGGCCCCCCACCCCAAGACTTTGGGTAAGACACCCCCCCAGCCCCAGGCTTCACCAGCAAAGGGCAGTGGGGTTTTTGTCTGTGACCACGCGGGCTGGGTTTTTTCTTCTTCTAATTTTCTTCTTTGAAGACATTTCGCTTCTCATCCAGGAAGCTTCTTCAGCTCTGACAGGACTTCAATTTTGCATGGAATTGAACTTTCGGGGAATCCGATGGTGACTGTGGTATAGGGGTGGGTGGGTGCGTCGAGCTGGTCTCTCTCCCTTGCTAATGGCATGGGGGCCTGTCAGATGGGGGGGGGGGGGCTTTGCCAGTGATCCTTCATCTCTGCCATCTCCTTTGGGGAAAATGACCTGGACTCTGACCTCTGCTGCCTTTCTTTCTTTCTTTCTTTCTTTCTTTCTTTCTTTCTTTCTTTCTTTCTTTCTTTCTTTCTCTCCCACCTCCCTCCTCCTTCCTTCCTTTCTCTTTTTCTTCCTTTCTCTCTTTCTCTTTCTTTCTTTATCTCCTACCTACTTCCTTCCTTTCTCTTTCTCTCTCTCTTTCTTTCTTTCTTTCTCTCTTTGTTTATCTCCCCCAAATTAATTCCTTGCTTGCTTCCTTCCTTCCTCTCTCCGTCTCCTTCCTGCTTTCCTCCCTCCCTTCTTTCTTACCTTCTCTCCTTCCTCTCATTCTGTCCTTCCTTCCTTCCTTCCTTCCTTCCCTCTTATCCTTCCTTCCCCCTCCAATCTTCCTTCCTTCTTTCCTCCCTTCTTATACCTTCCCTCCTTCCCTTCATTCTGTCCTTCCTCCCATTCCTTCCTTCCTTCTTCTTTCTCTCTTACCCTTCCTTCCCCCTCCAATCTTCCTTCCTTCTTTCCTTCCTTCTTATATCTTCCCTCCTTCCCTTCATGCTGTCCTTCCTCCCATTCCTTCCTTCCTTCTTCTTTCTCTCCTATCCTTCCTTCCCCCTTCGATCTTCCTTCCTTCTTTCCTTCCTTCTTATACCTTCCCTCCTTCCTTTCATTCTGTCCTTCCTCCCATTCCTTCCTTCCTTCCCTCTTATCCTTCCTTCCCCCTCCAATCTTCCTTCTTTCCTTCCTTCTTATACCTTCCCTCCTTCCCTTCATTCTGTCCTTCCTCCCATTCCTTCCTTCCTTCCCTCTTATCCTTCCTTCCCCCTCCAATCTTCCTTCTTTCCTTCCTTCTTATACCTTCCCTCCTTCCCTTCATTCTGTCCTTCCTCCCATTCCTTCCTTCCTTCTTCTTTCCCACTTATCCTTCCTTCCCCCTCCAATCTTCCTTCCTTCTTTCTTTCCTCCCTTCTTATACCTTCCCTCCTTCCCTCCTTCCCTTCATTCTGTCCTTCCTCCCATTCCTTCCTTCCTTCCTTCCTTCCTTCCTTCCTTCTTTCTCTCTTATCCTTCCTTCCCCCTCCAATCTTCCTTCCTTCTTTCCTCCCTCCCTTCTTACCCCTTCTCTCCTTCTTCCCATTCTGTCCTTTCCCCCTTCCTTCCTTCCTTCCCTTCCTTTCATCCATCTTCCATCCGTTTTTCTTCCTTCTTTGTTTATGTCTATGTCTTTGCCTTCCTTCCTTTTCTTTTCTTTTTCCTTCTTTCCTTCCCTTCATCCAGGAAAGAGAGGCTCAACCACAACTCTCAAAATCCTTGCGAACTTTAAATTCCACATTTTATTTTGCAAAACAGGGCTCCTTTAAAAAAAAAAAACTGTAATACCCAAAAGGACAGAACATAGCTCCATCTAGGTTTACCCCATAATGCTCAGCTTTTCTTCGCCTAATCGTGGTTTGCTGAGTAAATTGCTCAAATCTCAATAAGCCAGCCAGCCTGGCTCACCAAACCACAATTTCGGGGCGTGTCCACAAGCTGACTCCCAAGGCGAAACTATCACGTTGCGGTTGTATGAATGAGTAACAATACCGGTTCCTGGGAAAGTGGGGATACTTACACCCATGTGTCTGACTGTGGTTTGCTTTGTTAGCGTCTCCTCGTCAAACCCGTCGGTTGTTTTTCCTTGCTTTTGAGTATCATGGTGGCCAGTTGGGCGAAAAGGAGGAAAAAAGTTGCTTATTGGAGCAAATCTGTGCCTTTGATGCTTGCTGGTGCTGGTTTAGCCCATTAACCACGATTCGTGGTTTGACAGGAGGGGCCAAACTGGGGCTATTGGGACTCTTGTCAAAATGGAGAAATCTATGGTGGCTGAGCTGGGGCGTAAATTAAGCATAAGAGGTTCGTTCATTTAATTTCAAGGTTCAGAGGCACCTTTGCGAATGATTCGGCTGTCTGTATATCCGTTTCATTTTCCTATCGTTCCTCACTTCCATGGATCAGCTCAGGTGCTTCGGTGTGATCTGGACAGGCAGTCCTCGACTTATGGCCACAACTGAGCCCAGGGTTTATATTTACTAAGTGAGACATTTGTTATCTGAGTTATGTCCCTTTTTACGACTTTTCTCCCCCCACCGTTGTTAAGCGAATCGCCGCCATTGTTAAATTAGTCACACGATTGTCACTGGCTTTGCTTGTCAGACGGTCGCGAAAGGCGATCCGGGACACTGCAGCGGTCATAAGTATGAGTCCGTTGCGAAGCATCTGAATTTCGATCGTGCGAGGATGAGGACGCTGCAAAATCGGGCAGGGATTCACTTAAGAACCGCCTTGCTCAGCGACGGGAATTCTGTCTTAAGCAATGCGAAATAGCTAAATTTCCATGCAATTCTTGAGCCTGTCCAAAAATGATTGCATTTTTAAAAAAAATTATTATTAGTGCCTCTGTGTTAAAAAGCCGACAAAAATAAACAAACGAAAAATAAAATAAAAGCTCCATCCTCGACTTTAGACGGCCAAAATCGGAGGCCGAAACTTGACGCGGCTAAGCAAGAAACTCGTCGGGGCCCCCATTTCGTTTGTTAAACGGGAATCGCTGCCGTCGTTCCATCCGTCATGCGGTCGTTAAGCGGATCCTGCTTCCCCCACCCCACCCCCCTCGACTTGGCTTGTCAGAGGAGATCACAGCAATCGTCATAAATGTGAGTCAGCTGCCAAGCGGCCGAAAATTTTGATCGCGTGGCCCCGGGGGGATGCCGCCACGGTCGTAAGTGTTTAAAAGTGGTCCTAAGTCCTTCTTTTTTTTCAATGCCATTGTAACTTCGGTCACTAAACGAACCGCCGTAAGTCGAGGACCGCTTGTAAATTAAATGAACAGAGAAAGGGCAACAGAGGGGGAAAGGGTCTCCGTAGCAGCCAAGTCAGAATTGGAAGCTTTGAGGGCCCCCCCCCCAAACACACCCTACAAAACACGAAGTGTTTTTGCCCAGAGGCATGTGCAAAGCGCTTTTCCTTCTCTATCTTAAAACTCTGGCACATCTGGAACGCCGGGTTGCAACATTGGGAGATGTGCAATTTGCACTCGGGGCTGTTTTCTGTTTGCGGAGACAAAGCAGGACCTGTTAGCCCAGATCGTGGGAAGCGGGGCGTGGAGGCACGCACCCCGATTTTGCCAGGAAGAGGCCAAGCCAGCCCCACCTCCACCCACCCACCCCGAACCTGTGGGCAAGGCAGCTCCGTAGCCGAGCGTGTGACACGCGGCATCTTCGGCTGGGTGTCCTTATTCTACTACAGCGCGAAGGAGGATTTTCCACCGTCGTAGGTGTGAAAAGAGGCGTGCCACCTCCTCACACCGCTGCAGAAGACAAAACTGGCCTTTGGGGAATGCAAAGAGGGGTTTCTGAGCATGTACAGAAGGCCGGTGTACACAAGACAAAAGTGGAAAGCCGAGCTTGGCCTGTCGAGAGTGCAAAAGGAGAGGGGTTTCTGAGCGTGTACAGAAGGCTCTTTGGGTGTCTATATGCCGGTCTCTTTGGACAGCTAGAACCAAGTCTCAAAACTGGAGTCATCATTATAATCCTTCCTGGGTCTTGTAGTCAATAGTTGGCTCTCGCCCTGCGCCCCATCCAGAAAAGAGGGGGGGAGGGTGGACCCCAAAAACAGAGGGCTGCCCGTCCTGCAAAAAACAGGCCTCGTCTTGAAATTCAGAGCGGTTTCTGATGTTGTTTTCCTCTCTTAACTAGTCTGGAGTTGGAAACGTTCCCTTGTTTTCTTTCCAGTGGAGACCAGCAAATAGAATCCTTACCCAAGCATCTCTAAGCAGGAAGGGATATTCCCATCATGCTTTGCTCTCAGCCGGGATGCTCTGGCTTGCTTTCCTGCCTGCTATGAACAGCCAAGAGGGGGTCCCTCCCTCCCTATCTATCATCTATCCATCTATCCACTCCTATCTATCATCTCTCTGTGTCACACTTCTCTCTCTTTTCATTATCATCTCTATGTCATCTATCCATCCATCCACCAATCCTCTGTCACACCCTCTCTTTTTATCTATCATCTGTCTATCTATATATATCTTCTCTCACACACAATCTATCATCTCTCTCCTATCTATCTATCTATCTATCTATCTATCTATCTATCTATCTATCTAATCTAATCTATTTTCTTGTCTCTATCTATTATCTATCCACCCATCCACCCTATTTTCATCTATCATCTAGCTATCTAATCTACTTTCCTGTCTCTATTATCTAATCTAATCTAATCTAATCTAATCTAATCTAATCTAATCTAATCTAATCTAATCAATCTTCCTGTATCTATCTATCTATCTATCTATCTATCTATCTATCTATCTATCTATCTATCTATCTATCATCTATCATCTATCTATCATCTTAACTTTCTTGTATCTATATATATATATCTTCTCTCTCACAATCTATCATCTATTTATCTATCTATCTATCTTTATCATTATCTATCTATCTTTCTTGTATCTATCTATATCTTCTCTCTCACACACAATCTATCATCTATTTATATCTATCTATCTATCTCTTATCTATCTTTCTTTCTTGTATCTCTCTCTCTATATGTATAATCTCTCTCACACACAATCTATCATCTATTTATATCTGTCTATCTCTTATCTATGTCTATCTATCTTTATCATTATCTATCTATCTATCTATCTATCTTATCTATCTTATCTATCTATCTTTCTTATATCTATATATAATCTTCTCTCTCACACACAATCTATCATCTATTTATATCTATCTATCTATCTATTATCTATCGACCTATCTATCTATCTATCTATCTATCTATCTATCTATCTATCTATCTATCTATCTATCTATCTATCTATCTTATCTATCTATCTTTCTTGTATCTATATATAATCTTCTCTCACACACAATCTATCATCTATTTATATCTATCTATCTATCTATCTATCTATCTATCTATCTATCTTATCTATCTATCTTTCTTGTATCTATATATAATCTTCTCTCACACACAATCTATCATCTATTTATATCTATCTATCTATCTATTATCTATCTATCTATCTATCTATCTATCTATCTATCTATCTATCTATCTCTATCTCAGATAGACACAATGCAACCTTTGGGTGCGTTGACAACATCCTGGTCTGCTTCCCCTCCGCCAGTGACAAGCTGCCTGCTGCCGTACCCACCCTGTGCCCTGCCGTCTCCGGCTGGCACGGACTGCATCCTGTGTCTTCCTCCTGCGTTCCTGCTCCTTTGTTCCTCCTTGCCAAAGCGTCCCGGAGGGTGGTCTCCGGGGGGGGAGAGGGGGGGCTCCCGGGCGCCGTGCTTGGCCCGCTCTACTCCTCCGGTAGCCCTGCCAGCCTTCTTCCCTTCTGCCCGCCCAGCTCCCTGACAGGATGATGGAAAGCGTCATTCGCCGTGCCGTAAAAACTGTTCTAGAAACTCAGTCGTGCAGAAGCGATGCCACTCCGTTCTTCCCGGGGGGGGCGGGGGGCTTAACTCTTCCTCGGCCAGAGGAGCTTCCCACGGGGGGAGAAAGCAAGGCCTAAAATGTGGGGGGGGGTGTTTTTTCTGGCTCTCCGTCCATCCTCGGCTTCTCCAAGGTAGACTGCCTCTGAAGCTGGAGGCTCGGCGTCGTGAACACCCACACCTCAGCGTCTGCGGGTGAGATAAACGGACCGGCATTTTCCCTTCCCGAGGAACATTTAAGGACTTCTCTGCAACCCGATGCCAGGCAGAATATTTGTTTTTTTTTCTTTCCCTGGCCGGAATTACTCCGGGTACTTCTCCTCCCCGGGTGCAAAATAATATTTTGCGTTTAATATTGTTGTGGAAATCAAATGAAATAAAATAAAAACGCGTCACTCTTTCCTAAGTCGTGGCGTTGAACAATCGGCGTACGGGCCGTCCTCGGCGTACGACCAGATTGGAGCCCAGCGTTCCTGGTGCCCGAGTGAGACGGTCGTTGAGTGAGCCATTTTACGACCTGTCTTGCCACTGCTGTGTAAGCGGATCCCTGCCGTCATTAAGGGAGGTGCCCGGTTGCTAAGTGAATCAGGCTTCCTCCCATTGACTGGTCAGAAGGTCGCACAAGGGGGGGGGGGGGGGGGTCCCGTGACTCCCCCCCCCACACCCCCGGGATCCTGCAACCGTCATAAATACACGTCTGAGTCTCGATCGCGCGACCGCAGGGATGCCGCCCATCCTCATCGATGTAAAAACCGCTCCCAAAGTCACTTTTTTTTTACTGCCGTCATAAGTTGGAACGGTCACTAAATGAGCCGTGGCTTGAGATTTGCAGATTTACTTTACCAAGACGATTCCCGTCCTTGAGAATCGTTCTGCAGCTTCCGTAACCCCCAGACGGGACGAGCCACGAACGGTAGTGAGACGCACAGCACCCCTGCGAGGTAGGACAGTGGCGTCCGAACCCCTTCGGGTGTCGAATCCTTCCTTTCTTCCCGTCGCCGGAGTTCTCACTTGCTCCCTTCCCCCAGGGCCGCTGCGGCAGAGTTTGAGACTGGAAGGGCAGCCAAGCAGCTCTCTGGCGAGAGTGAGTTATGGTGTCCTTTCCTACAAGCGCGCGGCACGTCATACGGCAAAGCTCAAGGCTAAGAGAGTGCTTGTGGGGGGGGGATTTTGGACACGCCCCCCCTCTTGTTGGACGGACAAAAGCGGTTTCCCCAAATTCTTCCGAATTTCCCCCGCCAGTTGCATCCGATTCAAGACACAATTTCTGGAATCCAGAATTAAGAAGGGGGAATGGGGGGGGGACCCTCCGAGGTCTTCTAGTCCGACCGCAGACACACACACCCCCCCCACGGGGGAAAGCCAGGTTTGCTTAACAACGACGTCGCTGACTGCGAACAACCGCAGTGGTGCGCTGAACAAAACGGCGCAAGAGAAAGGCGTAAGATGGGGCGAAGCGCGCTTCGCTGCTATCTCACTTAGCAACCGAAATTTTGATTCCATTGTGGTTGTAAGTCGAGGACTACCTGTGTGTGTGCGTGCATGTGTGTGTGTGTGAGCGAGAGAGAAAGAGAGAGAGAGCACACACACATATAAACAGACACATTTATACATGTATGGTGTATATATGTATATATGTATATATATACATATATACACACATATATACATATATGCATATACACACACATCTCTATATATACACACACATGTGTTTACAGAGAGAGAGAGATGGAAAGAGATATGGAGAGAGAGCGATATGGAGATAGATTAGATGATAGATAGATAGATAGATAGATAGATAGATAGATAGATAGATAGATAGATAGATATGGAGAGAGAGATGGAGATAGATTAGAGAGAGAGAGAGAGAGAGAGAGAGAGAGATGGAGAGAGAGAGATGGAGATAGATTAGATAGATAGATAGATAGATAGATAGATAGATAGATAGATAGATAGATAGATAGATAGATATGGAGAGAGATATGGAGGTAGATAGAGAGAGAGAGATGGAGAGAGAGAGATGGAGATAGATAGATAGAGAGAGAGAGAGAGAGAGAGAGATGGAGAGAGAGATGGACATAGATTAGAGAGAGAGAGAGATGGAGAGAGAGATATGGAGATAGATTAGATAGATAGATAGATAGATAGATAGATAGATAGATAGATAGATAGATAGATAGATAGATAGATAGATATGGAGAGAGAGATGGAGATAGATTAGATAGATAGATGGAGAGAGAGAGATGGAGATAGATAGAGAGAGAGATGGAGAGAGAGAGATATGGAGATAGATTAGATAGATAGATAGATAGATAGATAGATAGATAGATAGATAGATAGATAGATAGATAGATAGATAGATATGGAGAGAGAGATGGAGATAGATTAGATAGATAGATGGAGAGAGAGAGATGGAGATAGATAGAGAGAGAGATGGAGAGAGAGAGATATGGAGATAGATTAGATAGATAGATAGATAGATAGATCTGTCTATCATCTAGCTATCATATAGAGATATAAATAAATAGAGAAGAGAGAGAGAGATTAGAGATAGATGATAGGTAGATAGAGAGATAGAGAGATGTAGAGATATAGATAGATAATAGAGAGATAGAGAGATAAATAGAGATATAAAAGTAGGTTTCTTTTTTATTCTGGAAATGCAAATCAGCATCAAAAGCTCACGCGATCCGGCTTGTGCAAATTGGTTGAAGATTCTTCCCCGCCAGAACTGATTTTTTTCTTTTTCTTTTTTTTCTTTTGCTTAATATTCTGAATAAACAGAGCCTTCTTTCCTTCCTTCGCTGGGAGAGAAACAGCTCTTTCCACTTAGAGAAATCTTTAAGCAGGCACAGAGGCATTTATCTCCATACAAATGGCTGTAATCCGTGCCGGATCGATCTTTTTTTTTTCCCCTCCTTCTCTCTTTCTCTCTCTCTCTCCTTCTAATTACTTTTTTTTCCTTTTCTTCTTTAATGCTCCCAGAATTTGCAAAACGCCGAAGGTAGCTTCAGAGGAGGCAGAGGTGATAGTGGTGTGGGTTTTTTTGCCTCAACCTGTTCCGCCGTGCCTGCCTCGCAGGGCCGTTGTAAAAAAAAATTAAGTCATTGCCATCGCTGGCGTTTTTTTCCCCCATTCCGGCTTCTCTTTTTTAAATTTTATTTTTATTTATTAAACGTTGCGTGCCGCCAGTTCTGGCTGTAAAGTGACTCTTGGCTTGGAATAGAGCAGTTGGGGATAAACCAGAAGGGGTTTCAGTCTAGGCGTTGCCCCCCACCAGAGGGTCAGAGTTCCTCTGAACATGTGCAGAGTGCTTTTTTTCCTTCACCCTCTCTCTCTCTCTCTCTCTTTCCCCTTTCAAGTCCTCTCTTCCCAGTCTCTGTGAATCCCTCTCTCTCTCTCTCTTGTTCTCCTTGTCTGCCAGAAGATTGAAATGGCTGTCTTTACCTCTGCACATGTGCAGAATGTTTTTTTTCTCTCTCTCTCTCTCACTCTATTCTTTCTTTTTCTTTCTGTTTCTGTTTCTCTCTTTTTTCTCTGTCTTTTTCTTTCTTTCCTTCCTCCCTCCCTCCCTCCTTCCTTCTCCTTTAATTGTCCTTCCTTCCTCCCTTCCTCTCTCCCTCCCTCCACTTTCTTTCAATCTTTCCTTCCCTCCCCTCTAATTCTCCTTCCATCCATCCATCCTTCACTTGTTTCCTTCCTTCCTTTCTCTCTCTCTTTTTCTTTCTCTCCTTCTCCCTCCCTCCACTTTCTTTCAATCTTTCCTCCCCTCCCCTCTAATTCTCCTTCCATCCATCCATCCATCCATCCATCCTTCACTTGTCTCCTTCCTTCCTTCCTTCCTTCCTTCCTTCCTTCCTTCCTTCCTTCCTTCCTTCCTTTCTCTCTCTCTCTCTCTTTCTTTCTTTCTCTCTCTCCTTCTCCCTCCCTCCCCTCCCATCTTCGCAGTTTGGCGCTCCATCTTTTCCTCCCTCCCCAGTCTGCCAGACGACTGACATTGCTGCCTCTGGGCATGTACAGAGTGTTTTCCCCCACACATACTCCTTTTTCCCCCCCTTTTCTACGGCTTTTCTCCTACCCTTTGAGAATTAAAGCCGGGGGGGGGGGAGAGAGAAAATCTTGTTCTGGAGAACGGTAAGCGGGATTAAATTTGTGTTTTTCTCACTCCCAGCTTCTGGCTGGGTGTCAGATCCGTGCACGCTCGGCTTCCCCCTTGGGAGAAGCGTCTCTCTAACCCTTCGCTTGATTAGCGGGCCTGTTTACCAGCCTGCCTGTGGTTTAATAAGCCCCATGGCAGGAGACGCTCTCTTGGGGTGGGGGGGCCGCGAGAAGCCCCAGCGGCCCCCCCTCCCCAGAGGGAAACGACTGGGGTGTTCTCCGCACACGACAAGCGGTTTTGCGCTGCTGGCGCGTTGCAAAAGCTCGCTCGAAATGTCTTTATACACCTGCTCGAGCAGGCCGAAATTCCACAGGTGACGTTGCGAGCGGCCCCTGTCAACAAGCCGTGTTTTGCAAGGCAAAGAGTCTCCTGGGGCGGGGGCAGGGCAGGGGGGGAAAGGGATAGAGCCTCCTGAGTAGAGGCAGTCTACCTGCACTCTCCCGGCACCCAACAGGAGGCGGGAGGCGTGGCCTCTTAAAGGGGAGGAATACACCTGCTCGAGCAGGCCGAAATTCCACAGGTGACGTTGCGAGTGGCCCCTGTCAACAAGCCGTGTTTTGCAAGGCAAAGAGTCTCCTGGGGTGGGGGGGCGGGGCAGCGGGGAAAGGGATAGAGCCTCCTCGAACAGAGGCAGTCTACCTGCGCTTTCCCGGTCCCCCGAAGCAGGCGCAAAGGAAGGGGCCCTCTCTTCTGATAGGTGACTCAGGAAGGGGAGGAACGGGGGCAATTTTTACGAACCGTCCTTTGCTCCTCCGTTGTTAAGGGGATCACCGCCACCGCGGTAAAGTCGTTCAGCGGATCCGTTGGCTTTGCTGGTTGGACGATCACAAAAGGGGAATCGCGCGACACCGCCACCCCCCGCGGCCGTCATAAAGACGAGCCGGTTGCCTTCAGCGTCCGGATTTTGATCGCGTGTCCGCGGGGACGGTGTGAAAACTGCTCCGAAGTCACTGTTTTCAGTGTCGTGAAATCACCATCATCATCTTCTTCTTCGTTTAACGATCCCATAATCCCTTGCGGGGTGGAATCTGAGCAACTGAATGGAGCTAGCAGAGTATTTTACTGGCCGGATGCCTTTCCTGTTTGCCAGGGCGGAGTTTTGTCCAGCAGATAATATTCTCATTGTGCCCAGAGAGAGAGAGAGAAATATCTGCTTCCACCTAGGATCGAACTCACAGCCTCCTGATGGTGAGGCCAGAGCTCCACCTCTAGGCCACCGCACCACTCCTCCGAACGGTCACTAAATGAACCGTTGTAAGTCCAGGACCACCTAAACATTTCTGTTTGCAAGTCTTTCTACATTCCTACTCTGCTGTCTCCAGCGACCGCCACGTCCGGTATCCTATAGGATTATGTATTTCAACGCAGCGAGGCCGAGCCGTAAAGCTCACAGGGCAAACCACGATGCCCGTGCCCCCCCCCCCCGCCCCCCCGGTGCCAAGCTGCCCAACCACACGGCTTGACGGTGCCAACAGAGGCAGGATCTGACTCAATTCCTGCTTGGGTTTTTCGCAGGCCGCTCGCCAAACGAGCGGGGCCCGTCGAGGCTTGTCAAGAGACCTAAATCCACGGGAACATTCCCAGGCGTAGATCTTAGGCTGGTGGGAAGAGCTGGCATGTTCCAGAAACTTGGCCTGGCAGATGCTTTGGGAGAGAAGATGGCACGGGGCCCGAACGGGAATGGCTGCAGGCAGTTCCGGAGCAGGGCGATTCACCCCAATTTCGAGCATCTCCTCTTCTTCCAGCCGACGGGAGGCGGGGAGGAGGGGGGGAAAAACAACGCCTCCACGCCGGATTCTTTTCCAATATTATTTTCGGTTTTTTTTTCAATTCCGAAGAGGCAGCAGATGGTCAGAGATTTGGTTTTCCTGGGACGAGGTGCCTTTGCCAAGAAAGCCAAGCTGGAGAAACGAGGGGCTCGAAAAACACCGCTTCGGAACATGCACGGAGGGCCCCTCGGAACCTGCGGCTCGGAAATCTCCCCGCAGCGCAATCCCGTTCTCCGGATTGTGCTCCGGATGTTCCCGACACGCCAGAGGTGGGGTTTCAGCAGGTTCGGACCAGTTCTGGGGAACCGGTAGCGGAAATGTTGAGTAGTTCGGAGAACCGGTAGCGGAAATGTTGAGTAGTTCGGAGAACCGGTAGTAAACATTCTGACTGGCCCCGCCTGCGTCTATTCTCTGCCTCCCGAGTTCCAGCTGATCGGGAGGAAATGGGGATTTTGCAGTAACCTTCCCCTGTGGGAAGGTGTGGCTTGGTGGGCGTGGCTTGGTGGGCATGGCAAGGGAAGGATACTGTAAAATCTCCATTCCCTCCTGATCAGCTGGGACTCGCGAGGCAGAGAATAGATGGGCCAGTCAGAATTTTTACTACCGCTTCTGTGGGTGTGGCTTGGTGGCCCCATCCCCACCCCACCTCCAGGGGAAGGATGCTGCAAAATCCCCATTTCCTCCCGATCAGCTGGGACTCGGGAGGCAGAGAATAGATGGGGGAGGCGAGGCCAGTCCGAATTTTTTACTACCAGTTCTCCGAACTACTCAACATTTCCGCTACCGGTTCTCCAGAGCTGGTCAGAACCTGCTAAAACCCACCTCCGGCGCGGCAGCAGTGCCGAAAACCCCGCCGCTCAGCTGATCGTCGGACGCATACACACGCTAAAACCTGGAAGTTCGGCTTTTCCGGAGGGCAGTCCCTACAAGGGCGTGCGCGCACATGCGTGCCTGATATTTCCACGCGACCTTTTTGGCACTCGGTGCCGAAAAAGGTTTCGCCATCCCTGCCTTGTGGGCGGGCGGGGACGGGCCCACTACCGGTACGAACCGGCTGAATTCCACCTCTGGGTTCGGCAGTTTTGCAAGGCGGTTTAGGCCCCTGACGGAGGCCGAAAGATGATTTGGAGAAGGGGAAGGAAGAGAAAGAGAGAGAGGGAGAGAGAGAGAGAGAGGATCTTTTTGATTTGATTTGATTTCTTTTCTTTCCCCGACCTCAATGCACCATTGCAGATGTCACCGCCGTTCCTGTCCTTCATGCCACGCCGTTTTTTTCGCGGAAGCGAATTAATTGGCGAGCCTTGGGCTCGCCGTGTATGCGCGCACCCCCGTGTGTGTGTGTGTGTCAGCGGGCCGCGTCTCAGGCTGTCACAATTATCAAAGCGGCCCCCCGATTAGAGCCGGCGGGGGTCTCCCCGGAGCAGATCAGAGCCTGGCTTGTGACACAGGATCAGCGTAATGGAGGCTCCCAAGAGAGACTCCCGGTTGCCGGAATTGAGTAACAGGATTAGCGGTGGTGGAAGCAGAGGGGGGGGAAGAAATGGGGGGTGGATTTCTGGACCCCCGCCAGCCAGCGTGCAAAACCTCGCAGCCCCTAGCCTTAGCGTCCTCTGGAACGGCAGGGCCCATCATCCTCGGCCCACGGGCTAGGTTCCCCTTGAAATTGCCTTGCAGGGGTCGAAGCTGGAACAGGATGCAAGAGCTGGCGTGAGGATGAAACAGAAGGACGTTGGGAAGGGAAGGGAGGAGATAACTAAGATGGTAGCTTGTGGTTTGTGGGGTGGGGTGGTCTTTCCTGAGTATTTTTATTTTTATTTTAGTTTTATTTAGTTTTGCGGGTTTAGATTTTACGGTTCGTAGCTCTATGGGCTCTTCAGATGGGGAGGGAGGGAGGGAGGGAGAGAAAGAAGGGAAGAAGGAAGGGGAAGTGGATAGGGAGGGTGGGCGGGTGAAGAGGAAAGAAAGGAGGAGAGAGGGAGGAGGAGGAGGAGGGGATGAGGAAGGAAGGAAGGAGTGAAAAGGAAAGAAAGAGGAAGAAAGGAGAGAGGGAGGAGGAGGTGAGGAAGAAAGGAAGGAGTGAAAAGGAAAGTAAGAGGAAGAAAGGCGAGGGGGAGGAGGAGGTGAGGAAGAAAGGAAGGAGTGAAAGGGAAAGAAAGAGGAAGGAAGGAGGAGAGAGGAAGGGGGAGGAGGGGATGAGGAAGGAAGGGAGGAGTGAAAAGGAAAGAAAGAGGAAGGAAGGAGAGAGGGAGGAGGTGAGGAAGAAAGGAAGGAGTGAAAGGGAAAGAAAGAGGAAGGAAGGAGGAGAGAGGAAGGGGGAGGAGGGGATGAGGAAGGAAGGAGTGGAAAGGAAAGAAAGAAAGGAAGAAAAGATGAGAAAGGAGGAGGAGTGGGTGAGAAGGAACAAGAGAGGGGTAGGAAGGGAAGGAAGGAAGGAAGATTGGAGGGGGGAAGGAAGGAAGGGTCGATAGGGAGGACAAGTGGGTAAAAAGGAAAGAAAGAGGAAGAAAGGATGAGAAAGGAAAGACGGAAGGAGGAGGAGTGGGGGAGAAGGGAGGGAAGGAATAGGATGAGAACAGAAGGAAGGAAGGGAGAGAAAGTGGATGAAGAAGGAAAGAAGGAATAGAATAAGGTTGGGAGGAAGAGAGGGAGGAAAGGAGGATGAGGACGGAAGGAAAGAAGGAAGAGAAGAAGATGAAGGAAGAAAGGAAGGAAGGAATAGGATGAGAACAGGAGGAAGGAAGAGAGAATGGATGAAGAGGGAAAGAAGGAATGGGATAAAGAAGGAAGGAAGGAAGGAAGGAAGGAAATAATTAATAAATAAATAAATAAATAAATAAATAAATAAATAAATGAATGAATGAATGAATGAATGAATGAATGAATGAATGAATGAATGAATGAATGGGGAAGGAAGCCTTTGGGCCACCTCAACAGAGGAAGAAGAAGCAGGAGGGCAAGAGGAAAACTGTTTGGCCCATGATGTCTCCAGATCTCTCTCTCTCTCTCACACTCACACACACACACACACAGACACACAAACACAATTACCTGCTTTTCCTCCGGAGCTCCCTTGCCTTAATTGCCTTGCAAAGATTGCAATTAGTGCCTCTTGACATCGTGAGCATCTTTGCTGCTCCTTCAAACAGCCCCTGCAGGGAAGGAGGCCTGGCTTGTCCTCCAGAGCCCAAAATCCCCCCTGGTCCTTTGCGAACCGACCCCGGGGGGGGGGGGGGGGCAGAGAAGCTGCTCCCTCGGTGGCGGCAACGCTTCTCAACCTGAAGGCAGGTGCTAAGGGTAAGCAGCGGGAGATCAGAAATATCAGCAGGCTTTAAGACGGGTGGACTTCCACTCCCAGAATCCCCCAGCCAGCATGCTTTCTTTCTTTCTTTCTTTCTTTCTTTCTTTCTTTCTTTCTTTCTTTCTTTCTTTCTTTCTTTCTTTCTTTCTTTCTTTCTTTCTTTCCTTCCTTCCTTCCTTCCTTCCTTCCTTCCTTCCTTCCTTCTTTCTTTCTTTCTTTCTTTCTTTCTTTCTTTCTTTCCTTATTGAATTTGTATTGAATTTATGTTGGGTGGACTTCAACTCCCAGAATCCCCCAGCTAGGCATGCTTTAAGATGGGTGGACTTCAATTCCCAGAATTCCCCAGCCAGCATGCTTTAAGACGGATGGACTTCAACTCCCAGAATCCCCCAGCCAGCATGCTTTAAGACGGATGGACTTCAACTCCCAGAATCCCCCAGCTAGGCAGGCTTTAAGAGGGGTGGACTTCAACTCCCAGAATCCCCCAGCCAGCAGGCTTTAAGAGGGGTGGACTTCAATTCCCAGAATTCCCTGCCAGCGTGCTTTAAAATGGGAGGACTTCAACTCCCAGAATCCCCCAGCTAGGCATGCTGTAAGATAAATGGACTTTGACTCTCAGAATTCCCCAGCCAGAACACATTATTATTTATTTATTTATTTATTTATTTATTTATTTATTTATTTATTTTTATTTATTTATTTATTTATTTATTTATTTATTTATTGAATTTGTATTGAATTTATGATGGGTGGACTTCAACTCCCAGAATCCCCCAGCCAGTATGCTTTAAGAGTGAACTTCAATTCCCAGAATCCCCTGCCAGCCTGCTTTAAAATGGGAAGACTTCAACTCCCAGAATCCCCCAGCCAGCATGCTTTATGATTGGTGGACTTCAACTCCCAGAATCCCCCAGCCAGCATGCTTTAAGATGGGAGGACTTCAACTCCCAGAATCCCCCAGCCAGCCTGCTACAAGTCCACACTTTTTAAAGTAGCAGAGGTTAAGAAACATTCCTGCAGAATCAGAAATGCAACCCTTCTCTTTCCTGGACCGCGCTGTGAAGCCCCATCTCTCTGCCCAGTGGGGCCAAGCATGATGGGGTCTGGAATTCCCCCTCTGCTGGCCAAAAAGGTCACCAAAGGGGGATCACATCCCCCCCCCAGGGACACTGCGACTGTCATAAATACGAATCCATTGCCAAGCATCTGATTTTTTTTGATCGGGGATGCTGCGACGGTCACAAGTGTGAAAAACCCTCCCAAGTCGCTTTTTTTTCCCACTTCGAACGGTCACTAAACGAACTGTCGTAAGCGGAGGACCACCATACGCAAAGATGCGGTTATATATTATGTTGCTTTTTCCTCTCTTTTTTTCCCCCCCCACTTCCTTAGAAGGTACCGAAAAACGGCTTTATTGCAGAAACGTTTGCAATAAAAAATATTATATATATATATATATATATATATAATTTTAATTTGGTCTTTTTAAATTCCATTCTGAAAACATGTGAAACGCGGTAAACAGAAGGAACAGCCACGTTTAGACAGCAACGGGGGGTCGCCTGCCAAAAATCCGGAGGGAAAAAAAAAATCATACAAATTGTTCTGAACTGTCAGGGAGGAAGGGAGGGAAAGGAAGGAAAGAAAGGAAGGAAGGAAGGAAGAAAGAAAAAAAAAAGAACAGGGTTTGAATCATAGTTTACCAAATCGGCTTGTCCGAGACCTTGGCGGCTTTTCACGGTGGGCTCAAAACAAACCCACCCCCCTTAATTAAATTCCCTTCGCGTAAATCAAGTTATTTTAAAGAAAATCGATGGGTGCGCATCGCAACGAATGAAGGGGACGTGGGGTGGAGGAGGAGGAGGAGGAGAAAAAAAATGTGTCGCTTCTGGAACCCGGATCTGGGCAAGTGGGATTGGGGGGGGGAAGAGGGGGGGGGGGGTTTTCCGTCGGATGGGTGAAGGCTGTGACAACCTTGTGGCTACTCGGAGCAAGAGGACTGCAGATGGATGTCCGGTCCAATTTTAGGAGCTGTCCATCACCGGGGGGTGGAGGGGGAGAGGTTGGAGGGACCCCCCCCCGGCAGTTTGAGAAACACTGATGTCATTTAAAAGCAAGGACATTCCAGAGCGAGTCGGGCCTGTTTTTTGGATAAATCGATTATAAAGTATAAAGGTTCTTTTTTTTTTTCCTGCCCCCCCAAATAAATAATGCCAGGCTTGGACAAGGAGGTTGTGTATAGGTCAGCTTGGCTGAGACAGAAAGGATGAATGGGGAAATGATAAATTCGTTCCTTTCTTCCTTATTTATTTATTTATTTATTTATTATTAATTCAATTCATATGCCGCCCTTCTCCGGAGACTCAGGGCGGCTTCCTTCCTTCCTTCCTTCCTTCCTTCCTTCCTTCCTTCCTTCCTTCCTTCCTTCCTTCCCTTCTTTTCAACCACTCCTCTTTATAACTCTTCCCTTCCCTTCCTTTTTTCCTTCCTTCTTTCTTTCCTCCCTTCCATCCTCCTCTTCTCTTTCTTTCTTTCTTTCTTTCCTTCCTTTTCACCCACTCCTCTTCGTCTTTATTTGTCTTCTCTTTCCTTGCCTTGTCTTTCCTTCTCTTCCCTTCCCTTCTCTTCCCTTCCTCCTTTCCTTTCCTTTCCTTCTTCCTCCTTTCCTTTCCTTTCATTCCCTTCCCTTCTCTTTTCTTCCCTTCCTCCTTTCCTTTCCTTCTTCCTCCTTTCCTTTCCTCTCCTTTTTCCTTTCCTTTCCTTCCCTTCCCTTCCCTTTCCTTTCCTTCTTCCTCCTTTCCTTTCCTTTCCTTCTTCCTCCTTCCTTTCCTTCCCTTCCCTTCCCTTCCCTTCCCTTCCTCCTTTCCTTTCCTTCTTCCTCCTTTCCTTTCCTTTCCTCTCCTTTTTCCTTTCCTTTCCTTTCCTTTCCTTTCCTTTCCTTTCCTTTCCTTTCCTTTCCTTTCCTTGTCTTTCCTTTCCTCCTTCTTCATCTCCTCCTCCTTTTTTTCCTTCTTTCTTCTCACCCATTCCTCCTCTATCAACTCTTCCCTTTCCCTTCCTTCCATCCATCCATCCATCCATCCATCCATCCATCCATCCATCCATCCATATCTTCTCTTTCTCCTCTCTTTCTTTCCTTCCTTCTTTTCACCCACTCCTCCTCCATGTCCTTCCTTCCTCCCTCTCTCCCCTCTCTTATTTCTCTGATTTTTTTCCCCCTTGCAATCTCTCTTTCCAGAGGGAGAGGGGGAAAGAACTTCTGTACATGCACAGATACCCCAGTTTGAAAAACTCCTCGTGGGAAGCTCCTTCCTCAGCCTAACTCCTCCTGGCTCTTCCCAAGCTAACCTTCTCCTCCTTCTCTTCCTTCTCCAGCTTACGGCGAGAAGGTTACACGGTCCAGGTGAATGTCAACGACTACCTGGACATCTACTGCCCACATTACAACACCTCGGTGCCCGAGGGGCGCATGGAACAGTACATCCTCTACATGGTGAGCCTGGAGGGGTACCAGACATGCGACATCAGCCACGGCTTCAAACGCTGGGAATGCAACCGGCCTCGCGCCCCACACAGCCCCATCAAGTTCTCGGAGAAGTTCCAGCGTTACAGTGCCTTCTCACTGGGTTATGAGTTCCACGCTGGCAACGAATATTACTACATCTGTGAGTCGGCCGTCTTTCTCTCCTTTGCCCTAACGTTTCATCGGTGGGATGTGTTTTTCCTTTGGGTTGCAATCCAAAAACTTATAAGTAACTGATAAGCATTTAGCAATAGGACTTAGACTTGTGGGCAGAATCAGCCTGCAATATTGAATTCTAACAGGAGGGAAGGAGGGAGGGAGGAAGGAAGGAAGGAAGGAAGGAAGGAAGGAAGGAAGGAAGGAAGGAAGGAAGGAAGGAAGGAATAGCAATAGCACTTAGACTTATATATCGCTTTTACAGCCCTCTCTAAGCGGTTTAGAGTGTCAGCCTCTTGCCCCCAACAATCTGGGTCCTCGTTTAACCGACCTCGGAAGGACAGAAGGCTGAGTCAACCTTGAGCCTGGTGATATTCAAACTGCCAAAATGCAAGCAGCCGGAAATCGGCAGAAGTAGCTTGCAATACTGCATTCTAACCACTGTGCCACCGCGGCTCCATTGATGGCCAAATGCTAGACCAGGAAGTTGGCTCGGTTTGGAGTCCCACCTCCCCTTGTCCAGTCGTGTCCAGCTCTAGAGGGCTGAGGAAGCCATCATTGTCCGAAGACATTTTCCACGGTCATGTGGCCATCATGGCTATACGCCAAAAGCACACAGAACACACCTACTTTCCCACCCAAGTGGTACCTATTTATCTGCTCGCATTTGCATGCTTTCGGACTGCTAGGTGCGCAGGAGCTGAGGCAAGGAACGGGAGCTCTCCGCTTCGCACAGCGCCCGGGTCTCAAACCCAGGCTGTCAGCTTTCCAGCTGACAGGCTCAGCATCCTTGATACGTTCGTGCAAAATAGGTCGATCAGGGTTTATCGGTCGTGAAGACTGCACGTTACGTCCCCGATTCGGGCCGTGTCGTTCCAGACACCAGTTAAGTGGGAACGATGTACTGGGAGAAGTGTCCGTCTTGAGCATCCCCAGTGGGCGAAATCAAACACCAAATTAAGGTTTTGCCCCGAGACCACAGGGCAATGCCAAACTTGTATATCACAGTTTGTTAGACCATAGAATGATGGTCTATCTGAGGTTAAGGGGCTTCCTGTAGGCCGAGTTCAGACAACCCACTCCCTCACGGACTACAGGTAGTCCTCAACTTACATCCATTCATTTAATGACCGTTTGAAATCTCGACGGTGCTGAAAAAAGTGACATATCCTCAGACTTACGACCATGGGAGCATCTCCATGTTCATGTGATCAAAATTAGAGCCCTGGGTAACCGGATATGTTTACAACAGTTGTAAGGTTTTAGGATTATGTGGTCAGCCATCACAGCCGGGTTCCGACAAGTAAAATCCATGGAGGAAGCTGGATTCACTTAGCGATGGACCCAGTTCCCAGTTGTGGTCGTAGGTTGAGGATTACCCGTAATTGACTCCATTTAGGCTTCGATCTGCAACCTGGGGCTCGTCGATGTGTGGTGCAAACCTTCAAAATGCAATCGATTGCATAAACTGGGATTAAGTTCTTTGGCAGTTTAGCGGCTCAACTAAGCAGGGGAATATGGCTTTTGTCCACCAGGGGGAGCCCTCAACCAAGCTATCTTTTAGGCTTCTGCAGCCTAGCTTTTCTCCAGTCCTCAACCTTTGGCAATACGGATTCGTCATAAATGTGAATTTTATTTCTTCCTCCTCTCACAAAAACATTTGCAATTGGGGTGTGTGTGACTTTTTAAGGGACCCGAGAGTCCTGCCTCCCACCTTTTGGGCTTCATTTAACAACTGCAATGATTCGTTTAACAACCACAGCAAGAAAGGTCGTAAAAACAGGCCCAAACCACTGACTCGCTTAGCAACAGAAATTCGGCTCCCAGCGGAGGTCGTAAATTGAGGCCTGCCTGCAGATGGCATCCCAAAAAATCCGGTTTCAAAGCAGTGGCAAAATTCAGTACTGTTGCCAATCTCTCATTTCTCTTCCCCACAGCCCTGCGAGGTAGGTCAGGCTGCCCACCTCGTGCCTGACCGTGTATTTTTGAATGACGTACAGGCAGTCCTCGACTTACGGCCACAACCGAGCCCCAAGCTGCTAAGAGTTTTGCGCCATTTTGCGACCTTCCTTGCCGCAGTGGTTAAGGGAAAGTCTGCCGTTAAGCGAGTCACACGGTTGTGAAGTGAATCCGGCTTTCCCACTGAACTTGGCTTGTCCAAAGGACATCACACAACACACACACACGCACACACACTGAGGACACTGCGACCGTCATAACTACGAGTCCGTTTGCCAAGCGTCCGAATTTTGCTCACGTTAACCATGAGGATTGCAACGGTCACAAGTGTGGGGAAAAAAATGGCCCTTTTTCGGTGCCGTCGTCCCTTCGGACGGTCACTGAACAGACGGTCGGAAGGCGAGGACTTACCTGTGTTGTCAAATAAACTGTCAATCAGGGATCACGCAACCCAGGGGCACAAAAACCGAAGGAACCACCTACGGCAGTGACGGCTAACCTTCTGGCTGTCGCGTGCCAAAAGTGGGGGTTGTGCTGGGGGGGGTCACGTGGGCGTGTGCCCAAACCCATAATTCAATGACCCCCATGCCCCACCACCCACACACATGCACGCGATGGCAAAAAGGTTAGTGGTGGGCCTGGTAAACTCGTTTTTCACTTTACCCAGGCTCCAGAGTCTTTCTTGGAGCCTGGGGAGGGCAAAAACAGCCTTCCTCACCCGCCGGAGGCTAGACAGCCCATTTCCCAACTTCCGGTGATTTTCTGCTTTTTTTTTTTGGGCCCCTCCCCCCCCCCCCCCCCCCGCCCCAAGATTTCAAATCTCTGGTTTAAAAATCGAAGCTGGGAGGCAAAGAAGCCCCTTCCTCCATTTGCAGCTGAGTGCTATTGCCGAAAGCAGCTGCGGTTCGATTTTCTCTCCGTAATTACGCTCCGATCAAGCTGTGAGATTAAACATTTTACTCAAGATCGGAGTACCACCCCGCTCTTCGCCCCCCCCCCCCCCCCCCCCCTTCGTTTCCCCGCCCCTCGGCAAGGAAAAACTGCTCCGGATCAATTTGTTAATGGCTCACAAGACATCCAGAGGAGGAAATAAAAATAAAATGTGGGGTGGGGGGGGGGAGAGGGGGAGGGGTGCCAGGAGGTGGGGGGAGGGGGCCGACTGCATGGGGAATATTTGGGTGGTATCCAGTGTGTTAAGTCGGGGTGGGGGTGGGGAGAAGGTGTGAGGTCTCCAGGTTGGGCTAGGGGAGGATGGGAATGGGAGTTGGTGGAGAAGGAGAGGGGGAGAGACCGAGGGAAGGAAGGAAGGAAGGAACTGAGGAAGGAAGAAGGGAGGGAAGGAAGGAAGAAGGAAGGAGAGGGAGGAAGGAAGGAGAGAGGGAAGGGAGTTGGAGTGAGTGGAGGAGGAGGGAGGAAAGAAGGCACCGAGGAAAGGGAGGAAGGAAGTGGAGGAGGGAAGGAAGGAAGAAGAGAGGAGAAAGAAGGAGAGGGAGGGAAGAAGGAAGGAAGGAAGGAGAGAAGGAAGGGAGGGAGAACAAAAGAAGGAAGGAAGGAAGGAAGGAAAGAAAGAAAGAAAGAAAGAAAGAAAGAAAGAAAGAAAGAAAGAAAGAAAGAAAGAAAGAAAGAAAGAAAGAAATGATTCTAGTCCTCATTGTTCAAAAGACTGAGGCTTAAAGAAGATGAGGTTCCCCCAAATTTGCCCACTGATCCATCCCACCTCATTTAACCTGCCTGGTTCCTGCCCCCCCCAACAAGAATCTCTCAGCCGATCTGGGGATTAAATCTTCTTCCTACCAAGCCAGGATACGGTGAAACAGGTCAGAGATGGCCGACACCAATTCCGTCCTTGCCTGTTGTTGTTATTTTCCAGCCACTCCGACGCACAATCACCGCCGGTCCTGCCTGCGGATGAAAGTCTTCGTCTGCTGCCGTTCCCGTGAGTGACCGCTTCCTTTCTCCATTTCCACCCCCCCTCTCGTACCGAAAGCGTTCGAGATCTGTACTACGGAATTCGCACCGCCCTTGAGAAATTCCGGTCCTTTCCCAAACCAAGCTGCTAGTCCTCATGAAGGGCTGAGATTTCTTTTCTTCCCCGCCCCCCTCTCCGTGATTACAAGGCGGCCCCTCTGACCCTCGATACCCGCCTGGGAAAAGTAATTTAATCTTTGCGAAAAACTTACTCCTTAAGTTTCGGATGCAAAATTTACATCGCCTATCGCTGAACTACCGTGCCCATTTGCAGGAGCCTGTACTCGGGCCTTGGGGACAGGAGGGCAGCCAATATCTTGCTGGGGAAGGGTCCTTCTCGTATCCCACCACCCCTGGAAGTAATGCCTTCCCCCCTCTCCTGCCCACAGCGTCGTTTTCTGGGGACAGAGCGGTACCAACTCTTCCGCCATTCACTATAGGGCCCGAAGTGAAGATTGAGGATCTGGGTGAGTGTCCACATTCCTTTGCCCGGGAAAGTTGGGTGGAGGGGCTGGGACTACCCACCCTCAAAAAAAACATATCATCCTGCCTCTCTGCGAATTGGGTCTCTTGCTGGAAGAGGCTGAGGAATCTCCCAAATTTTGTTGGAGGCTCTCAGGTCGAGGACGACTCGCCGCAGCCACTCGCCGCGAGACAATTCAACGCTGTTTTAACAGAATAACAGAGTTGGAAGGGACCTTAGAGGTCTTCTAGTCTGACCCCCTGTGTCAGCAGGGGACCCTGCTTAGTTTCAGACCAATGGTGGTCCAACCTCTTCTTAAAAAAACTCCGGTGTTGGAACAACCCCGCAATTTCTTTTAATCGTTTCATTCAGTGATTATCGGCGACCACGTTTTTGGTCGCAATCCTTCTGGATTGACTTTCTTTTATTCTTATTGTTATTGGCCATGGTTCTGTCGAAATTAATCTTAACTTTTGTATTTGTTGAATTGTCTCACGTTGTTCCGCCATGACTTGGCCGTGGCGAGTTGTTCCCCCCGCCCCGTTCCGCTCGAGGGTTTTGCGCATCCTCGTCGCGATCACTTATCCTATGCGGCGCGGTGTCGAGAAACAGCGTTTTGAGCAGGATTGACTGGGGGAAGAGGGCACACCCTACACTTCCACCTCTGATTTGTCCCCCCTACCACTTTTTAATCCTCTCTCCCTTTCTCTTTCTCTTCCCTCCCCCAAATACAGATCATTTTAACCCCGAGATGCCGAAACTGGAGAAGAGCATCAGCGGGACGAGTCCGAAGTGGGAACATTTGCCTTTAGCCCTGGTGGTGGCTTTCTTCCTTATGATTCTCCTGGCCTCCTAGCTTGTGTGGATTGAGAGGGGGAGGGGGCCCAGCAGTAGCCCCCTCCCCACACGGGCTCGGTTTCCTCCCCAAGGTCTCCTTGGCTGTTGATTGGCGGACAGAGAGAAAGAAACAAAAGTATATTCACCTGTGAAATTTCAGAGGGAGACACACTTGACATGGCTGGGTGGGAAGGTCGGGTGGCCGAAGAGAGCAGCGAGATTTTCGTGGGCATAACTCTCCTCCATCCGGATATCATGATCCCTGCTTCAGCGTCTTCTCCGCTTTCTACCAAACGCTGCGGAACGACCCTGCTTTAAAGGCAGGATCCAGAATTTAAGACACACACACACACACACACACACACACACACACACACACACACACACACACACAAATTGAGGGGGGGAGGGAGGTCTTCTTTTCTTTTCCCTTTTTTTTTTTAAAAAAAAATTATCATTCTGCTATTCCTGAGCGCGGCGACTTTGTATCGCCGTCCTTGTATCCCTATCGTTGTCTCGTCTCGCCCGTACGAGCGGACAAATGGGCGGACGTACCGGCGAGATCGTCCTCGTAAAGGATTTTGGGAGGGTCAAGGACACGGACCATTTGTTAAGCCTGGCCATTTGGGGAAAGGTGGAAGAGGCGGCCAGGGAGTGAGTACCCCGCACTTGGAGAGGGGCATTGCGTCCCCACGGAGCTTTCGATGTCCGAGATTTTTTGGGGAGTCCATGCTGTCGTCTCCCCGGTGCTCATCTCGAGCTCAACGGACACCCGATATTTTTGGGACGCGGGGGATCCTGTACATATCTCGTGTGTGTTCTGTACAGAGAGGCACCGTTATTATCTTGTGTCTATAGATTATATGAAATTGTTCTCGTAACGGGGTGGGGGTTGGCGCGGAACAGGCACCGGCCTGCCTGTTTAAGCCAGAGTCTTTTTTTTTTCTCTTTTTAGGGGGGGTGGTTGTGGGGCAGCTCTTCCTGTCTGTCTTCTGTGAAGACCAAACCTATGCAAGTGGCACAGTCACTTTTTTTTTCTTTCGGGGGGGTGGGGGGGGGGGAGGGGTGGGGGGGGGGGGGGGGGCAAGGTAGTTAGTAAAGGGGCCGGCAAAATCCATGGAAGGAAAAAAAAAAAAAAAGGGCGATGATGATGATAATACGGGGCAAAAAAACCGAAGAAGATTTCTCTCTACGTGTACATGTGTTGGTTGGTTTTACGGCTTATTTTTGTTTTGTCTTGTTTTCTTCTTCATTTTTGGGTTTGGGATTTGATTTATTTTTTTATTTTATTTTTTTGGGTTTCTTTCCCCCTAAAAGAACTTTGGCTTGTGGTTTTCATATACTTCCTCTTAGTCTATTAAAAAAAAAAAATTTAAATAAAAGGCGAAGAAAAGAGAAAAAAAAGACACGACGGAGTGGTCCCTTCCTTTATTTCCATCCTGGCGTCTTCGTTGGTTAGTTATAGATCAGTGTCGGCGAACCTTTTCGGCACCGAGTACCAGAACGGGAGTGCGCACGCATAGGAGTGCCGGAAACCGGAAGAGCAGTTCCCCGGCACGCGCTGAACTTCCGGTTTCTGGCATGTGTATGCGCACCGGTCCCGTGGTCTTCCGGTGACTGGCACGCATGCATGCGGAAAACCAGCTGTCCGGAGCACATGCCGGCGCGCAGCTTCCTGGCGCACAAGCTGCTCTTCCGGTTTCCAGCGCTCCCACGTGCGCGAAGACCAGCTGGCTGTCACGCCGGAACCCGGAAGAGCAACGGGCGTTGGCTGGCGTGCCCGGAGAGATGGCTCTGCGTGCCACTTCTGGCATGCGTGCCATAGGTTTGCCATCACGGTTATAGATCATTGGCTGATGAGGGGGTGGGGTTTGAGGATTTGGGGAGGGGGGAAAACGGGGAGGAGGGCAGGCTTGTTTTCATCGATTAATATCTCATTTTCTCCTTCCTCTTCTTCTTCCTCTCCTTCCGTTTCCTTCTTTCCCTCTTTTTCTCCCTTTTTGTTTCCTTTCCCCTTTTCTTCTTCCTCTTCCTCTTTCTTTGCTTCCCCTTCTTGTTCCTCTTCCTCCTTCACTTCTTCCACATTCTTTCCTTCTTCCTCCCATTCCTCTCCTCTTTCATTCCTCCTCCTCTTCCTCCACCTTTTCTCCTCCTCCTCTGCCTTTCCTTCTTCCCCTTCCCTTCTTTCTTTCTTTCCCCTTCTTCTATTTTTCCTTTTCTATCTCTTCTTTTTCTTCTTGGTCTGATTCCTTCTTTCATTCCATCTTTCAATCCATCTTTCATTCCCTTCCGGGTGCGAAAATGGGGAGGAGGGTGGGTTTTTTTTTTAATCAATGAATATCTCATTCTCTTCTTTCCAATCCCCTTCCTTCTCTTCTTCCTCCTTTTCCGGTTCCTTCTCTCTCTCTCTTTCTCCTTTTCCTTTCTCCTTTCCTTCTTCCTCTTTTCTTCCCCTTTTTTCATCCCTCTTCATTCTCCTTTTCCAGTTCCTCTCTCTCTTTTTCTCCTTTTCCTTTCTCCTACTTCCTTTTTCTTCCCCTTCTCTCATCTCTTCCTCTCCACCTTTTCCGGTTCCTCCTCTCTCTCTTTTCTCCTTTTCCTTTCTCCTTTCCTTCTTCCTCTTTTCTTCCCCTTCCTCTCGTTCCTCTTTCTCCTCCTTTTCCGGTTCCTTCTCTCTCTCTTTTTTTCTCCTTTTCCTTTCTCCTTTTATTTATTAATTCAATTTATATGCCGCCTTTCTCCAGAGACTCAGGGCGGCTTCTTTCTTCTTTCCTTCTTCTTTCCTTCTTCTTTCCTTCTTCCTCTTTTCTTCCCCTTCTTCTCGTCCCTCTTCCTCCTCCACTTCCTTCCTTCCCATTCCTCTCTCCCTCCTTTCATCCTTTCCCCTTCTTCTCGTTCCTCTTCCTCTCCTTCCCACTCTTTCTCTCCCCTCTGGTGTCCTCGGAAAGGGACAAAGCTCCATTTCTCCAGCCCAGAATGGATAAATCTTCCATATTAGGTCAAGAAATCCAAGTAGGTTGGCCACAAAAACGGGACCTGCACAACGTTGAATTATTCAACTCCGGACGGGGACATTTCGATCCGGATTTGTTTCGGTCCAGAGTTCAGGATGAAGGCCGATTTGGTTTTCATCTCTGGATGGAAAAACGAACGAGCCGTTTAGCTGGTGTAATCCGATTAGGTCCCACGCGCTGAATAAATTTGCTTTTCTTTTTGGGAACAGAACAAAGTACAAGACAGACTTGGTAACAAGCGTTTTGATTCTCTGCGGCAGGAAAGGGTCTGAAAATCCCTGGTATGTCTGATTATTCACCGCTTCATTGGAAGGAACGTGTCAAAACCCGACCACAAATTTATCTTTAAATTCCCTTTCTTTTCCTCCGTCCCCAATTCCATTGACAGCTAATCCTTGAGTTACAACAACCGTCTGCTTAATGACCGAGGTTACAACAGCACTGGAAAAAAAAGCACCTTAAACCTCTTTTTCATACTGTTGTAGCATCTCCTGATCCAAATTTGGACGCTCGGCAACTGCTCGTATTTTTAATTTTTAATTTTTAATTGTATTTTAAAATTATGGGTATTTTAAATTATGGGTATAAATTCAGCCAAATTTATTTAATTTATTTTATTCGATTTTAAATTTTGTATATTTATGTGTTTTATTTCATGGCTGTACACCGCCCTGAGTCCTTCGGGAGTAGGGCGGTATAGAAATTCAATAAATAAAAAATAAATAAAAAAATAAAAGCCAGGGGGGAGGGAGGGAAACCGGATTCGCTCAACGACCGCGCCGCTAACTGAACCACTGCGATGATTCGCTTAACCACGGTGGCACGAACGGTCGTAAAACGGGACAAAACTCACTTCGCGAATGGTCTCGCTTAAGCCGTGCACGTTTTGGCCTCCGTTGGGGTTTCATAAGTCCGGAAGCGCCTGTAAATTTTTGCTTTTCTCTTTCTGTTTTTTTTTTTTGCAGCTCTTTGTCATTTGGTTCTCTCTCCTTCTGGTTCTTTGGATTTTTTTTTTTTCATTTAGTTTTGTTTTATCTTATTCATCCAATTCGGAGCCCGCCCCACAAAGCACCACGATTTTTCCGCTTCGATTTTGAGGCATTGTCCGTCCCTTCCACCGTCCCTTAATATCAACTCGCCCATTATCCACGATTGATGATGATCGATCCAGAATCGCTGCAGAAACGTTCAAGGGCAGAGGAGGAGGGGAAGCCTGTTTCAGAATCAGAATAGAGCCGGAAGGGACCTTGAAGGTCATATAGTCTGACCCCCTGCTTTAGCAGGAGGCCATATACTATTACGCACAAATCGCTTGTCCGATCACTTCTTGAAAACCCCCCAGTGATGAAAGGAGGGAGGAAAGGAAAGAAAAGAAGAAGGAAGAAAGAAAGGAAGAGAGAGAGAGAGAGAGAAAGAAAGAAAGAGAGAAAGAAAGAAAAAGAAAGAAGGAAGGAAAGAAAAAGAGAGAGAGAAAGAAAGAAAAAAGGAAAGAAAGAAAAAAGGAAAAGAAAGAGAAAGAAAGAGAGAAAGAAAGAAAAAGAAAAAGAAAAAGAAGGAAAGAAAGAGAAAGAAACAGAAAGAAAGAAAAAGAAAGAAAAGGAAAGAAAGAAAGAAAGAAAGAGAAAGAAAGAAAAAGGAGGAAAGAAAGAAAGAAAGAAAAAAGGAAAAGAAAGAGAAAAAGAGAGAAAGAAAGAAAAAGAAAGAAGAGAGAGAAAGAAAGAAAGAAAAAAAGGAAAAGAAAGAGAGAAAGAAAAAGAAAAGGAAAGAAAGAAAGAAAGAAAGAGAAAGAAAAAGAGAAGGAAAGAAAGAAAGAGAAAGAGAAAAGGAGGAAAGAAAGAAAGAAAAAGAAAGAGAAGGAAAGAAAAAAAAGAAAGAAAAAAGGAGGAAAGAAAGAAAAAAGGAAAAGAAAGAGAGAGAAAGAAAAAGAAAGAAGGAAAAGAGAAAGAAAGAAAAAAGAAGGAAAGAAAGGAAAAGAAAGAGAGAGAGAGAGAAAGAACACCGCTATCGCATCCCCTGTTAGTCCTCCTTTTCTCCAGATTAGCCAAATCCAAAATCTGACACCGTTCTTATGTGGTTGTGCGAAGGCCTATTGTCTCGTTTTCCCGGTCGGGACGCCTCCGGGACGAGCTGGGGAAGACGGTTGGGGGAGTTTCCCCCCCCCCTTTGATCCGGATGACAGACAGCTGGATGAGTGGCAGCGATGACGGAGACGTCTCTGCTACGGATGTGACCTGGCTGGAAACTCGGTTCCCGACAAAATTTTCCTACGACGCAAAACAACCCATCACCTTTATTTTCTCCCTGTAGCTCTGATGAATCATGGAACAGTCTGGAATGGTTCATCCTTAACCTTTTGCACCAACATCTAGAGACAGAGGTGAAGGGGGAGGCCTGTTGTGCAGTCCTCCCCAGCTACCTTTTGCAAATCTTGACGTGTGTCTCCAGGGCCGTTTCACAGCTGATGCAATTTAAATCCGAGTCCTCGTCCCTCTTTTCCCTCATCCAGGGCAGCTTTGGAAAGGCTCCCAACAACCTTGGCGGGTAGGACGTTGTCGAGCCTGCGAGAGAGAGAGATCGTTACCGTCGGACGTACGACGACAAATGGAAGCCAAAGATTTAGCTTGCTGAGAGTAACGTTCGTGGAGTGAGCTTTGGCCCCGTTGGACGGCTTTCCTTGCCACCGTTGTTACGCGAGTCGTTGCCGTTCCTCAGTGAGCTTTGCCCCGTTTTACGGCCTCTCTTCGCCGCCGTTGTTAAGCGGATAACTGCGGTTGTGAAGTTAGTCACCCCGTTGTTAAGCGAATAATGGCTTCCCTCTTCGAGGGTCACAATTCGAACTCGAGGCTTGCGTTTCCTCAACTTGAAACGGAGACAACGTTGGGTTTGAGAGGCAAGCGATGGCTTGCCCAGTTTGGGTGGATGCTGGCAGACTGGTTGGACTGGTCTTGGGAATATAAACAAACACGGCCGACCAGTGGGGGGGTGGGGTGACCAGTGGGGTGGGGGGTGTCTGCTCACCCCCCTAACAAGTAGAAGAAAGGGGGGGACAGATTTGGGGCGCTCTCTAGCCACCCCATTACAAACCCCAAAGTGCCCGATTTGAACCCCAAGTGGAAATAAACCCTGAATTCGGAGAGGCTGCTAATAGGTGGGGTTTGGGGAGGGGGCAGGAGGGAGGGAGAAACAAACGAGGACCCCCATTTCTCCACCACCCCCACCCCAAGAATCTCCAACCCGAGTGGATTTTTGCCACGTTCCACCGGCTAAAAAATGGGGGTGTTTCAGCCCACCGGATCAATTGTCTGCCTGGAAGGGCCACCTTGGGGTCATCTAATCCAACCCCGTCTCTCCTCCCCTTCAGCTGTTCCTCTAGCTAGTTGGGGGGGGCGTATCGTCAGAATGAGCAAACCCAGGTTGGTAAATCCGTGGCGTGAATTCGACCGCTTTGTAGCCTGGATTTAACAATGGTTCATTTAATGACCGTTCAAAGTTATAACGATACCGGGGGGAAAAAAGAGACTGAGGGCCATTTTTCACACTTAACGACCGTTGCAGCGTTCCCGTGGTGACCTGATCCAAAATTCGGACACTTTGGCAACTGACTCGTATTTATGACGGTTGCAGTGTCCCGAGGTTGTGCGATCTCCTTTTACGACCTTTTACGACCTACGAAACCAGATTCATTGAACGACCGTGTTGCTCACTTAACAACTGCGTTGATTCCCTTAATGACTGCGGCGAGAGAGGTCGTAAAACGGAGCATAACTCACTTAAGAACGGCTTAAAAACAGAATTTGGAGCGGGCTCAAATAGAATCCTTTATTGAGTGGTGCGGTGGCCCAGAGATGGAGCTCTGGCCTCACAATCGGGAGGCTGTGAGTTCAATCCTAGGTAGAGGCAGATATTTCTCTGGGCACAATGAGAATCTTATCTGCTGAACAGAACTCCGTACTGGCGACAAGAAAGGCATCCGGCCATTAAAACACTCAGCTCCATTCAGTTGCCCAGACTCCACCCCGCAAGGGATTTGGGTGGTCATTAAAAGATGATGATGATGAAATAGAATTCTTTATTGGACACCCAAGGAATTTGGGCGTCTACCGGCGCATAAACTCTCAAATTTACACGCATTTAGGGAGTTGGGCGGCCTAGAAATATGATTAATTCAATTAAATTAAATATGTCACAAGTTGAGAACTAGCTGTAAACAAAAAGGAATAAAGAGATGAATTTGAAATCCGTCAGGTCTGCAGCAAAGCAGGTGGGGGAAAAACACTCTGTCCATGCTCAGGAGCTTCCTTCCTCGGCCATACCAGAAGGGAAGTCCTCGTGAAACCGTTTCAAGTTTACGCCCGGCTGATTTTACCCTTTGATCGGACGTGTGCGTTGACACGTCGAACCTGGAAATCAATACATCATGCATTGTTTTCTCCTCCTGAGCTCACTTACACCTCATTGTAAAATAGTACAAAGGTGTAACCAGAGCGTGCTTACTCGAGGAGTTTGCATGTGACTGTTTACCAGAGGTGCCAACTTCAACTTTGCCTTGGCATCTTTGCCAAGGGTCAAACCTGACGTAATCCCTCGCCGTTGCAAACAGGCAGCTCCGGTTCTCCCTTCTTACGGGCAAGTCCTCGTCTTACGTCCAAAGACGAGATGCGTTGCTAAGCAAGGCACCGTTAAATGAATCGCGCCCAATTTTAACCACCTTTAAGGGATTACAAAGATTGGTTTGTTTGTTTTTTTTTAAAAAAGGAGTTTTTTTCCAGGATGGTTAAGCCAATAGTTGCCGTTGTTAAGCGAATCCAGCGGCCGTTAAGCAAATCTGGCTTCCGACACACACACACACCTTGACTTGGAGGTCGCAAATGATGATCGGGGATGTTGCAAAACTATCACGAACGGATGACGGTGGCCAAAGCACCGTATTTGGGATTTTGTCATCGTCATAAAAGCGAGGACTGTGCTAAGTTACTTAGCTAAGTTACTTAACTGTGTTAAGTTAACTTAAAGAGCTGTTTGAACAGTTTAACAACACGTGGGTGTAAGTCAAGGGCTGCCTCTGTTCACAACCTAAAGAGTGCAAAGCGGCTTGCCCATCATGGCTTAAACCTGGTTTCTTTCTCCTGTCGCTAAAACAACGAAAAATCACATCTGTGAACCTCGTTTCAATGAATTAACGGGTAAATAAGAATATATATATATATCATCCGTTCGTTAAGTTTTCTAATCTGCTTTTCTGCTCCAGCTGCCCAGGAAGCTTATTCCGACAATAACCCTGCGAGGTAGGCCAGGCTACGAAGTAGCTGCTTTGCACACCTAATGAATTTAAGCAGCTGTAGGGAAATTCGCACCCGGCTCTCGGCCGCTCACGGGGGAATCTCTTTCTTTCCACCCGTTGATCCCGTGGGGGCGTCTATTTTAAAACCCTTTTGACCCCAGCAATTTTCTGCAATAATCTTGGGCTGCTTTTCTGACTCTTGTTTCGGTTTTTTTGGGTTTTGTTTTTTTTTTTTTGCATCGCCTGGGAAGATCGCCTCGTGGTGCCCTTTCCTCCCCTGCCGAGAGAGACAACAAAATGGAGTGAATTTTCGAGAGGGCACCGAAGGGAGCTTCCAAAAAGCACCTTTCTTTTGACAAAGGGAATTCACGTTGGATTTTTAAACACATCACACACACACACACACAAAATAAAATTGAAAAAAAAAATTTTTTTTTTTTCCTTTTCATACCTGGTTAATTATCACATCTTCCCGTTCGCTGGGCCACGTGGCTTATTTCTCCCTTTCTCTCTCCATGCGGGACGTGTCAAAAATCCTGAAACTTGTAACCTGAGTCATAAATTGTGTTATCGCCTTTTAACACAAGGTCACACCAGTTAAGATTTCAACACGGGGAAAGTTTGCACGAATCTCAGCCTTAAACAGACCCCCCTGATAATAGAATAGAGAATATAGAGAATATAGAGAATATAGAGAATATAGAGAATATAGAATATAGAATATACATTGTAGAATAGAATAGAATAGAATAAAATAGAATAGAATAGAATAGAATAGAATAGAATAGAATAGAATAGAATAGAATAATGGAATGAAGGAATAGAATAGAATAGAATAGAATAGAATAGAATAGAATAGAATAGAATAGAATAGAATAGAATAATGGAATGAAGGAATAGAATAGAATAGAATAGAATAGAATAGAATAGAATAGAATAGAATAGAATAGAATAGAATAATGGAATGAAGGAATAGAATAGAATAGAATAGAATAGAATAGAATAGAATAGAATAGAATAGAATAGAATAGAATAGAATAACAGAGTTGGAAGGGACCTTGGAGGTCTTCTAGTCCAACCCCCTGCTTAGGCAGGAAACCCTCCACCACTTCAGACAAACCTGTTGTCCAATCTCTTCTTAAAAACCTCCAGTATTATAAAGGCTGATTACCTGATTATTTTTTTTTACCTGTAATTTTATTTTTCTTTTTTTAACCTTTAATTTAATATCTCATTTGGGTCTGGCTTCCAGATTACAATACGATTCAATAAACTTTGAATGCAAGAGGGGCTTCTTTTCCCCTCCCCCCCTTACCCCCCTAATCCCAAAATCCAGATATTTTTCCCCGCGGCTGGCCCGTTTCCCGCAGTCTCGCGTCACTAGCGAGAAAAAAATAAATACATAAAATAAAAATGGCATTTGCTCTTTGGCTGCAGGACCAAGGGGGGGGAATTCGCTTACCGCAGCCGGCTCTCTGGCATCGCCGCGCACTGATACACAACTGTGTGGCATGTTGTGCGTGCAACATTAGCCATAATCAATGGCCCATTATGGAATAAACCAGACTAAAGTTGTTGGCCCGTCAAAACAGCCGGCTCTTCCTTTCGCGGGGAGAGAAATCCGATCCCCGCCGAGTCTCGAAAAGCTGGGAGAGAACTCAGCCGAGGCTGTTATTTGTATTTTTCTTAAATTCAGGTAGTCCTCGATTTATGACGACAACTGAGCCCGAAATGTCTGTGGTTCCTTCCTCTCTCCTTCCTTCCTTCCTTCTTTTCTTCTTCCTTCCTCCCTCCCTCCTTCCTTCCTTTCTTTCCTTCCTTCTTTCCTTTTCCTTCTTTCCTTCTTTCTTCTTTCCTCCCTCCCTTCTTCTTTCCTTCCTTCTTCCTCCCTCCCTCCCTCCTTCCTCCCTTTCCTTTCCTTCCTTCCTTCCTTCTTTCCTTCCTTTCTTCTTTCCTTCCTTCTTCCTTCCTTCTTTCCCTTCCTTCCTTCCTTCCTTCCTTCCTTCCTTCTTCCTCCCTTCCTCCCTCCTTCCCTCCTTCCTTCCTTCCTTTCTTTCCTTCCTTCTTCTTCTTTCCTTCCTTTCTTCTTTCCTTCCTTCTTTCCTTCCTTCTTTCCTTCCTTCCTTCCTTCCTTCCTTCCTTCCTTCCTTCCTTCCTTCCTTCCTTCCTTCCTTCCTTCCTTCCTCCTTCACTGGAAGTTTTCAAGAGGGGAGGTTGGACAACGATTTGTCTGAACTGTTCAAGGGTTTCCTGCTTGAGCAGAGGGCTGGACTAGGGGACCTCCCAGGTCCCTCCCAGCTCTTGTTGTTCCGTTCGGGCAAAACCCACTTAAGGACGGTCTCACTTAGCAACAGAAAAGTGGGGCTCAATTGCGGTGGTAAGTCAAGGACTACCTGTAATTGCATTTTCCCAGCCTCGCCAGGGAGATGTTGCAACGGATTCCAAGGGTGGAAGTTGGTCCTAAGTTACGTTTTTCCCAGCGCCGTTGTAACTTCGGTCACTAAACGAATCATCGTAAGTTAAGGACTACCTGTATGGGGGGGGGATTCAAAGGGAGAAAAGCAACAGCTCTTCGTATTTTAGGGAGGAGAAAGAGGCCTGGCCTGAAGACCGGAGAGCTGTTTACACAGAGATGCCACCAATGGTGTGGTTTTTCCGTGTGCCCAGAGACAGGTAACTACACGCATTTGGGAGAACAGAGCTAAACATGCATGAACCTGCGTCCGCCCAGCTCTGCTTTCTGCCCCCAATAATTTGTGGGGAAAGAGACTTCAAGCCAGCTCTCCAGCAAGAAAACATCAACACTGCAAGCCAGATGTTGGCGCTGGGACCTGGGGGGGGGGCAGTTTGCACCGGGATGCTAAAAAAAAAAAGGACAAAAACAACAAAATAAATTCTGTAGACCTCCTGACATACATGGATTGGATTCCCCCTCCCTTATTTTGGTGGGTTTTTGGAATGGAGGGGGCACGTCTTTCTAAAAAAAAACAACAACAACAGGGTTTTGGGAGGGTGAGGTCAGGAGTAGGGTGGATTTTGAAAGGTGAAAGGGAAGGGGAGAGAGTGAGAGAGAGAGAAAAAGAAGGAAGGAAAGAAGAAAGGAAAGAAAGAAGAAAAGGATGGAAGAGGAAGGGAGGGAAGGGGAGGAATGGAAAGGAGAGGAGAGGAGAGGAAAGGGGAAATGAAAGAGAAGGAAGGAAGGGGCAAAAGAAAGAGAAGGAAAGAAAAAGTGAAAGAAAAGGAAGGAAGGAAGGAAACAAGGAAGGAAAAAGAAGGGAGGGAGGAAAGGAAAGGAAAGGAGTGGAAAGGGGGAATGGAAGGGAAGGAAGGGGCAAAAGAAAGAGAAGGAAAGAAAAGTGAAAAAAAAGGAAGGAAAGAAATAAGGAAGGAAAAAAGAAAGGAAGGACGGAGGGAGGGAGGGAGGGAAGGAAGGAAGGAAGGAAAAGTGAGAAGGGAGGGAAAGAGGAAGGAAAACTGAGAAGGAAGCAAGGGAGGGAGGAAGGAAAGAGGGAGGGAAGGAAGGAAGTAAGGAAAGAAAGAAAAAAGAACAGGAAGGAAGGATGGAAGAGGAAGGGAGGGGAGGGGAAGGGAGGAGAGGAGAGGAAAGGGGGAATGAAAGAGAAGGAAGGAAGGGGCAAAAGAAAGAGAAGAAAAGAAAAAGTGAAAGAAAAGGAAGGAAGGAAGGAACCAAGGAGGGAAAAAGAAGGAAGGAGGGACGGAGGGAGGGAAGGAAGGAAGGAAGGAAGGAAAAATGAGAAGGGAGGGAGAGGAAGGAAAAACTGAGAAGGAAGGATGAAGTGAGAAGGAAGCAAGGGAGGGAGGAAGGAAAGAGGGAGGGAGGGAAGGAAGGAAGGAAGAAAAGGAAGGAAGGAAGGAAGAAAGAAAGAAAAGGAAGGAAGGCAGGCAGGCAGGGTAGTTTGTCCTTGTTTTTTCGGGCCTTAAATGTGACAACTGTCAATCCAAGACAGGATTACAGAATTTTAAGTCAGTGACTCTGCTTGTTAACAGTGTTGTCATTTCCTCTGGTTACTACTCAACTCTTCCCCGAATGTTGTTTTTTTTTTTTTCTTCTTCTTTTCAAGCAGGGACTTTGCCCTTCTACCTTTCCCAAAAGAGGGATCCCAAATCCTGCCTTTTCTGAACGGGCTTTAGAAGGAGATCTCGGGGTCCCGATAATATTCACTGCCCCTTCCTTCCTCCTCCTCCTCCCTGCAAACCCCTCCTCCCTTCTATCACTGATGATGTTAGCTAGTTGGGTCATGAAACGTCGGTAAGAAATCCACAAGCTCAGAGAACACCAAGGACCCCACCGTCCTTTTCCTCCCCTTCCTCTTTCTCTTCTTCCTTTTTCTCCTCCTTGCAAACCCCACCTCCTTCTAGCACTGAGGATGTTAGCTAGTTGGGTCATGAAACGTCGGTAAGAAATCCACCAAGCTCAGAGAACACCAAGGACCCCACCGTCCTTTTCCTCCCCTTCCTCTTCCTCTTCTTCCTTTTTCTCCTCCTTGCAAACCCCAACCTCCTTCTAGCACTGAGGATGTTAGCTAGTTGGGTCATGAAACGTTTGCAAGAAAATAGCACAGCTCAGAGACCACCCAGGACTCTACAGTCCTCCTTCCCCCCCCCACATCCTTTTCATCTCCTTCCTTTTAATCCCAATTTAAACAATCTGTTGCAAGCTTAAACCTTGGTCTGCAGCGAAAACTCCTCCGGGAAACCCGACCTTTCATCGTGGTTAGTCCACAAGAAACAAGGAGAAGACCCCCCTCTCCCCAAACAGGAACTCTCCTTCAAAAATAACCTGAAATAGACTTCGACCCCACGGAGGGGGGGATTCTTTGCCTCCCCCAACCCCAACCCTTGGCACTTCTAGGCAAAGATTGACTAGGTCGAAAACAAACAATCGCTTTGTGTTACAGGAGTTTAAAGGCCTTCGGTGCGAACTCCTGTTTACGGCTTCTTATCAAGAGAAGGCAACGCACTCTTGTGCAGAAGGTGAGAAGGGAGTTTCAAGGTTGTCAGTTTTTTGCAACTTTTCACAAGAAATCCCCAGCCTCCCCGGCGAGGCTGGGAAGATGCAACTGCAGGTAGTCCTTGGCTTACGGGATGCAATGGAGGCTAGAATTGTTCGATTGCTCCTTTGGGACTCCTTTGTGGGTTGTAAATCTGGGACTAACCGTATTTATTTCCTTCCCAAATTTGTTTCTCTTGCAGGTCAAATTATCTACATTCTTATAAGCGCTCTTTTTAAAAAAAAAATTTTTTTTATTGAGAATTATTTAAAAAATACAAAAGAAAAAAAATATAGTAAGGTAGATACTAGATACTTTTTTATTGACCGAGGCCGTTTTATTCTCCGTTTCCTAAAGATGCTTCTTTGCCTGTTTTCCAAATTCTTAATTCTGTGTCGCTCGCCGTGTGTCTCACACTTGCGCCCCGAAGTTCAGCACCGATCCTCAGTCCCTTAACGTGGCAGATATACCTAATTATTCACAGCTAATTAATGATATTTTACAAAGCTCTAACCTCCATGAATTTTTTAAAACCCCGGCTTTAATTTAATTTTTTTTTTTCCCCAGCATAAAATTCTTTATTCTGGTTTTTTTTTTTTTTAACTCCTGTTCTCTCTCTTGTGGTAGCTTATCTCCCTTCTTCCAAGTGTTCAATTAAAAAGAATATATTAAAAAGGCAGAGAACAATGAGGATGCCTGATGGGCTAATTTTGAAAACGAACACCGGCTTGTTAATTCTGGCATAAGATCCATATTAATTGCCAAAGCTCCAGGCTCCAAATTCTGACCTTGTTTTATTATTTCCTTCCCTTTTTATTTATATTTTGCGTTGCTTTGTTGTTCATCTCTGACTTCCTTGTTTGTTATTTCGTTTTATTCTTTACATTTGGTTTTCATACTGGTGGTCCTCGACGTATGGCCATAATGGAATCCCCCCCCCATTTCTGTCCCTGAGCAAGACAGTTGTTAAGTGAATTTTTAAAGCCTTTTCCTGCCACAGTTTCCCCATGGATATTGCATGTCAGATGGTCGCAAAAGGCAATCACGTGAGGCCCCAGGGACACCGTCATAAATACGAGTCCGTTGCTGAGCATCTCCGAATGTTGATTTTCATGGAATGCTGCAACGGTCATTAAGTGTGAAATAAAGGTCGTTAAGTCGCCTTTTTTTCCCACCGCCGTTGCAACTTTCAGCGGTCTCTAAGTGAGCTTGTTGTAAGTGGAGAGTTACCTGTAATTATATTTAATGTCCTTATATCTTAGTTGAGAGAGAATAACTAGAGTTGGAAGGGTCCTCGGAGGTCATCTAGTCTGACTCCCTGCTTAGGTTTATTTTACGTAATCTCTTAGCTGGCTTCCAAATGCTTTCGAAGAGTTACAGGGCAAGATTTTTCTCTTTTATTATTCTTATTTTATTTGTTTGGGAGGCGTGCTAAGAGCTGGCCTTTTGTTTGGCTTTTCACCTATTGTTTTCTTCTCTCTTTCTTTCTATAAACCGCTCCAAGTGACTTCTGTTTGCAGGCTCTTATCAGCCACAAAGTTTTGTGTGTCTTTGTGGCATTTGTGGTTTAAAAGCCAATACATTTGTGCTGTCTTTTTGTTGTTGTTGTTGTTTGGGGAAACTCTCTGGTTATTATTTTTTCTTGTCTCTGTCTAGAAGAGACTCCAGGGCTTGCTTGCAATCCCCAAGGTAAAACATGAAAAATAAATAAAAATTAAATACAGTATTAAGGCTAAAATTGAGACAAGTGTTCTCCTGTTCAACTCCCCTTAGGGCTGGCGGAGATGGGAATTGTAGTCCGGCACATTCCCCAAAGCTGGGGGGTGGAGGGGTTGCCGAATCACAGTATAACAAGAGTTGGGAGGGACCCTAGAGGTCAACTAGTCCAACCCCCTGCACAAGCAGGAGATCCTGTACCATTTCAGACAAATGGCTCTCCGGTCTCTTCTTAAAAACCTCCAGTGATGGAGAAGGAAGGAAGGAAGGAAGGAAGGAAGGAAGGAAGGAAGGAAGGAAGGAAGGAAGGAAGGAAGGAAGGAAGGAATAACAGAGTTGGAAGGGATTCTTGGAGATCCTATACCCTTTCAGACAAATGGCTCTCCGGTCTCTTCTTAAAAGCCTCCAGTGATGGAGAAGGAAGGAAGGAAGGAAGGAAGGAAAAGGAAGGAAGGAAGGAAAGAAGGAAGGAAGGAATAACAGAGTTAGAAGGGATTCTTGGAGATCCTATATACCCTTTCAGACAAATGGCTCTCCGGTCTCTTCTTAAAAGCCTCCAGTGATGGAGAGCACCCCCCCAACTTCTGAAAGAGGTGGGGGGGGCCACCACTCCTGCCGCTGGATCTCCTTTTCCACTTGAGAAGGGGCACCCAGAGGTCCTCTATTCTAACCCAACCCGTGGCTCCTGGAAAGACGAAGGAAAGGGGGGGGTGTGACTGTGTGGGACTTGTTTGGCAACTGCTGTCTAGCTCCACGGAGCCGAGTGTCTGGCGCTCGCCCAAGGCAAGGCGTCAAGCCGCGGCTGCCGCTTGGGGTCAGCCCGGCGCTCTCTTCGCTTCTCGGCTCTCCCCCTTTCCCGGCCCAGGAGGGGCGGCACCTCCGCCCAGTACTTAAGCCAGGGCTGGGACTGCCTGGCTCGGTTTAGGAGAGGCAGCCAGCGCGGCACGGAGCGAAGCGAAGGCGGGTGAGCCCCGGGGCCAGCGAGCGAGCGAGTTTGAGCTGGTGCGCACCGTCGGGAGAAGGCGAAAAAGAAGGAGAAGGAGAGAAAGAAAGAAGCAAAGAAAGAAGGGAAAGAAGCAAGCAGAAAGAAAAGAAAGAAAAGGAAAAAAAGAAAGAAAGGAAAGCAAGCAGGAAGGAAGGAAAGAAAGAAAGAAAAAGAAAGAAGCAAGCAGAAAAGAAAAGAAGGAAGGAAGGAAGGAAAGAAAGAAGCAAGCAGATAGAAAAGAAAGAAAGAAAAGGAAAGAAAGAAAGAAAGGAAAGCAAGCAGAAAGGCAGGAAAGAAAGAAAGAAAGAAAAAGAAAGAAGCAAGCAGAAAGGAAAGAAGGAAGGAAAGAAAGAAAGAAGCAAGCAAGCAAGCAGAAAGGAAAAAAGGAAGGAAGGAAAGAAGGAAGGAAAGGAAGAAGGAAAGAAAGAAGGAAACAAGCAAGCAGAAGGGAAGGAAAAGAAAGAAAGAAAGAAAGAAAAAGAAAGAAGCAAGCAGGAAGGAAAGAAGGAAGGAAGCAAGGAAAGAAAGAAAGAAGCAGAAAGGAAGGAAGGAAGGAAGGAAGGAAGGAAGGAAGGAAGGAAAAGGAGGGTCGAGATTGCGGGCCGATGGGTCTCCCGCCGTGGACCCCCCTGCTCGGTCTCTGCTGCGCCCTGAGCCTGGTATCCGCGCAGAGGCACACCGTTTTCTGGAACAGCACCAACCCCAAGTGAGTTCTCGTGTTTTGGGGGGCTCTGGGAGAAGATGGGGAGGGGGGCGCAGGGCAGCCTCCAGGCTCTGAAGGGCAGAGACCCCCCTACCCTCGACCCCCACCCCTTTCAAACCCCCCTCCCCTCGATTTGAGCCGGTCCTCTCCTAGGCGCCCTCCTGGCTGGCTCCTGCGCGCATGGAGAGAGAGGGAGACCCTCCGCGCAGACCCCCTTCTTCTCTCCCCCCCACTTTCCCCGGATCGGGAAAAGTGGGGGGGGTGTCTCCGGTTTCAGCTCGACCACCCACCTGGCTTCCAGACACCTCCCCCCCCACTCCCCTCCCCAAACCCAACCCTAAAAAAGGGGGAATTTGGATGCGTTTTTAACTGCGCGTTGGGTTCCCGAGCGAGCCCACCGCCTCAATTGAGACAGACCCGAATGGGGGTAAAGGGAGCCGGCCAGCCTTTGGAGCTCCCCCTCCCCGTTTCCTGCAAAGGGTGAGAAGAGGGGGGGGTTCTCCTCCTCCACCCCAAAACCAGACCCCAGACCCATCCCATCCCCACCTACCCACTTCCAAAGTCAAAAAAAACCCCTCTCTGTTTGGAGATGGCACCCTTTAAACCCGGGTGTCCGCTCCAAAGCCCGCCAGGCTGAAAGTGCTGGTGCAAATTTGCACGCTTGCCCTTTCCCCCTTTGCTGATCTGTCTCCAACCCCCACCCCTCCCTCTGTCTAGTATTTCAATGCTGAAAGTTAGACCCCCCCCTCCAGCCAAACCTTGATGGACAGCTGGGGGTTTCCTTCCTGAGCTGGATGTGCCAATTTTGTGGGAAGGAAAGACCCAGAGAGAGAGGGGGGGTGGATGGGTGGGTGGGTTAAGGGCAGGGTGGATAAAAATCAATCATTTTTTTTAAAAAAAATCAAAAAAATCAGATTTTATTTATTTATTTATTTATTATTTTATTACATGTATTTATATGCCGCCATTCTCCCGAAGGACTCAGGGCAGCAAACACAAGTTAAGAAACAAGTACGATAAAATCATAATTTAATCCAAATAATTAATTAGTAGTAAATAATAAAGCCCGGAATCATTCTCAGCCTATTTTTTTTTTTTAATTAAATTTGATTTATATGCCGCCCTTCTCCGGAAACTCAGGGCGGCTTACAATGCGCTAAGCAATAGCCTTCATCCTTTTGTATATTTATACAAAGTTCAGCTTATTGCCCCCACAAACTGGGTCCTCAATTTACCCACCTTAGAAAGGATGGAAGGCTGAGTCAACCTTGAGCCTTGGTGAGATTCGAACCTGCAGTAATTGCAGGCAGCTGGTCTTAATAACCAGCTTAATAACAGGGTGCCTTAGACCACTGTACTACCAAGGCTCTATTTGTTTGAAAAGCCAAGTCTTCAAGTCCCGACGGAAGGAGCGGAGATCAGGAGCCGGATATTTTTTTCGATTTAAATCGGATTTTTTTGTTTTTTTTTTTGATTTTTATCGAATTTATTTTAATAAAAAACTTTGGGGGGTCAAAATCTATCGTCAGATAGTTTTCTGTTTAAGATACATATAAACGATTTAGTTTGTTCAGCACGAAACGGAGCTTAGTTACGTAGCACGAGGCTGTCTATTCTGCAACACTGGGACCCTGGGTGAGTCAACAGTAGCAGAGAGGACAGAATTGCTCTTGAAAAATCATGGTTTAAATCGAGTTGATTTAAATCAAGCCTTTTTACCGGTGATTTAAATCGTGATTTAAATCGTTGATTGAGATCAACTCGATTTAAATCAAATTCCAGCCCAGGTTACGGGGTCTGGAAGAGGGGGCTCCCTCCCTCTCCCACGTTGGCAGGGGAGAAAACTTCGGAGTAGTAAACAGCCAGTGAGTAGGCCTGCCTCTTGGCACCTGGCCCTACCTGGAGCAGTCACACGGGGCGTGAATAAGGGAGTGGGCAGTGCCAGTTGTTATTGTTGTGATGCCGCCTATCTGGGCCCCACAGGGGGGCTCTTCCGAGAGGGCTCCCAGTTGCAGTTACTCCTCCTTGTTGTGCCTCCTCCTCGCGCTTCCACTCTTTACCATCCCTTGCCCCCCCCCCAAAAAATACACCTTTTTTTTTTCAAATACCTTTCTTTAAACAAAAGGTAGGAGAGGCGGTCAGAAACTCCTTTCTTAACCAAGCTTCCGCCCTTGTAGTGGTTTGCTATGGAAACAATGGGATGCCAGGCTGGAGCCGCTTTCAAGTGGCGGGGAGTTCCGACGGCTTCCTTTCTCTTTTTCCCGAGGTCATTCTGCGGCCCGCCACCTTGGCGACGTCTGCAAATCTGCCTCGGAGCAAGGCGGGGTTACCTCTGCTTGCCGAGTTTGGGGAGGGGGTTGGACCTGGTTAAAAATTTTTTTGGGGGGGGTGTTGGTTAGGACTGTGGGGGGGGCCTCGAGGCCGAAGGAAAGGAGAAGAAGTTCTGGGGTTTTCTTTTGGGGTTCTTATTTCCAGATGGATTTGGGGGTGATGCAACTGGCATTTGCTGGGGTGTGTGTGCGCGCGGGGGCCTGGGGAGGTGTGCCTCTGAGCATAAGACGAGCGCCAGGTTTCCTTGCTGGATTGTTGTGTTTTTTTTAAAGGGATTGTGGGTTTGCTTGCGGAGGTCTGTGGCACCAGGAGAGTTAAAAAAACTTTGTTTTCGCAGAGATTGTTTGGCTTTGTGGAGAAACCGGGGGCAGCTGCGTCCTGTTGTGAACGCCTCAAGGCTGGGGGCTCTCCAGGTGGTCTCCTATCCCTCCCCCTTCCTCCTCTTCCTCCCTCTGAGTTTGTCCATCTCCCTGGTCTATATATATATATATATATATTTGGATATTTTTTCCTCCCCTTCCGTTTCGGCCTGTTTTCCCTCCGGCTGAAACTCTTAGCGGGCCGCCAGATGTCAGGACTACACCTCCCATGCTCCTTTTCCACGGGGGGGGGGGGGGGCAAGGGGCCGAGATTAAGGAAAGACAGGAAGGTGAACGATTTGATCGATGGATTTGATTCCATTGATTTGGCACTCGTCGTTCAAGCGACTCTGAAGGAAGCGAAGCACGGAGTTCTGGATTGTAATTCTTCCTCCATTCGAAGCAGAAGCTGATTTGGGGATTTGGAGCCAGCCTACCTCTCAGGGATGTTGTGAAAGGGGGGAGGGAGGAGAAACTGGTAGAAGGAACGTTTAATAGAATCTCAGAAGGGACCTTGGAGGTCTTCACCATCACAGCTCTATATCATTCCAGACGAATGGCTCTCCGGTCTCTCCTTTAAAACCCTCCAGGGATGAAGCACCCACGACTTCTAGTGGCGAGCTGTTCCACTGGTTAATTGTCCTCCCTGTTAGGAAGTTTCTCCTTAATTCCAGGTTGCTTCTCTCCTTGGTTAGTTTCCATCCGTTGCTTCTCGTCCTGCCTTCAGGGGCTTTGGAGGGATAGGTTGACCCCCCAAATCTTCTTTGGAGGCAGCCCCTCAAATATCGAAAGACTGGTATTATATCACCCCTAGTCCTCCTTTCCATTAAACTAAACCTCCCCAGATTCCTGCAACCGTTCTTCGCATGTTTTAGCCTCCAGTCCCCGCCTGAGTCCATTTTCACCTCCTGCCTGGATCTCCTTGTGTCAGGCTGAGTAACCAACAGGGAAGGTTGGTTCTCCGTCGGTGGCGGTTTTCAAGAAAAAGACGGGGCAATCATCCCTGTGGAACGGTATTTGAGGTCTCCCGTTTGAGCAAGGGGTTGGACTAGAAGACCTCCGGGGTCCCTTCCCGCCAGGGGTGAAATCCAGCAGGTTCTAACAGGTTCTGGAGAACCGGTAGCGGAAATTTTGAGTCGTTCGGAGAACCGGCAAATGCCGCCTCTGGCTGGCCCCAGAGTGGGGTGGGAATGGAGATTTTGCAATATCCCTTCCCCCAGGAGTGGGGAGGGAATGGGGATTTTGCAGTCTCCTTCCCCTGCCACGCCCACCAAGCCACGCCCACAGAACCGGTAGGGAAAAAATTTTGGATTTCACCCCTGCTTCCCGCCCCTGTGATCCTAACAATCTCTCGCGCTCGTGACGCGGCCTTCCACCGACGCCTTCCCCCGCCGGTTCTGAGAATCGACGGAGGGGATGGAGCCTCCACTGGAAGGGGCACTCTACCTCTTGATCAAAAAATCAAAATAAGACACACAAACCCTCCTCACAGAGATCCCCGCACTCTCAGGACAATGTTGTCTCTTCCCCCGCTTCCAAACTTTACAAGTCCCAAAAAAGCACTCTGCGTGTGCTCAGATGCTCCCTTGCCTTTTTTGAGGGGGGGGGAGTCTCAGCTTTGGAAAGACCCCCCCCTTTCCCCTCCCCAGGGCGAAAATGAGGAGGATCTTTGTAGAAGTTATGCACCATCAAAACATCCCCTCCCTCTTTACTCCCCCCACTCCTTTTTTAATATTTTTTTTTTTTTTTAAAAAGCTGGACTTTGGATCCACATTGCTGAAACTCAACCAGGTGGAAAAACTTGGCAAGGGGAAAGTTAGTAGGGGGTGAGGAGCCGAGGCCCGGTCAGCCAAGTCCTGCCTTTCTTTCCCAGGGCAGGGAAGGACTCGGGGCCTCTTCCTTCCCGGCCAGCCTTGGCTAGCGTCCAAGGGACGGCGCCAGGGTTATCCGGAGCAGGAAGCTTTTCTTGTATTTTTTTTCGGGGGGACAAACATCTTGCAAAGTTTTTTCGGAAAGTTGTTTGGTCAAGCGCCCGCCGATGACAACTGCAGGGGAAAAAACTGTGTTTTTAAGATGGGGGCAGAAAAAAAAAGCACACACAAGGCGGTCATTGTGGGGGATTCGAATCCGGCCCCCCGGGGGCGAGGGCCGAGCCCAGATGTGGAGACGTCAAGCCAAACACTTTTTTTCCCAACTTCGATAGAGTTTCTTTGCAGCCAGGCGTGGGAACTCGAGTTGAATTTCGACACCCTGTCGTATCTCAAGGCAGCCCCCTCCCCATTTCAGACCTGGGGAGTGATCGGCATCCCCCTTTCCAATTTAATTCCTGTAAAACCCCCCCCTCTCTTTCCCCCCCCCTTCCCAAAATAAAAACACCACCTCCTAAATTCAACCAGAATTCCACTCTCCAGTTTCTTCGTGCCCAAAATACTTTTTTTCCTCCAGATGTTTGGGGTGAAAGACGCAAAGGGGAAAAACATCTGCAGAACATCTGGAGGGCGCTTCGTTGCCCATCCGGCCCTGGGGATCATGATTATGATTATTTTATTTATTTTTTGTTCATCAGTTGGTTCAGGCAACACACACACACACAGAGACACAAATACACACCCCATTCCAGCTGAGCTAAAAATGTCTACCTTTTTGCAGGCTTTTCGGCTTCCAAAAACCTTCAATTTTTAAATTATTATTTTTGGGGGGGGTTGTTTCTTTCCCTATCCAACTTAGCCAGACGCGTGGGGTGATTTCCACACACACACCCCTCCCCATTTGCCCACCTTCCTGGGTGATCTTTGCAAATCAGATCTTGGGCGGTGGGAAGCTCCAAGACAGTGGGCGAAAGAGAGAGGGAGGGATTTCCAACCACCTGTATCTCTCCCTCCCTTTGGAGGGGAGGATGCTAAAAGTGGTTTATTGCTCTACCGAGGATCGTCCCTGCCTTGGCGTGGCCCCGTCAAACCGGTTTGGGAGAAGCCGTCATTTGTTCCTTGGCTCCCCAGCTGCTGCGTGGGGAAGCGGATAAAACTTTAATAACTAACTTCGCCTTTGGAATGTCGCTCGCTCGATAGGCTCATGTTTTTTATTTTTATTTTCCGGGGGGGGGCTAGCAAAAAACAAACAAACTAGCATTTCTCTCCTTCCAAGATGAACGTCCTTGCGTCGGCTTCGGGGGGCCGACGCAAACCACGATTCGTGGTTTCCCTTGCCTTTTAATAATCCTTGCAAGGAGCCGTCACGCAAAACGGGTTTGGCTTACGGGCCCCCCATCCCGTCCGCTATTGGGAGAGCAGAATTTTTCCTTGTTCATGGAGGGGTGCCTGATTTTGGGTTGTTTTTTGTTTTTTGCTTTTGGCCATGGTCGTTAAACGAATCGGGAAGTCGTTAAGTTAATCTTCGTGGAACAGAAGTTGCTTTCGGAAGGAAGTGGCGGGAGCTTCATCCCTGGAAGCTTTCGAGAAGAGACTGAGCTGCCATGGGTCAGAAACGGTGTAGAGTCTTCTGCTCGGGGGGTTGGACTTGATGACCTCCAAGGTCCCTTCCAGACTCACTTAACGACTGTCTCGCTTAGCAACAGAAGTGTCGGGCTCCGTTGTGGTCTAGCTGTGTTTGTTTATTTTTGCTTCTTTGTCAAGTAGCAAAGTAGTAGTAGTAGTAGTAGTAGTAGTAGTAGTAGTAGTAGTAGTAATAATAATAATAATAATAATAATAATAATAATAATAATACAAAAAACCACCTTACTCGGAACAGCTTACATCCTCTGATGATACCTTAACAGTTCCTAGGCCCTTGGTTAGGACTCGAGCTGCTGAGCTATTAACCAGCCTCAAAGGCTGTGAATCTCACTAAAGATTTAATAATACTAATACTAATACTAATACTAATACTAATACTAATAATAATAATAATAATAATAATAATATCATCTAGGACGCTGGCAGCAACCCGTATCAACCACCAGTGCCAGTCAATGGAATTTGGGATGCATTTTTGAATGTTCTGTTGCCTGAGTTTCATGTTTAATGAATAAAGTAAATAATAATAATAATAATAATAATTTTACAGAATATTTTGCAATATTTTGGGGGGCTTAGGAGGGAATCGGAAATGCAAACGTTAAAGGAAAAACGAAGGGAAGGGAAGAGGAAAAAAATTAACCATGTGCAGCACGTACAATCAACTTTATGGAGTCGAGCAGGGATTTATTCCTGGATAAAAAACTTTTAAAATGCTTTTATGTACGTGGAAAAACTTCCCCAACTCCCCGATCCATTCCAATTGATCGTAAGCAAGCTAGGGAAGCCATCTCGGCTGTGGCGGATAGGAACGGTAGTTATTCCCTAAAGTTTTCCAGGAGTTGCCCTCTTTTCGCGATCCTGTCAGGTTACCTCCGTAATTCCAAGACACACTCGATGTTTTTTTTTTTTTTTAAAGTGTTTAATTTCCATTTATTGGATTTGCGGAGGCGCCTGTTTGAAAAACGACGCGATTAAAAAGAGATTAAAAAAACAGCAGCAATGAAGAAAAGACGGTAATGCCGGCTGCATGTATTTAAAATTTCCAGGGGATTGAAGATTGCAACGAGCAAATTTAGAATTAAAAACAAAACCATAGTATCTATTCCCCACTGGACAGAGAATCAAACTGGATTTGAAATAATCCAAGCTCTGGAAGAATATCTTATAGTTTTACATCTTAAATTGATTGACAGGGCCTCCTCCTCGTTATTTAGCTTCTGGGAGCCCTTAAGATGTCCTTGGTCAACCTGTATAAGAGGTAGTCCTCAACTTACGACCATATTTGGCCCCAGAACTGTTGCTAAGCGAGATAGTCATTAAGCGAGTCTTACGCGCCCTTTTCCGCTGTCTTTATTCAGCAAAACACTGCAGCCATTAAACGAATCGCATCGTCATTAAACAAATCTGGCCTCCCTCCCCTGAACGCAGATTCCTTCAAGCCAGCGAGTCACGGCCACTACCGCGATTAAGCAAATCACCGCGGACGTTAAAGGAATCACCATCGTCAGCCCTTAAGCAAACCTGGCGTCCCTCGACCGCAGATTCCCTAAAAACCGAACTCATCGTTAAGCGAGTCACACCCACTCTCGTCATTAAGCAAATCACGAAGGAATCACCATAAGCCGTTGAGCCAATCTGGCTTTTCTCTCCCTTGGCTGTAGATTCCCTAAAAGAGATCCATTCCTCTCTCGGGGGAGGGGAGGTCTACCTCGCAGGGTTGCTAGTAAGGATGATGACGAAGGCACTGAATGGCATTTGGGAAAAAAAATGTTCTGTTTATATATATATATTTATATTTCGCTGATAAAGAAGTAAAGGGAAACTAGCATAGATCTATTTCAAGCTATTTAGCTCTCATCAGCTAGCCATACCCTTACTTGGATTCGAACTTGGCTGCGTGCATGTTAGTTGTATTAACCTCTGAGCCACAAGTTCTCCCTTTATTTCTTTATCAGCGAAATATAAATTTGGTATAAAGTGGTTTGTCGTGAATGCAACTGCTTGAGGGCTCCTGGATTGCAGCTGAAAGGCGAAAGGGATCAGTATACTCCTTCTCACATGCTGGGGCAGACCAGGTGTCTTCATAGAAAAACACTTTATATATATATATAATTAATATATTAATATATATAATTAATATATATGGGTCTTTGGTTAGTCGGGTTTTCTCCCGCGTAAAATTGGAAGTGTCTTGGCGACGTTTCGACGAAGTCTCATTCGTCATCTTCAGGCTGGTGTCTTCGGCTTCGTGCTTCTAGGAGCAATGTGTGATCGCAGCTGTTTCTTTTAATATATATATATTAGCATACGTCAGCAGCAGCGAACATAGAAAAGCGACAACTCCCATCTCGCAGCATACCCCACAGTTTCTAAACTGAAAGTAGGGGCCCGATGATGACAAGTTAGAGAGCTTGTCGAAACGTTGCCAAAAAGAAAACTTTAAAAGTGTTGGTTAGGATTTTAGCCAGAGTTTCAAAAGACCTTACAAAGTGTTTTGTTGGGATTTTGAAGGATTTTAAGCTGGGATTTTAGCCAGGATTTTAAGTATTTCAACTAACAGACTTTTAATGACGCGGGAAAACACTCGAGATTTTAACTTTTTACATATATATTAATATATATATATATATATATATTAAGCCGCCTTTTTATATCGTTTTTAGGTTTCAGAAGGAGGATTACACCGTCGAGGTGCGTCTGAACGAGTATTTGGACATCATCTGTCCGCATTACGAGGATAAAAACGTCCCCGTCCATTTGATGGAGCGATACACCTTATACCTGGTGGAGCGAGAGGAATACGACACCTGCAAACCACGATCTAAGGAGCAAGTCCGTTGGCAATGCAACCGACCGGATGCCTTGCACGGGCCCGAACGCCTCTCCGAAAAATTCCAGCGTTTTACGCCGTTCACCCTCGGCAAGGAATTTCGGGAGGGACATGAATATTATTATATCTGTAAGTTTCCTTTTCGGGGTGGAAAAAAAAACCCCACTCGTAGGCTTGTCTGTTGATCCGTGGCAGAAGCCACGGATAAAATAAAGTGTAAAAGATAGCATACAAGATTAGAACGTTAGAATGGGATGGGATTAGAATTAGAATAGGAAATAAAAAATGGAGAATGGAGAATAAGAATAAGAAGAGAATTGAAATTAGAATTAGAGTAGAAACTAAAAAAAACGGAGAATAGAGAATAGAATAAGAAGAGAACTAAAATTAGAATTAGACTAGAAAATAAGGGAGGGAGGAAGGAAGGAAGGAAGGAAGGAAGGAAGGAAGGAAGGAAGGAAGGAAGGAAGGAAATAGCAGAATAACAGAGTTAGAAGGAGAATAGAGAATAGAATAAGAATAGAGCTAAAATTAGAATTAGATTAGAAAATAAAGGAGGAAGGAAGGAAGGAAGGAAGGAAGGAAGGAAGGAAGGAAGGAAGGAAGGAAGGAAGGAAATAGCAGAATAACAGAGTTAGAAGGAGAATAGAGAATAGAATAAGAATAGAGCTAAAATTAGAATTAGATTAGAAAATAAAGGAGGAAGGAAGGAAGGAAGGAAGGAAGGAAATAGCAGAATAACAGAGTTAGAAGGAGAATAGAGAATAGAATAAGATAGAGCTAAAATTAGAATTAGACTAGAAAATAAAGGAGGGAGGGAGGAAGGAAGGAAGGAAGGAAGGAAGGAAATAGCAGCAGAATAACAGAGTTAGAAGGAGAATAGAGAATAGAATAAGAATAGAGCTAAAATTAGAATTAGATTAGAAAATAAAGGAGGAAGGAAGGAAGGAGGAAGGAAGGAAGGAAGGAAGGAAGAGGAAGGAAGGAAGGAAGGAAGGAGCAGAATAACAGAGTTAGAAGGGACCTTAGAGGTCTTCTAGTCCAAACCCCTGCTCAGGCAAGAAACCCTATCCCATTTCAGACAAAACGGTTGTCCAATCTCTTCTTAAAAGCTTCCAAGTGTTGGAGCATTCCCAACTTCTGGTGGCAAGTAGTCCCAACCGATTAAATTTGGCTCCAAAAACTGCCGCCGTTTCAAACTACGAGTGCTCACCTCCGCACATTTCTCCTGAACACTCAAAAGGGGTATTTTCTCCTCCTTATGCCTTCCAATTTTCTCTGATTCTCACCAGCAATATTTTTTAAATATTAAAAAAAAAAAAAAATCTCTGATTTTTTTTTTTTAAAAAAAATAAGTCTCTCTGATTTTAAAAAAAATATTTTTCCTCTCTTTTTCTCTTGGATAGCAAAACCGATTCACCGGCACGGAGATTCCTGTCTTAAATTGAGAGTGAAGGTGATTGGGAAGAAAAGTAAGTATTTCAGCGTTTAAATATTGCTTTTCCGATTCTCGCTGTTTGCTTTTTCTTTAAAAAAAAAAAAGTAATCCATTTGGTTTAGCCAGAAAGATTTATTTATTTAGACGAAGGGAGCAGCCTACCCACAATTACGACTTTGCCCCGTTTCATGATTCTGAGTTACTCAGGGTGGTGCATACACGTGGTCTCCGTTTAGTGGCGCCTCGTTTAGTGACCGTTCAGAGTCACGATGGTGATGAAAAAGTATTTGGACCCCCTATTCCATAAATTCTTTGCGAGTCTGTAAAGCAAAGGAAAGCCGAAGGAAGATTGTAAAACGAATGTTTCACTTAGGGACTGATTCACGGAACAACCGAGTTGCCAGTCCCTGTTTTGGTCGCTAAATGAGGACGACTTGTATGGTTGCTTTAGACTCTCATTTCACCCCCACAATAACCCTGGGGGGTGGTGGGGGAGATTGGGGTGGAACGGTGTTACTGACTTAAGAACTGCAACGATTCGTGTAACAATGGCGGCAGGAAAGGTCATAAAATGGAGCATTTCTCACTTAGTGACATAAATGTGGGGCCCGATTATGGTGACTGCTTATAGAGCCCATCTGGAGAAAAAAGAGAGAGAAGGGTGTAAGAATCAACATGGAAGGGGGAAGGGGTTTCAGGATTCCGGTATTCTGATATTCGGGGGTATTTGAACTTAACGTTGTCTCGTTCTTCCGTCGTAGCTCTGATACCACCAGGCCACATCCCGACGCAAAAGGGGACTCTTCAATCAGGTAGGCCCAGAAATGGAATTCTGGGAAATTGTGGGGCTGGGGGGAAGGGTGTCCTCATTCCGTGGATGTGACCCTCTTTCACGCACGACGAGACAAACATCCCCCTTATTTCTCCCTTCGCTGATTTTCGCAGACGATCCGGACGCCCCGATGTTGCGCAGCGTGGGGTACAATTCCGCCCCACGGCTCGGCAGCCCACTGCCCTTCATCGGCCTCTTGCTGTGGGTCTTCCTGTCTCGGGGCCCCTGAAGGGAATCTCAGGCCCCCCCTCAACGAACCCCCGGATTGAACCAGGCAGGGTGGATTCTGATGAGTTGACCACGCGGCGAGCGAGACGGCAATGTGGTATCTTCAGGGTTACCGACCCTGAAACCGTCGGTAGCACGTGAGGCGTGAGGAAGCGCGGCGCACGTCGCGGGCGTGGTAAGGACAGCGTGCAAATCGTCTCTTGTTCTCGAGAGATGTCGTTGGACTCCCGGTGTGAGAAAGCAACGCGGTGAGAGGATGACGTATCCTCCGCAGGTCGGAGATGTATCCTCTGCGAGTCGGAGACGCCGAGGATCTTTCTGAAGTTTGGTGGACATTGTTGGACTTTTCGAGCAAACTTTGTTGGACTTTTCGAGAAAGATATAAGATACGGGCTGCTTCCTAAACCACCCACTCCACTCCTGGACTTACGAGACTAAGTGAATAATTTATCGGACTTAAAACAGGCAGGACCTGAATTTGGGGAAGACCCCCGCGCCACTCCGGTGACTCAGATTTTTGTCCTCGTGATCCGGACGGGAAGGCTGTGTCCCAAGGATATCGATTCAACAACTCGGATTGATACTATTTATTAGAAGAAAAAGAGAAAGTGACAAACCCAGCAAGGATTTTCAATTTCCAACGAGACATTTTTATATCTATATATATATGTATAGGATGAATTTAGGACAGCGACACTCGTGTTCATTCGCTTCGGGGTTTTCGATCCGAAGGGGTAGAAAATTGTCTTTTTCGGATTGGTTTTAATTTGGGTAAAGGCTAAGATTTTCATGGAGGAGAAATCTCACTCACAGGTTTCTTGTCTTCACTTGGTTAAAAAGACAGGAATCCACAAAAATGCCAAAGAAAGTTTTGCTGGCATCTTGTACAGGTAGTCCTCGACTTATGACCACAATCGAGCCCAAATTTTATGTTGCAAAGTGAGACCTTGGTTCAGGGAGTTTCGCCTCCCTTTTACGACCTTTCTCGCTGCGGTTGTTAAGGGAGTCGTTGCCATTTTTAAGCTAGTAAACGGGGTTGTTGAGCAAATCCTAGATTCCCACACTGAGTTTGCTCGTCAGAAGGTCGCAAATGGGGAGGCTGCAACCGTCATACGTGTGAAACTCAGTTGTAAGCCACTTTTTCGGGGATGTCGAAACTTGGAACGGTCACTAAACGAATAGTTGTCAGTCAAGGGCTACCTGTATATCCAACAGTGCTCAGCTGTTAAAAGCCATAAATCAGAATTTTTATTATTATATTCCATGCCAACTGTGCATCTTCCGTTGTGAGGGGAAACTGCCTCTGTTCGCGGAGGATCCATTTAGCTACGAATAAGGATGGTGGTCCTCATTTAATAACCAACAATGGAGACCTGCCAACTTGGTCATTAAGCGAAACGGTCAGTAAATCCGTAGCCGCTGATCCTCTCATTCCAACTTTCCTTTTCCTTTTATGGACCTGCAAAGGTTCCGAATGCGAGGGCAGGTCGCAAAATTTACCTTTTCAAAGTTACGGATCCGACGCAAAACGAGGCAGTCGCTAAACGAGGAGGACCTGTTGTGACTTTTCAATGCCAGTCCTAGCCTTTCCCGAGTGATCTGCTCATAGCGAATCGGTTCTTTGAAATCTTTGACTGCTTCACGTTGATTTGCAGAAGGCGAATTCTCAAAAAAAGCGGGGGACGGAATTTATTTTCTGTTATGCTTTGTATTTTTTTTATCAGTTTTAAAAAAAAAGAATAAATAACACCGAATAAACTGGCTTGTGGTGTGCAGTTCAAATGGGGTAACCTCGTTTTGCGGGATCGAGAGGGCGGAGCTTGGGCGATCGGAGGGCGGGGACTAAAACGGGGCGGGGCCTGATGGCGGAGGCAAAAAAAATCGTTTTTCTCGCGGGAGCAATCCTGTAAATGGAATTTTAAGACGAACGAAGGCAGAAATCTGTCTTGCTTTGATGCAGTTCCACATTTTATTTTATGTTTTAATTTCTTGCCTTCAGGGGCCCAGGTGGAAACTCCGGGCCAAAGCTTGAAGCTTGATAAGTATTATGGTCTGTTAAAAACGTCTGGCGTGATTTGTTTTGGGGATATTGGGAGAGCCAGATGGCCCGACACGTGGGATCGAACGAAACGTACAGCTTGCCAAGATTTTTCAAAGCTCCTTTGATGCTGATTTTTATAACAACGTTTTAAAATCATCTTTTCACCTTTTTTCTCCCTTTGCTGATAAACCGGGGTTCTTATTTCACAAAAAAAAAAGAACATAAATAAAAACCAGATGAAGCATTAATGGACAAATTAAAAATAAAAGCAGGCGTCAACCAACTTGCAATCGCGAAATTGCAGAATTTAAGGGCCTTGGCACAATGCCGTCAGGGCGAACAGGTTTCTAGTCCTCAAGCTTTTTGACGGTTTGAATGCTTTTGTGTTGTAAGCCGTCCGGAATCGCCGAGGGGGGGCGAATAAATTTCAGCCATCATAAATAAATAAACTTGCACAGATCTTCCCCCAAATCTCAACCCAATCGTTCGGCTAGGGCCAAAGCTTTATTTTATGTTCTTTCTTTCTTTTTTTTTTTAAAAAAGAAAAAATATTGCTTTTTTCTTTATTGCAATATTGCCTCAATCCTCAAGGGAGAATGGACTGGAACCGAAGTCGTCCCTGCTCTTTGGCCCATTGCCAAATCTGGATTTGGCGAGTTGCAAAACAGATTTAAATCTTGTCTTTGCTGAAGTCCGTGGCCAAAATTGTGGAAACCTTTTGGGAAAAGTGTATTTTCTAAAACTAGCTAATAACACTTTTTTTCTTTTTCTTTTTTTTGGAGTAGAGCCATAAAATTATATATCGATGGAAAGATAAATTGAATCAAGAATGTAATGCAATCACTTTTAGGTCGTAAGTGTGAAAAACGCTCATCCGTCACTCTTTTAGAGCGCCGTTGTAAAAACAGTCACTAAACGAACTGTTGTTGTAAGCCGGCTGCGAGCCGGTTTTCAGCTCCCGCCGTAGCTTCAAACCGGTCCTTAAATGGTTGCAAGTCAAGGACTAGCTACAATCCAACCAGGCCCATCCCAGAATGGGAGAAACGGGTTCAATCCTAGAGACAGTTAATCATATTTAAGCCTCGTTTTGTCTGGGCCAAGCGAGCGGATGGAGAGAGTGGGAAAATTTGTTGAAAGAGGAATGACATCACGGCAGAAAAAAAAGTAGTTTGTTTGCTCTCTCTGTCTCTCGCTCTCTCTCTCTCACACACACACAACACCTTTCTCTCTTTCTCTGTCTTTCTCTATCTTTCTCTCTCACACACACACAAACACACAATACATGCTCCCGCCTCTCTCTTTCTTTCTTTTTCTTCTCTCTCTCTCTCTCACACACCTTTCTTTCTTTCTTTCTCTCTCTGTCTTTCTTTCACTCTCACAGACACACACACATATACACTTCCCTCTTCCTTTCTTTTTCTTCTCTCCCTCTCACACACACACTTTTTCTTTCTTTCTTTCTTTCTCTCTTTCTCTCTCTTTCTTTCTCTCTCACAGACACACAAACACACATACACACTTCCCTCTTTCTTTCTTTCTTTTTCTTTCTCTCCTCTCTTCACACACACCTCTTTCTTTTTCTTTCTTCTTTCTTTCTCTCTCTCACAGACACACAAACACACATACACACTCCCCTCTTTCTTTCTTTCTTTTTCTTCTCTCCCTCTTTCACACACACCTCTTTCTTTTTCTCTCTCTCTTTCTCTCTCTCTTTCTCTCTCACAGACACACAAACACACATACACACTCCCCTCTTTCTTTCTTTCTTTTTCTTCTCCCTCTCTCTCACACACACTTCTTTCTTTTACTTTCTTTCTTTCTCTCTCTCTTTCTTTCTCTCTCACAGACACACCAAACACACATACACACTCCCCTCTTTCTTTCTTTCTTTTTCTTCTCCCCCTCTTTCACACACTTTCTTTCATTCTCTCTCTTTCTGTTTCTTTCTCACAGACACACATACACACTCCCTCCCTCCCTCTTTCTTTTTCTTCTCTATCTGTCTCTCTCTCACACACACACCTTTCTTTCTCTCTCTCTGTCTTTCTCTCTCACAACTAAACACAAATACTCCTTCCTTCCTTCCTTCCTTCCTTCCTTCCTTCCTTCCTTCCTTCCTTCCTTCCTTCCTTTCTTTCTTTCTTTCTTTCTTTCTTTCTTTCTTTCTTTCTTTCTTTCTTTCTCTTTTCTCTCTCTACCCCTCCCTCGTTCAGAGGAATCTTGCAACATGAAGATTATTTTCAATTTCTTTTTTGGGTGCGTGATGGCGGTGCATATTTTGCTATTTTTGCTTTTTGCTTTTTTTTTAAAACAAAAATCAGGATTATGCTGCCGCAGCAGGTTTGGAAACTGGCAGACTGACCCAGCCAGACACGTTGTGTTATTCAGTGGCGGTTTTTGTGGTCCAACTGGAGAAAAACAAAAGGAGACGAGAAACGGAGTCGAGATTGTGGGTCACCGTTTTAGGTTCTAGTTTTTCATATTTTTTTTGGGCGGGGACCTTTCTTTGATTTTTATTTTTTTTTAAAGGTTTTCTGGGTGCCAAATCGAGAACCAAAATAATAGAAGGGAAGGATTTGGAAATCTGCTTTAAAAACTTCCCCTCTTTAAAGCAAATAAGAAAAAGGAAACAGGAGCAGGGAAAAAAAAAACATTAACTTTGATGAAACTAAGGATTAATATTAACCGAGGTTAAAATTGTTACGGACATTTTGTTAGTCTCTGGTTTTGCTTCCGTACAGCCCGTCCTTGACTTAGGACCACAACAAAGCCCAAAATGTATGTCGCTAAGTGAGACATTGACTTGTTAAGTGACTTTTGCCTTATTTTACGACCTTGTTGTTCAGTGAATCGCTCCACTTGTTACATTAGTAACACCGTCGTTAAGCGAATCTGACTTCCCCGTGGATTTTGCTCGTCAGAAGGTCGCAAAAGCGGATCGAGTGACCCCGGGACCCTGCTGCCACCGTCATAAATACGAGTCGGTGGCCAAACGTCCCCATTTTGATCACCTGACCACGGAGATGTTGTAACGGTCGTTAAGTGTGAAAAAACGGTCATAAGTCCCCCACCATCATAAATATGAGTCAGTTGCCAAGCATTTGAATTTGGATCACGTGACCACGGGGGTGCTGGTACTGGTCGTAAGAGCGAGAAATGGTCATAAGAGCGAGAAACGGTCATAAATCAGTTTTTCCAATGCTGTTGTTGCTTTCAATGGTCACTAAACAAATTCTTGTAAGACTATATTATTTTTAAAATAATCCTTCTCTTATTTTTAAAATAATCCTTCTCTTATTTTTAAAACAATCCTTCTTTTAAAATAATCCTTCTCTTATTCTTAAAACAATCCTTCTTTTAAAATAATCCTTCTCTTATTTTTAAAATAATCCTTCTTTTAAAATAATCCTTCTCTTATGTTTAAAATAATCCTTAACCTTCGCAGTTTAAAGCTCATTCCGTAAACGGCATTTTTCCAATCTAAAGCACTACAGTTCCCATCGTTCTTAACCAACACGGTCCATGTTCCCCAAGGGCGATGGGAATTATCCTTTGAATCACCCGGATTCGATGGCGTGTTTGGGAAAATTGGCATAAATTTTTACGGCTTCCTAGAAGATCTGACGTATCGGCGGGGAATCGTGCGAATTCTCCGAAAGGGGAAACCAGAGGAGGAAAATACGCGAGGGGAGGAAAAGAAAGAAAGAAAAAAGAAAGGAACAATTCATGAATGATTTAAACGTGGGGAAAAAAATTTAACAACAGCAACTCAGTCACAATAGCAGGAATCCGGAGCAGAAATTCAATATTATACACCGTGAGCCAAGTTGGCGAGATCAAACCCAAGTAAAGGAAGTTTAAAAAAGAAAAGAAAAGAAAGAATTGCCAATTTGTTTATTCGCAATAAACACCTTCCGTGCTACAAAGCACACATTTTGGAAGAGAATACACACAAACACACACAAAGAGGACGTAGTCTTCGACTTACGACCGTAATGTGCATCCCCAAATTTCCACGGCTAAGCGAGATGTTTGTGACGTCAGTTTTGCTCCCTTTTTACGACCTTTTGGGCCACCGTTCTTAAGTGAATCCCTGCAGGTGTTAAGTTAGGAAGACGGCCGTTAAACGAATCGGGCTTCCCTCTTGATTTGACCTGTCCAAACTAAGGTCGTAAAAGGGGATCAAGTGAACCCCGGGACGGTCGTAAATACGAGCGTCTAGATTTTGATCGCGTGAAAATTCGGGCAAGCGGCAACGGTCGTAAGTGTGAAAAATGATTTTTTTTCAGCGCGGTTGTAACTTCGAACTGTCACTAAGCGAACTGTTGTAAGTCCAGGACTGCCTGTAGATACAGAAAAAAAGACTGGCTGTGTGGGCGGTGGGGGGGGTTGGACTAGATGACCTCAAAGGTCCCTTCCAACTGAGATTCTATATTCAATGGGACAGAAGTTGCCTTCGGAAGTTGTGGGAGCTTCATCCCTGGAGGCTTTTCGAGAAGAGACTGGACTGCCATCTATCGGAAATGGTGTAAGGCCGTGATGGCGAACATATGGCATGCGTGCCACACGTGGCACGCGTAGCCGTTATCAGTGGACACGTGAGCTCTGCTCTGGTGCGCACAAGCTGATTTTCGGGCCTTCTTGGCCCACCAGAAGTAGGGAAACAGGTTGTTTCCTCCCTCCCTTGTGGTGGTGGTGGGGAAGGCCCATTTTTCTCTCTCACCTGGCTCCAGAGCCTTTCTAGGAGTCTGGGGAGGGCAAAACAGCCTTCCCCATCCCCGGAGGCCCACCAGAGGCCAGAAACGGCCCATTTGACAACTTCTGGTGCGACCGGAAGGGCCATTTTTTGCTGTCCCTAGCCTCCAGAGCCTCTCTAGGAGTCTGGGGAGGGCCAAAACAGCCTTCCCCATCCCCGGAGGCCCACCAGAGGCCAGAAACAGCCCATTTGCCAACTTCTGGTGTGACCGGAAGGGCCATTTTTTGCTCTCCCTAGCCTCCAGAGCCTTTCTAGGAGTCTGGGGAGGGCCAAAACAGCCTTCCCCATCCCCGGAGGCCCACCAGAGGCCAGAAACGGCCCATTTGACAACTTCTGGTGCGACCGGAAGGCCCATTTTTTTGCTGTCCCTAGCCTCCAGAGCCTCTCTAGGAGTCTGGGGAGGGCCAAAACAGCCTTCCCCATCCCCGGAGGCCCTCCCAGAGGCCAGAAACGGCCCATTTGCCAACTTCTGGTGCGACCGGAAGGCCCATTTTTTGCTGTCCCCAGCCTCCAGAGTCTCTCTAGGAGTCTAGGGAGGGCGAAAACGGCCTCCTTCCCCCCACTAGAGATCCTCCGGAAGCCGAAAACAGCCCGTTTGCCAACTTCCGGCACGCGATGGCAAAACAGTTAGCCATCACTGGTGTAGGGTCTCCTGCTTGGGCGGGGGGTTGGACTAGATGACCCCCAAGGTCCCTTCCAACTCTGTTCATCTGAAGCCCCTCGCTCTTTTTTTCCTCCCCCCTCCACCCACCCCCACTTCCCGGGCCCTGCTGGAAGCAGACCAATCGCACCACGAAGCTCCATTGCAAACTCCGCTCTGGGTGTGGTTGTGTGTCCTGCTCTCTGGGAGCGACGACGTCTATGATGCATTTTTGGGCTGCCTCCAACCTGACCTGCCAGTTTTGTTACAAGCCGTGCCAGGCGCTGAGCCTGGTTCCCAGCCCTCGCACTGCGGCACGGCGGCCCTCGCAAATTCTCACACCAGGGAAAAAAAGACTCAGGAAGGGATTTTGCACAAACTTTGCGGCTTGTTTTCGTTGGAAGGGAAGCGTCCCTGAGGAACGAACGGACAGGACTGTTTTTCTCCTCCTGGCATCTCATAATATTATATAAATGTATATATATATATATATAAACCCCATGGCAGCCTAGTGAAATCTGCTCGGATCATAAAAACCCAACCGAGAAAATCGATGTTGCTTTCAGAATCTCATTATTTGTTTTTGGGTGTCTGTCTGTCTGTCTGTCTGTCTGTCTGTCTCTCTCCCTCTCTCTCATCTATTTATCTATCTATCATCTATTTATCTATCATCTATCTGTCGTCTATCTATCGTCTGTCTATCATCTATTTATTTATATCTATCTATCTATCAGTCATCTATCTATCCTGTCTGTATGTCTGTCTTTCTACCATGTCTGTCTGTCTATCCATCTATCATGTCTATTTATCTATCATCTATCTATCGTCTGTCTATCTATCTATCTATCTATCTATCTATCTATCTATCTATCTATCTTCTATCTATCTATCATCTATCTATCCTGTGTCTGTCTGTCTGTCTGTCTTCTCTCTCTCTCTCATCTATTTATCTATCTGTCTGTCTATTTATCTATCTATCATCTATTTATCTATCATCTGTCTATCATCTATCTATCTATCATCTGTCTATCATCTATCTGTCATCTGTCTATTTATCTATCATCTATTTATATCTATCTGTTGTCTATCTATCGTCTATCATCTATCTGTCGTCTGTCTATCTATCGTCTGTCTATCATCTATTTCTATCTATCTATCTATCTATCTATCTATCTATCTATCTATCTATCATCAATCATCTATCTATCCTGTCTGTATGTCTGTCTTTCTACCATGTCTGTCTGTCTGTCTGTCTGTCTGTCTGTCTGTCTGTCTGTCTAATCTATCTATCTATCTATCTATCTATCTATCTATCTATCTATCTATCATCTATCTATCCTGTGTCTGTCTGTCTGTCTGTCTTCTCTCTCTCTCTCATCTATTTATCTATCTGTCTGTCTATTTATCTATCTATCATCTATTTATCTATCATCTGTCTATCATCTATCTATCTATCATCTGTCTATCATCTATCTGTCATCTGTCTATTTATCTATCATCTATTTATATCTATCTGTTGTCTATCTATCGTCTATCATCTATCTGTCGTCTGTCTATCTATCGTCTGTCTATCATCTATTTCTATCTATCTATCTATCTATCTATCTATCTATCTATCTATCTATCTATCTATCTATCATCAATCATCTATCTATCCTGTCTGTATGTCTGTCTTTCTACCATGTCTGTCTGTCTGTCTGTCTGTCTGTCTGTCTGTCTATCTATCTATCTATCTATCTATCATCTATCTATCCTCTGTGTCTGTATGTCTGTCTATTTACCATGTCTGTCTGTCTATCTAAATCATCTATTTATCTATCTATCTATGTATCTATCTATGTATCTATCTATCTATCATCTATCTGTCGTCTGTCTATCTAGCTATCTATCATTTATCTATTGTCTGTCTGTCTGTGTGTCTGTCTATCTATCTATCATCTATCTATCTCTAATTTTTTTTAAATAGGGCGTTCTTCTTTCAATCCAGTGGGTCCATGGAACCCATGCTTTTGATCGCAGGAAGGATCAGATTTAGACACCTGAAGCGATGCAATATTCCATCCAGCCACCAGAGACAGCAAATGTTAATTTTTTTCCATTTCTCTTTGCTGCCCTCTGTTGGAAAGCTGCAGATAAACATGGCCCGGAAGGGAGACAGAAACTCCCCTCTGCTGCCTCCTGTGGTTGAATTAATCTTTGCAACACCCTGAAGATATGATGATGCTTGCAAGATTTGCAAGAGACCACGTTTGATGGGGAAAAGAGAGACAAAATGATTTTTTTTAACCTTTCCTTCTGAGGCTTAACTTACTATTTTAAATTCCACCCTGTTTTTTCAAGGCATATTTGTTCCTTAAAATGCTGCCTGAACTGGGAGAAGCCTCCCTGTTTAAGTGCAGTCTACCTCGAGCCGCCGGGTTCAAAGTAAAATGCAAAGAAAATGTAAAATTGCATTGCTGGGTTGAATTAACTCAGCAATGAATTTTCAAGGGAGGTGTGGGATTTTTTCCCCCTTTTCTTTCTTTTTTTTTTCCAGCGCAGCTTTCAAATATGTTTTTGCAGGGGGGGGAGGGTGGTTTGACAGCACAGCCTGGCTGTTCCTCTGGGCCCCCCCCCTCCTGACACTGAATTACTTAAACCTTCTAAATTCATTAACGTAAAAGTTGTGAAATTGAGGGAGGTGAGAAGTTGGTAATTAATGGGGAAAAAACCCAGGCTCGGTGGGAAAAAAAGCATAAATTTCAGGGTTTTTATAAAATTTTTCCTCTTTTTAATTCCCTTTCTGACTATTTTAATCCCAGGGCAGGAAAGACTGAGAAATAATTGATGGTAGATCCTTGAAAAACAAGGTGTTTTGCTGTATATATATATATATTTTTTAAAAAAATATGCTCCTTAATTATAAGAAACCGTGATTTTTTTTCCAAACATACCAAACAAGCAGAAAAGAACAACAAATACAGACTTTCCTGGAGTTTTTTTTTTTTTTCTTCATTCTTTGGCTCCGGCTTGCAAAGAACCCTCCCTTCAAAAAATAAATAGCACAGCGTCCCAAATTGTGGGTTTCGGCATTGTGTAGTAGCCTAATATTTTGCAAAATTGGCAATTTTAAGAAGTGCGGATTTAAACTCCCAGAATTCACCAGGCCAGGGGAATTCTGGGAGTTGAAGTCGAGTTTAAGAAGTGCGGATTTAAACTCCCAGATTTCACCAGGCTAAAACTTTCCTGCCTAAGGTGAGATTAGAACTCACTGCCTCCTGGTGATTGGCCCAAAATCACCCAGCTGGCTTTCACGTCGAAGGCGGGACTAGAACTCACCGTCTCCTGGTGATTGGCCCAAAGTCACCCAGCTGCCTTTCATGGCTTGACAGAACTAGAACTCACCGTCTCCTGGTGATTGGCCCAAAGTCACCCAGCCAGCTTTCACGTCTAAGGCGGGACTAGAACTCACCGTCTCCTGGTGATTGGTCCAAAGTCTCCCAGCCAGCTTTCACATCTAAGGCGGGACTAGAACTCCCAGTCTCCTGGTGATTGGCCCAAAGTCACCCAGCTGCCTTTCATGCCTAATGTGAGACTAGAATTCACTGTCTCCTGGTGATTGGTCCAAAGTCACCCAGCCAGCTTTCACGTCTAAGGCGGGACTAGAACTCCCAGTCTCCTGGTGATTGGCCCAAAGCACCCAGCTGCCTTTCATGGCTTGACAGAACTAGAACTCACCGTCTCCTGGTGATTGGCCCAAAGTCACCCAGCCAGCTTTTCCGTCTAAGGCGGGACTAGAACTCACTGCCTCCTGGTGATTGGCCAAAGTCACCCAGCTGCCTTTAATGGCTTGACAGAACTAGAACTCACCATCTCCTGGTGATTGGCCCAAAGTCACCCAGCCGGCTTTCCATCTTAGGCGGGACTAGAACTCCCAGTCTCCTGGTGATTGGCCCAAAGTCACCCAGCTGCCTTTCATGGCTTGACAGAACTAGAAACATCACCGTTCCTGGTGATTGGCCCAAAGTCACCCAGCCAGCTTTCACGTCTAAGGCGGGACTAGAACTCACTGCCTCCTGGTGATTGGCCCAAAGTCACCCAGCTGCCTTTCATGGCTTGACAGAACTAGAACTCACCATCTCCTGGTGATTGGCCCAAGTCACCCAGCCGGCTTTCCCATCTAAGGCGGGACTAGAACTCCCAGTTCTCCTGGTGATTGGCCCAAAGTCACCCAGCTGCCTTTCATGGCTTGACAGAACTAGAACTCACCGTCTCCTGGTGATTGGCGAAAGTCACCCAGCCGGCTTTCCCGTCTAAGGCGGGACTAGAACTCCACTGCCTCCTGGTGATTGGCCCAAAGTCACCCAGCTGCCTTTCATGCCTAAAGCGGAACTAGAACTCACATCTACTAGTCTCTGGTGCCTTTAGCCTACCAAACCTCTCAATTTATCTTAAATTTGTTGGTTTTAACAGTTCAACAAACTGGCATGAAAGCAGGTCTTTATTTATGATTCGGCCTGGCACAAACGGTGTTAAGATGTTATTTTTCACTCTCCCCAAAATTCATTTTTTTAAAAGCAAAAAATAAGCATTTAAAAAGAAAAAAAAAACAACTCTTAGAAGATGGGAAAAGCCTCTCTATACACACCGCTTGCAAAGGCAAGGATTAGCCAATGCGGGTGGGACAGAAGAGCCGGCTTAAAAATATACTTTCAGAAAAGTTTTGTTTTTTTCAACCAAATATATAATTAGCCTGTAGGTTACGGAAAGGCTAACCGAAAAAAAAAATAATAATAATGTTTTTCGTTCTTCAGCGGAGACAGAGGAAGAAAAGGAAACGCTGCTGAGACTCAGTTCAGCTCTTTTAAAAAAAAAATATATATATATATTTTCCAAGATGATTTACGAGTCTAAGAGTTTGTCTCTCAGTTCAGACATTGGTTGAACCCAGAAAAACTAGTTGAATTCCTGAAGGGCTGGGAGGACTACAGCACCCATAAACCCCAGCAAACGAGGCCTTTTCTAGGTTTATTTAAGTATTTTTTTTTTTTAATTCTTCATTTGCCTTTATTTATTTTATGGATAAATAACTCAAAAAGTCTTCAAAGATTGGTCGAAAAGAAAAAAAGAAAAGAACAGGCTGGCATCTTGATGGACGGTGTGTTTTTATATCTTCCTCTCTCTTTCTTTTTTTTGTTCTTTGTTCTCTCCTTTTTATATATATATATATATAGTTTTTATAACTACCCAGAGATATTGACAAAAGGCCCAGCTTTTGTAAATGAAACCTGTAAATCATTTCGGGAGACATAAAGGCTGGTTAATAAAGAGCCCGAAGAGTTTGAAAGTCGTAACGGCCTCTTTGCTTTTCGAGTGCCTATTATATCGCTCTATAATGTTGACATATAATTTATTTCCCTCTGTTCTGAACCTGGAAATAAAAATCGCTCTCTGGAGCTCTTAATGTTTAGCCTGACAGCCGTTTCCAGATTCCTTCTTGGGTCTTTTGCGCCTCTTTTGCGGGTAGTTGAGCTAAATACAAATTCCTTTCTTTCTCTTACATTTTCCTTCCTTCCTTCCCTCCTTTTTTCCTCCCTTTCTTCTGTCTCCTTCCTCCCTCCCTTTTTCAGTTTTCCTTCCTTCCTTTTCTTCCTTTTACCCTTCCTTCCTTCTTTCCATCCATCCATCTCTATCATCTCCTCCCTCCCGCCCTCTCTCCTTTCCCACCTTCCTTCCTTTCTCTCCCTCTTCCTTCCTTCCTTCTCCTTCCTTCCTCCCTCCCTTTCTCTTTCTTTCTCTTTCCCTTCCTTCTTCTCTCCTCCCTTACCCACCTCTCCCTTCTCCCTTCTCTTTCCCTTCCTTCCTCCTCCTCTTCCTTTCTCTTCCTCTCCCTTCCTCCTCTCTTTCTCTTTTCCTCCTCCCTCCCTTTCTCTTTCACTTTCCTTTCCTTCTTCCCTCCTCCTCTTCCTTACCCACTTTTCCCTTCTTCCTTTCCTTTCCCTTCCTTCCTTCCTCCTCCTTTCTCTTCTTTCTTCCCTCCTCCTTTTTCTTACCCACCTCTCCCTTCCTCCTCTCTTTCTCTTTTCCTCCCTCCCTCTCTTTTTCTTTCCCTTCCTTCTTCCTTCCTCTTTTTCTTACCCACCTCTCCCTTCCTCCTCTTTTTCTCTTTTCCTTCCTTCTTCCTTCCTCCCTCCCTTTCTCTTTTCCTCCCTCCCTCTTTTTCGTTCCCTTCCTTCCTTCCTTCCTCCTCTTCCTTACCACCTTTCCCTTCCTCCTCTCTTTCACTTTCCTTTCCTTCTTCCCTCCTCTTCCTTACCCACTTTTCCCTTCTTCCTTCTCTTTCTCTTTCCCTTCCTTCCTTCCTCCTCCTTTCTCTTCTTTCTTCCCTCCTCCTTTTTCTTACCCACCTTTCCCTTCTTCCTTCCCTTTCTCTTTTCCTTCCTTCCTTCCTTCCTTCCTCCTCTTCCTTACCACCTTTCCCTTCCTCCTCTCTTTCACTTTCCCTTCCTTCTTCCCTCCTCCTCTTCCTTACCCACCTTTCCCTTCTTCCTTTCCTTTCTCTTTCCCTTCCTTCCTTCCTCCTCCTTTCTCTTCTTTCTTCCTTCCTCCTCTTCCTTACCCACCTTTCCCTTCTTCCTTTCCTTTCTCTTTTCCTTCCTTCCTTCCTCCTCCTTTCTCTTCTTTCTTCCTTCCTCCTCTTCCTTACCCACTTCTCCCTTCCCCCTCTCTTTCTCCTTTCCTTCCTTCCTCCCTTCCTCTCCCCTCCCTCCGTTTTGCCAAGAAACCCACCGCTCCCCTCGCCAAGCGCCCGGGCGGAGCAGCGCGATCCGCCCCCGGAAAGGCGGAGCAGCTGCGCGCTTGGTGCCCGCCCGGCCGCCGGCCTGCCTGCCTGCCTGGCTGCGGTTCTCGCGGGGGCAGCGGCGGGTGCGGAGCCGGTGGGGAGGGGGAGCCTGCCGGGGGGCGATCCGGGATGGAGGGGGCGCTGCTGCAGCTCCTGGCCTGGAGCTCGCTGCTCTTCACGCTGGGCATGTTCGGCACCGGGCTGTAAGCAGGGCTGGGGGTTGTAAGCAGAGTTGGCGGGTTGTAAGCAAGACTGGGGGGCTGGAAGGAGGGCTGGGGGTCTGGAAGCAAGACTGGGGGGGGTTGCAAGCAGGGTTGGGGGGCTGTAAGTAGGGTTGGCGGGTTGTAAGCAAGACTGGGGGGGCTGTAAGCTGGGCTGGGGGGCTGTAAGCAAGACTGGGGGGGGGGTTGCAAGCCGAGTTAGAAAGCTGTAAGCAAGACTGGGGAGTTGCAAGCAGAGCTGGAGGCTGTAAGCAGCTGGGGGGGGTTGCAAGCAGGGTTCGGGGGGGGGGCTGTAAGTAGAGTTGGCGGGTTGTAAGCAAGACTGGGGGGCTGTAAGGGTTAGAAGGCTGTAAGCAAGACTGGGGGCTGGAAAGAGGGCTGGGGGAATGTAAGCAGGGCTGGGGGGCTGCAAGCAGGGTTAGAAGGCTGTAAGCAGAGCTGGGGGTTGCAAGCAGGGTTAGAAGGCTGTAAGCAAGACTGGGGGGCTGTAAGGGTTAGAAGGCTGTAAGCAAGACTGGGGGGCTGGAAAGAGGGCTGGGGGAATGTAAGCAGAGCTGGGGGGTTGCAAGCAGGGTTAGAAGGCTGTAAGCAAGACTGGGGGGCTGGAAAGAGGGCTGGGGGGCTGTAAGCAGAGCTGGGGGGGTTGCAAGCAGGGTTAGAAGGCTGTAAGCAAGACTGGGGTTGCAAGCAGAGCTGGCAGCTGTAAGCAGCTGAGGTGTTGCAAGCAGGGTTGGGGGGGCTGGAAGAAGGGCTGGGGGGCTGTCAGCAAGACTGGGGGGTTGCAAGCAGGGTTGGGGGGCTGTAAGCAAGACTGGGGGGCTGGAAGGAGGGCTGGGGGGCTGGAAGCAGCTGAGGGGTTGCAAGCAGGGTTGGGGGGGCTGGAAGCAGAGCTGGGGGGCTTGAAGCAGGCCTGGGGGTTGGGGAGCTGGAACCAGAGCTGGGGAGTTGCAAGCAGGGTTGGGGGCCTGTAAGCAGGGTTAGAAGGCAGGAAGCAAGACTGGGAGGGGGTTTGCAAGCAGAGCTGGGGGCTGTAAGCAGCTGGGGGGGGTTGCAAGCAGGGTTGAGGGAGCTGTAAGTAGGGTTGGCGGGTTGTAAGCAAGACTGGGGAGGCTGTAAGCAGGGCTGGGGGGCTGGAAGCAGAGCTGGAGGGTTGCAAGCAGGATTGGGGGGCTGTAAGTAGGGTTGGCGGGCACCGGGCTATAAGCAGAACGGGGGGGGGCTGTAAGCAGCGTTAGAAGGCTGTAAGCAGAACTGGGGGTTGCAAGCAGGATTGAGGGGCTGTAAGCAGAACCGGGGGTCTGGAAGCAGAATTAGAAGGCTGGAAGCAGGATAGTGGGGGGGGCTGGAGGCAGAGTAGAAATGAGGGGAGGGGGACTAGCCTTGTGGCAAACTGAACCCCCCCCGCCCTCCACAGTGCACAGGTGGATGGAAAATCCGGTTTGGGTGGGTGGAGCAGAGATTCCACCTGTCTGCTCAGGTGAGCCGGTGAATGATTGTCCAGGAAGCAGATTTACAGAAAGGAAAGTTTATGGTTGTGGGGCAGGGCAGAAGTGAAAAAAAAAATAGAGAAATAAATTTATTTATTTATGAATAAATTAATTTCCACAGGGAGGGAGGTTATGGGGCAGGAGAGTGGGGGGGGGTGCGATCTAACGTTTGCCCCGTCTTGTTTCGCACTCAGGACTGACCTCCGGAAAATGTTTGCAACCCGAAGCGTGGAAAACATCCAGTTTCTTCCCTTTCTGACGACTGATGTGAAGTAAGGCCGCTAGCGATGTGGCATCCCGGATTAGGGGGGTTGGACTAAATGATCTCTGGGTTCCCCCTCCGAGCCCTTACCTTACAAGATTTGGGGAATCGCTCGATCGATCAGGCATATTTGTACGATCGATCTTCTCAACGGTAACAGGCTCCTGATAAACGAGGGAGGCCATCAAAAATTGAAAAAAAAATTTAAATTGCCAAGGAGTCCTCGACCTTACGACCAGACCGACGTTTCTGTCGCTAAGTGAGACATTGGTTAAGTGAGCGTTAGCCACGTTTTACGACCCGTCTTGCCACCCAAGGTTGTAAAGTGTGTGTGTGTGTGGGTGGGGGAAAACTCACTTCATGGCTGTCTTCATTTAGCGACAGAAATGTGGGGCTCGATTGCGGTCGTAAGCCGAGGACTACCCCGGGCCATTTAAGACATCTCAGAGAAAGGGAGTGGGCTTGTCACTCAAAACTCTCTTTCCTTCTCTCTCTGGATCAGCAACTTGAGTTGGCTAAGCTATGGTTTCCTGAAGGGCGACTGGACGCTGATCGTGGTTAACTCCGTGGGCGCGACGTTGCAATCTCTGTACATCCTGGTTTATTTCTTCTTCAGCGCGGAAAAGGTGGGTGGGCTTGTCCCAAAGACACAAGACCCTCAGGAGGGGGGTCTCTCACTCCCCTCCCCCTTGGCCGAGCGGCGACAACTTGGGAACGAAACGCTTGGCCGAAACCTCCCTCTGCGAAGCTGGCACTCAAAGGTAGACTGCTCCTGACCTCGGAGTTCCTTTACCCAACCGATAAAAGTTTGCAAAGAGCCTTTGGGAGGTGTTTTTCGACCGACGTTCGAGCAGCTTTGGGGGTTGTCCCCTCCCTCCCTCTGTTGACTCAAGAGGGCTGGTGACTTGAGTCAACAAAAGCTCTTGTCCCCATCGGTCCAACTCCGCCTCGTGGGCTCACGTGTCCCGGGTCACCAACCGGCCACGAAGGGCGTGGAAACTGAAAAAATATTGACTTATGCCCAGAGTTACTAGGCCTCTCGGGAGAAACCCACAACTCCTGAGTGAGCCCGTATTTTTTAAACCTAGAGCTGCCTCCGTGTTTTTATAACTCTGTGCCAGTAACCCTCCTCCTCCTCCTCCTCCGTTTCTTTCTCCTTCCCTTCCTCCTGCTCCTCCTTTTCTTTCTCTTTCTTCTCCTCCTCCTTTTCTTTCTCTTTCTTCTTTCCTCCTCTTTTTCTTTCTCCTCCTTCTCCTTCACCCCTTCTCCTTTTCTTTCTCCTTCTCCTCCTTCTCCGTCCTCTCTTCCTTTCTTGTCTTCCTTCTCCTCCTTTTCTTTCCCTTTCTTTCTCCTCCTCTTCCTCCTCCTCTCCTCCTTTTCTTTCTCCTCCTCCTCCTTTTTTCTTCTCCTCCTCCTCTTCTTCTTTCTCCTCCTCCTTCTCCTTTTCTTTCTCTTTCTTCTCCTCATCCTCCTCTTTTTCTTTCTCCTCCTTTTCCTTCTTTTCTTTCTCCTTCTCCTTCTTCTTCTTCCTCTCTTCCTTTTCTTTCTTGTTTTCCTTCTCCTTTTCTTTCCTTTTTCCTCCCCTTTTCCTCCCCCTTCTCCGTCCTCTCTTCCTTTCTTGTCTTCCTTCTCTTCCTTTTCTTTCCCTTTCTTTCTCCTCCTCTTCCTCCTTCCTCTCCTCCTTTTCTTTCTCCTCCTCCTCCTTTTTTCTTCTCCTCCTCCTCTTCTTTCTCCTCCTCCTTCTCCTTTTCTTTCTCTTTCTTCTCCTTTTTTTCTTTCTCCTCCTTCACCTTCTCCTTTTTTTCTTTCTCCTTCTCCTTCTTCTTCCTCTCTTCCTTTTCTTTCTTGTTTTCCTTCTCCTTTTCTTTCCCTTTTTCCTCCCCCTCCTCCTCTTTTTCTTCTTTTCCTCCTCCTTTTCTTTCTTTCTCTTCCTCCTCCTCCTTTTTTCTCTCCTTCTCCTTTCTTTCTCCTCCTCCTCCTCCTTTTCTTTCTCCTTCTCCTTCCTCTCCTCCTTTTCTTTCTTGTCTTCCTCTCCTCTTCTTTCTCCTTCTCCCTCCTCCTCCTCCTTTCAACCCCTCCCTCCTCCTCCTCCTCCTCCTCTCTGCAGACCCCACCTCTAGTCTAGCACTGATGATGTCACCTAGTTTGGTAATAAAATGTCTGCAAGAAAACGATCGACCTCAGAGCTACTCTATGTCAACAGAGGACAAATCCCACCTCCTCCTAGCACTGATGATGTTCCCTAGTTGGGTCAAGAAACGCCTGCAAGGAAGCTATCCAGCTCAGAGAGCACCAAAGGCCCTGCGTATTTTACATCTCTCTCTCTCTCCTCTCTCTCTCTCTCTCCCTCGCTCTCCAGCTTGGCGTCTTAAGGAAAACAACAGCCCTGCTGGCGGTCCTTCTCTTCGGCTACGCCTACTTTAGCCTGATGGTCCCCGATCCCACCACGCGCCTGGCCCAGCTGGGCCTCTTCTGCAGCCTCTTCACCATCACCATGTACCTCTCGCCGTTGGCAGATCTGGTACGTAACCTGGCGTCTTTGCTGCTCCTGGCTGTGGAGGCTTTTTGCGGGCTGAGGCAAAATCTCTGAATGGGTCATAAGAGGGAAAAGCTTGCATTCAGAAGGGTGTTTTTATTTCCCTGCCGTTGCCGGAGAGATTTGGAGCAAAAACTGTTGCAGGAGACAAGATAACATTTAATAATCATTTTCCTTCTCCTGTCTGCCTTTAGTTATTTGTCTGTTTTTTTTTTCTCTCTCTCTCTTCTGTCATCCGTCTATCCAACCAAACAGTTTTCTCTCTATCAAACGATCTTCTATCCCTGTTTTCTGAGTATTTCCTATCTTTTCTCTCTCTGACTGTCTGTCATCTATCTTCTTTTCTGTCTTGCCTCCCTGATCTATCTGCCACCCTCCCTTCCTTCCTTCCTTCCTTCCTTCCTTCCTTCCTTCCCTGTCGATCTATTTATCTATATCTATCATCTATCTATATCTATCTATCTATCTATCTATCTATCTATCTATCTATCTATCTATCTATCTATCTATCTCTATATCGATCTATCGATCTATCTTCATTATCATCTATCTCACTGATGTCTCAATCTCTCTATCTTACTTCTGTTTATCTTTTATCTTTTCCCTATTGCTAGCCATATCTTCCTTCCTTCCTTCCTTCCTTCCTTCCTTCCTTCCTTCCTTCCTTCCTTCCTTCCTTCCTTCTATCTTTGTCTGTCTGTCTCTTTTTCTAATCTATCTATCTCTAATCTCTATCTATCTATCTATCTATCTATCTATCATCTATCTATCTATCTCTTATCTATATCTATCTTCATTATCATCATCTATCTCACTGATGTCTCAATCTCTCTATCTTACTTCTATTTATCTTTTATCTTTTACCTATTGCTCTCCATAATATCTTCCTTCCTTCCTTCCTTCCTTCCTTCCTTCCTTCCTTCCTTCCTTCCTTCCATCTTTGTCTGTCTGTGTCTGTCTCTCTAATCTCTCTCTCTCTACTATCTATCTATCTATCTATCTATCTATCTATCTATCTATCTATCTATCTCTAATCTATATCTTCATTATCATCATCATCTATCTATCTCACTGATATGTCTCTATCTCTCTATCTTACTTCTATTTACGGTATCTTTTTATCTTTTACCTATTACTCCCCTTAATACATTTCCTTCCTTCCTTTTCTTTCCTTCCTTCCTCTTTCCTTCCTTCCTTCCTTCCTTCCTTCCTTCCTTCCTTCCTTCCTTCCTTTCCCTCCCTACCTCCTGAAAGCCATCCATCTCATCTACATCACTGGACAAGCTTATCAATTTAAAACTGTATCCTCCATTTTTCAGCCTCGGCGAGGGAGGGGCAGACCAAGCAACTTAATTCTGGGGGAGGGGAAAAAAAGCCTCGAGTCCAAGGATTACACCCTCTTCTGACCTAATTCAAATTAAAGTGAGTTCATCAAATGAAATGCATCTTTCATTTGACACACCCCTGTAGCAAGTAGCGGGAAGGAGGGGAAAGCAGTTTCTACTTTTCAACAGGTGCATCATTGATGGTTTCTCAATATTTGGCAGATGAGTGTGAAATATTGACGTGAGCCAATAAACGGCGTCACCGATACCGAAGGAAGAGCGAGAGAGGCATGATTTGCAGAAACTGTGATTTGGAGAACTTAAGGGGGGAAAAGAGGACAGGAAAAAGAAAAGAAGTTTAAAAAAGAGCCCAGCAAAAAGCCAAATGCTGACGTCAGCCAGGAAATGGCAATGAGAAAAATAGATTTTATTTTATTTTATTTTATTTTATTTTATTTTATTTTATTATTTTATTTTATTTTGATTTATATGCCGCCCTTCTCCGGAGACTCAGGGCGGCTTACAATGGGTTAAGCAATAGCCTTCATCCTTTTGTATATTTATACAAAGTTCAGCTTATTGCCCCCACAAACCTGGTCCTCAATTTACCCACCTTAGAAAGGATGGAAGGCTGAGTCAACCTTGAGCCTTGGCGAGATTCGAACTTGCAGTAATTGCAGGCAGCTTGGAGCTAAATACTACCTTTAACAGTAGCATTCGTCTGCTGCGCCACTTTTTATTATCTTTTATTCTCTCGTTTAATTGAATGGCCTTTGGTGTCTCCTTTCCTAATTATTTCTGGTGTTTCTGTGAAAGGGGAGGTGGGGGAAGAAATCTGGATTTCTGTGTGCTGGCATCTGAAACCTGTAAGGGACCGAATTTAAAAGAGAGAGAGAGAGAGAGAGAGAAAAGGAGAATTATGTACATTTTGAGACGTATCCAAGAAAGAAAGTTTTGGTGGTCCAAAACTCCTACGTTGCTTCATTAAAGAAAGAGTGAAATGGGGACATCTGATTCTATTCTATATATTCTATATTTTATATTCGATGATATTCTATTTTAAATTGTAAATAGTAAATTCTATTCTATTGTTTTTTTTTATATTCTGTATTTTCTATTCTATATTGTAAATTCTATATTTCTATTCTATTCTATTCTATTCTACTCTATTCTAAATTGTAAATTCTATATTTCTATTCTATATTATAAATTCTATAATTCTATTCTATTCTATTCTATTCTGTTCTGTTCTGTTCTGTTCTACACTACTCTACTCTGTTCTAAATTGTAAATGCTATATTTCTATTCTATTCTCTATTCTAAATTCTAAATTCTATATTTCTATTCTATATTGTAAATTCTATATTTCTATTCTATTCTACTCTACTCTAAATTATAAATTCTATAATTCTATTCTATTCTACTCTATTCTATTCTATTCTATTCTATTCTTCTATTCTTCTATTCTCGTAAATTGTAAATTCTACTCTATTCCATTCCCTCTCCTCTATATTCCATATTCTATTCCGTTCCCTCCTTATTCCCCTTCCCCCTTCCCTCCAGCAAAACAAGGCCATAAAATCGGGGGCGCCCTTCCCTGAACCATCGCCCTGCTTAGCAACGAAAACCCTGACTCCCGACTGTCGGCGTAAGTCGAGGACTCGCTGCCAACAAGCAGCCGTGCTGTGTCTCCCATTCCTCGCTTTCCGCCTCCCGCTTTGCACAACTGCCTGCCTGCCTGCCAGGCTCCCGTTCGGTCTCGTTCGCTCCCGACTAGCAACGGGCCAAGCGTGTTGGTGCACGCGGCTGGCACGCGTGCCGTTTTTCCGGTTTTTTTTTTTTTTTTAAGGGCAGCTCAACGCCCAGAAAGAAGCCGGACGTGAACAATTGCCCGTGAAGTAACTTTGGCAAAGGAATTTTTAATTTTGCATAAAGGGCAGGGCTCGGGCGGGGTTTTCGGAGTTTTAAGAGGCGCACCTGTCAGAAAAGGGCAAGAGAACTCACAAACCTGGTTTCGGGGATGCCTAACCAGGTTAAAGCATCACTAAAGACAAGCCAGGGTTCGCCTCCCGGGGAGCCTCACATCAACCCATCCAAGGTTTCTCTTCGGATCTGCGCAGGCTGGGAGCATCTTGGGGGGCGTTTTCAACCCTTCCCCGTGCAATTCCTTGGCGTTCCTTGGCGAGGTAGACTTCTACCGAAGCTGGAGGTTCTAGGGAGGGTTTGGTGGCTAAAGAGTCCAGCTGGATCTCTCCCCCCACCAGTTCCTGCCTTTTTCCAATTCTCCCTCGCCCTTCTGCTGCTCATACTTCTCTGCTTGTGTGTCAGGAAGTGTTTCCTGGTTGGTGAGGCGGCGGAACTCACTGCCACATGAAGTGGCAATCGGCTGTCAGGCAGCAGAACGGACAAGCCACGTGTAAGGGAGTTTTTCACTTGCCGAGCCTTCAAACAAAAGGTTGAGACGGTCAATTGTAGATTTTATTCATTGATTTTTTTTAAAAAAAAAACAAACTTTGATTCGATTTGATCTTCTGCCGTGCCGTCTCGTCTTCCTCCTCCCTGCAAACTTAGCGACGGGCGATCCGGTGTCAATTGCGGCCATAAGTCGAGGACTCCCGTTAAGTCTTGAACGACGCAGTGCTTAACTCCCCTGTGTAACCCCACTTAAACAGGTGTGCTGGCATCTGACCCCAAACAAACCCCATATGTTGGATTAATTTTTAAGACAGGAGCTTACTTAACAGTTGGAGGGCACCTTGGAGGTCATCTAGTCCAGCCCTCTGCCCAAGCAGGAGACCCTACGCCCGAGGCACGTTCAGCTTTGCAAGGTGGGAGTTTTTTTTAAAGAGTACGAGACCAGTTCAATGGCGGCTTATGCCATAAACTAACTACGATTAGGGACAACTGAATGAATTCGCCGTCTCTCTTCTTAACGTCGCATCCACGGAACGCATGCATCCTGTGGCGGGTGGAATTGAATTAAAAATGCCGAAAAAAATCACCCCCAAAAGACGTAAAAACCGGCGCCGATGTGGCTTACCAGCCAAACCGTGGTTAATATTAACTCCTTTTTTTTTTTCTTTGCAAGCGCCAAAACGAGCAACGTGCTCGCCTCTGCGTCGGGACTTTTTCCCCCACGAAAATTATCAATATTATCTCCGAATAATTTTTTGCCGGGTTCCCCTTATCTCCTGTGCCGTTCGGACAGTTGGATTCCCAATAAATATTTGATTTCAGGCGGAAGTAAATAATATATATATATATATATATATATTTTCTCCCAAGATCAAGATCGTGAAGAGCCGTTCCACCCGCTGTCTTTCCTTCCCTCTGACGGTCACCACTTTCCTGGCGTCGGCGAGCTGGACTTTCTACGGGCTCGTTCTGGAAGATCTGTATATTGCGGTTAGTCTCTGGCCAGGTTGCGGGGGACGGAGAGACGGGGCTGAATTAGGCCGAAAGAAACTGAGTTTCTGGGCAGAGGGAGAGGGCAAGCAGAGAGGGACGGTGGACAGATTTTTCTGCTTACGCTGCACGTCGTTCTCTTCCTTTGATAGAAGGGAATATTTGTAGCTCGGGATTGAACTGTAGCCCTGATGATGTTAGGTAGTTGGGTCGTGAGAGGTCTGTAAGAAAACCGCCAAGCTCGGAGAGTACCAAAGACCCCTCAGTCCTCCCCTTTCCCTTCCTCTTCCTCCTTTTCCTCCTCCTCCTCCTCCTCGCAAACCCCACCTCCTCCTAGAACTGATGATGTTAGCTAGTTGGGTCATGAGACGTCTGTAAGAAAACCGCCAAGCTCGGAGAGTACCCTTCCTCTTCCTCCTTTTCCTCCTCCTCCTCCTCCTCCTCGCAAACCCCACCTCCTCCTAGCACTGATGATGTTAGCTAGTTGGGTCATGAAATGTCTGTAAGAAACCCACCAAGCTTAGAGAGCACCAAGGACCCCTCAGCCCTCCTCCTCCCCTTCCTCTTTTCTTCCTCTCCTCCAAAACCCCACCTCCTTCTAGCACTGATAATGTTAGCTAGTTGGGTCATGAAACGTCTTCAAGAAACCCACCAAGCTTAGAGACCCACCAAGGACCCCTCAGCCCTCCTCCTCCCCTTCCTCTTTTCTTCCTCCTCCTCCAAAACCCCACCTCCTTCTAGCACTGGTAACGTTAGCTAGTTGGGTCATGAAACGTTTGTATGGAAACCAGACGAGAGAGCACCAAGGACACTCACAATCCTGTTCCTCCTTCTCCTTCTCTATCTTCTCCAACTTATCTCCCCCCCTCTTCCTCCTCCTCCTCCTCTTCCTCTTCTTCTTCCTCCCCCCCTGCTCCGAAACCCCACCTTCCTCCATCCCTGATGACGTTCCCCTAGTTAGCTCACGAAACGTCTCCGAACGAACCTCGGAGAGAAATCTCCCTCACCAAGGACTTCACAATTCTCTTCCTCTTCCTCCTTCCAGATTCCCAACGTGCCGGGCATCGCGACCAGCCTCGTCCGTTTCTGGCTTTTTTGGCGTTTTCCCGCCGAGCAGGACAAAAATTACAAACTGTTGCAGGCCTGAAGACGGAGGGGGTGGGGGGCAAGAAGCGGAGGAGATCCCACTCCTCAAAGCCAGCCGAGGAAGGAGAGAAAAACCCCAAAAATCAGAAAACTCTGCAGATGATGGACTTGCCCGCCTCGCTTTGCACACAGCCTGCTCACCTGTCCAGCAGTGTGGTCCATTTCCACCTCCATGGACCATTCTGGACATTTTACAGCGGGGGGGGGCGTGAGAAAAACCCCCCCCCCTCGGTTGGAGCAAACATCTGGATCTAGATGGACGGGATTCCCACTCTGGACTCTTTAAAAGAGGTTTGCAGATCCCACCAAGTCTGGGGAATGTAAAGGGGCTTCTCCCCACCAGATATTTTTTGGGGGTGGCGGGGAGCAGCCCCCCCCCGCCCCGAAAGCTGTTGGAAAAACCATTGAGTTTTGAAGATGGGAGCTTCCAAAATTTGCCAGTCTTTTCTCCCTCTTTCTTGATTCTTTATTCAGATCTGCCAACGCGACCAGCTTGTATACAACCGTTGCCTTATCCGTCCACCAGAAATGCCTTTTATATCTATATTTATATATATAGAGAAAAAGTTTTTATAAACTCTTCCCCCCTTCCTCCTTCGCCACCGGCTCCTCTTTTCCAATTTTTTTTTTTTTAAATGGATTCCAAAAATTAAAATCCAAAAAAGAGGGGGGGGGGAAAAAAAACCAGAGACAAAACAAGAGGATTTTTTTTTTTAAAAAAAAATGTGAATTGAAAAGGACAAAAATGCCTTTTTTAAAAAAAGAAAAATAAAAATTATCCCACGTCTCTTTTTTTTTTGCAACTGGCTCCTTTCTGTTTTTTTTAAAAAATTTGATTGAAATACAAAAGAAAAAGATGAAAAACAAGGTGAATTCAAAAGGACCAAAATGTCTTTAAAAAAAAATGATTCCACTTCCCGTTTGCAACCGTCTCCTCTTTTCAATCTTTTTTATTTGATTCCAAAGATTAAAATAGCAAAATCCAAAAGAAGGAAAAAAAAGAAGAGGAAAAAAAACAAGAGTCTAATCAATGTGAATTTTAAAAAAGGACAAAATGTCTTTTTTTTAAAAAAAAAAAAAATTCTCCCACTCTCTCTCGGCAACCGGCTCCCTCTTTCAATCCACCGGGCTCCCTTCTAGGTGGGAGATCTCCCTGAGGTCTTGACCTGTTGAACGTTGGGCCGAGAAGAAGGGAGGAGAGCCCCAGGCAAACATTCCACGGATGTAGCTTTATGAGTGTCTTGCAATAAACAGGAAAGAGAGGAGGGGGTTCTCTTTTTTTTTTAAAGAGTTGTTTTTTTACCTTCCCGGAGCAAAAAAATCTTTGAGATGATTAAAAAAAAAATTAGCGGACCTCATAAAGCAGGGAGTTCCTTCGGCTTTCAGTTGAGTGGATTTCTGCCTAAATGATCCCCGATATCTGTTTCATTCTATGATTCTATATAGTGGGGTTCCTCCTGGGGAAGGGGGCTGGCCTAGATGACCTCTGAAGGTCCCTTCTGCGTGGATTTTGTATAGAGGATTCCTCCTGGGAAGGGGGTCAGACTAGATGGTTTTTGAGGTCCCTTTCAGAGTGGGATTTCGTGAAGTGGGTTCTCTCTGAGAAGGGGGCTCGGCTAGATGACCTCTGAAGGTCCCTTCTCCACGGATTTTGTGTAGCGGATTCCTCCCAGGATGAGGGTCAGACTAGACAGTCTCTGAGGTCCCTTTCAAGAGTGGGATTTCATGTAGCGGGTTCTCTCTGAGAAGGGGCTGGGCTGGATGACCTCTGAAGGTCCCTTCCTGACAGATTTTTGCGTGGCAGATTCTCCCCAGGAAGAGAAGTCGGACTAAAGAACCTCGTGAGGTCTCTTCCAGTATGGGATTTCATGCACCGGATTCCTTCTGGGACGAGGGCTTAGACTAGATGGTCTCCGAAGGTCCCATCCTGAGATTCTGGGAAGGAGGTTGGCCTAGATGGTCTCTCTTTTTTGTAAATATTTTTTATTATTTTTCAAACATAAACATAAAATCGAGCAAAAACTCGATCCGGTCATAGATGGTTACCACGCTTACATTCCTTTAACAAACTCCATTCACAATTTCCCATTACATCTTTAAAAAGGTGAATATTCAAAACATGAGAAGAATAAATTTTAACATCAATTCTAACATCCTTATCTATATCGTATCGATACAATTTTAATTTCATATTTACTTTAGCTCATTTATATCTAAGTATCATTCCTGCTTATATCCGGTTCTTCTCCACATTGTCTTTATCATCCCTTTTACCATCAGTTGCAAAATACTTTTTAACAATATTCTAATCTCTTATTCTAATTATTAACCACGATTTTATCACCTCAATTCTTAATTTCAAACTCGATACATTTCCATGTTTCTTACCATTTATACAACAAAATTCTAACTACATTTCTTGGACTCTTGACCCATTCCATCAAATCTTGATAAGCCTAGATGGTCTCTTGAGGTCCCTTCCAGACTGAGATTCCGTCTAGTGGATCCCAGCATTCGAAAGGGACCAAAGTAATGCTCTCTTAAATCTCTTCTAGTGGTTTCTTGGAGTGGATTCCTCTTGGAAGAAACTTAAGGATGCCAAACTGCCCCCCCAACAACTCTTCCATTCTAGGATTCCCTGCATTGGGACGGGGTTCGTCTAGATGACCTCCCGAGAACCCTTCCAAACTCTTTGTGATTCTTTTGTTCCTTTGCAACCAATAGGTTTCATTTTCCCTACTGGCTACCACAAAGGCCCCTTTTGCAGAAAAAAAATGCACAATTTTACGAATGACTGAAATGTGTTCCCAAGTCCTGTTGGACCAGAACGCCAGGGAAACTGAGTCACGCAATCCTTGTCCTTCAAGCCACCGGTCTCTCCGGAAAGGGCTAATTATCTTCCCGGCTAATTACCAGGTGTTTTTGCTCTGCCCCCGCCAACTTTATGAAGGTGTGAGTTAAACAAACCCCAAAAATCTAGAATAGCCTGGTTTTTTTTGAGAGGGGAGAAAGAAACATCCCAAATTATTATTATTATTATTATTATTATGGATCGTAAAGACAATTTATCTGGCACACCCAAACAACGTAACTCGACGTGTAGGCCAGACTGCAAAAATAAATGCAGAGCGTGAAGGTAAAAGGCAGGCATTAATATTTATGAATAATTATAGTTTGGGCAGACAACCGAAGGCGGAAGGGAAAAAAAAAATTAATACAGGGAGTCCTTGAACTTAAAACGGTCCATTTAGCAACCGTTCAAAGCTACTGAAAAAAAAAATATTTCCTTTTGTTCTGGCTCAAATGTCAGGCAGACCCCCTGTGAATTTGAGCGATACCCCCCGTCCCCCCAGTGCTAAACGGACAATTTTAATTTCTTTCACCCCCTTTTCTAGTTTGCACAAAGTCCTGAAACAACAGTTTAAAAAGAGACAAGAGTCTAATCTTCTCAGTGGGTGCATGTAAATAAGATTTTGTCTGTCTTTGGAGTTGCGTACGTGTGTCTCTTTTGCATATATATATATATATGCAAACCTGGCCCCCACCTTGGCACCTTTGTTGCAAATGAAGTCTGTAAAATAGTATAGCCAGCAATTCTCCCCCCTCTCTATGGGATTTCCTGCTTCCCGTCCGCCACGCTCCAGAAATGAAAATTCAATTTAATTAAGCAGAAAAGAAATTCTCAAATCAAGTTCTACACGCCTCCGTTGTCGCCACACTTTTGGCTGGGAACGGAAAAAAAAAAAATCCCCTGTCTGGATTTTTTTATTTTTCCTCTTGAACGTTTTTTTTTTCAAATATATATATATATATATTTTTGGGGGGAGTTGTGTGGATCAGTTTTACAAAATTGTGGGATTGTTGTACGCCTCTCCCGCCCCCGGAGTGTGTTTCCGTGAGACGGGCAGATATATTTAAAAAAATTTGGATTGATAAAATTAGCAGAGATATAAAATACTGGGAAATCCTTTAGGTGCTTTTTCAGGCTGAAAAAATGGATAGAAGTGAATGGGGGTTTACCAACTGAAAAATGAATATGGGAAGAGATTTATGTAATATCAAAGGGGAAGTTGTCTGCTTATAATTGTTGTAAAGATCGGAAATGATTTCCTTAAGTGTCCTTTTCTTGCCTCTCCCCTCTCCTTCCTTCCTCACCCCTTCCCCTCTTCCTTCCTTCCCTTTCTCATTTCTTTTTCCTTTCCCTTTAATCCTTCTTTGCATCCTTCACTCTCATTATCAACTGTTTTCTCCTCCCTTCCTTGTCTCCATTTTCCTTCCTTGCTATCTTTTTCTTTTCCATCCATCCATCCATCCTTCCTTCCTTGTCTATCTATCTTCCCTCCTTTCTTCCCCATTTTCCTTCCTTGCTTTTTTCTCATTCCTTCCTTCTTTCCATCCATCCTTCTCTTTTCCTTCCTTGTCTACCTTCCCTCCTTCCTTCCCCATTTTCCTTCCTTGCTATCTTTTTTCTCTTTTCATTCCTTCTTTCCATCCATCCATCCTTCTCTTTTCCTTCCTTGTCTACCTTTCCTCCTTCCTTCCTCATTTTCCTTCCTCGCTATCTTTTTTCTCTTTTCCTTCCTTCTTTCCGTCCCTTCCTTCCAGCCATCCTTCTCTTTTCCTTCCTGCCATCCTCCTCTTTCCTTCCTTCTTCCTTCCTTCCTTCCATCCTTTTCTTTTTCTTCCTTCCTTCTTCCCTCCTTCCCTCCCCTATTCTCTGCACTATTTTTCTTTCTACATTTCTTCTCATTTTCCCTTTTTTTTACTTAATCAGATTTTTTGCTTTTTGCTTTGCTTTTTGAATTTGTATACCGCCCTACTCCCGAAGGACTCAGGGCGGTGAACAGCCAGATTTGCTACTATTCAAACATTTTAATAAAAATTTCATTTATTTTTGTTTTTAAAAAAAGAAGCAACGCTTTTTCTTGACGTGGGCTCCCCGAGCCAGGCTGCACCCCCAAACCGTTCGGTCACACGCTGAACAATTGTTTACTGTCCATGGGTCATTTATGCTCCCGCAAGGGTCCCCGGTCAAAACTTCATGCCGTGTCGGGCGAGGTCGGCTCGGGCCTCTCGGATTTCGGCCTGCAGCTCGAGCGAGGCCTCCTGGCAGTCGTTGAAGGTAGCCAGGCGGTAGCCCACGACTCCCAGCGAGTAGCAGCCGAAGGTCACCAACAGGTAGGTCGGCAGGGCCCACAGCACCTGGTGCCAGCTTGGGGATAAGGGGTGGGATCCCACGAGATCCAGCATCAACGCAGCCCAGATGCCACCCAGGAGAGCCAGAGAGCAGAGCCACTGCATCAGTTTCGTCATGATCCTGAAAAACAGCAGAGGAAAAAAAAAAACAACAGTGAAAACTTGAGAGATTTACAAGTTTCTGCCTAGCCTAGTATATTTTCAGGATACCTCTGCCAAAATTTAAAATTTTTCTTTGCAAGTAAGTACAGGAAGGATTTTTAGCTTGGCCTCTCCCTATACCACCCACCCACCCTCCTTGCAAAATCTGGAATCAAGTCTTGAGTATTAAAAACAGGCCAGGAAAAGGACAGACGTCCCTGCCTGGCAGAGAGAAAAAATGGGTTTGAATATCAGTAGATAATATAGTAGATATATTGGAGATATATTAGAGAAAAGTGTGGGAAAGGCAGGTGGAGGGAAAAAATGGGTTTGAATATCAGTAGATATTTAGTAGATATA
>NW_026844140.1:653042-672479 GCF_029531705.1 Pantherophis guttatus
CTTCTTCTTCTTCTTCTTCTTCTTCTTCTTCTTCTTCTTCTTCTTCTCCTTCTCCTTCTCCTTCTCCTTCTCCTTCTCCTTCTCCTTCTCCTTCTCCTCCTTCTCCTTCTCCTTCTCCTTCTCCTTCTTCAATCCATCAGAACCTGGTCTTTGCAGATAGATTGCTCCTGGACATGGAAGTTCTCCTAAGGTTGCCTTTTTTTTTTTCCTTTTATGAAAGAGAGAGAAAGGAAATGTTCTTTTTTTCTGATTGATTGGCTGCATTCCGAAGAGCCTCTTGAAACGCTCTCTTGAGCTGTAAAACATGTCGGGGTTATTCTTAGCAAGCCAAGATGGAGTCCTAATTACTTTGTTGGGTTTATTGTGTGTGTGTGTGTGGGGGGGGGAAATCTGGGGTTCAGCTCCAGCAAAAGCCTGGGGGGGCTTCTGGATTGCAAGTCCCATCGTCCTCAGCAGCTGATTTTTCGCTGTTTGCCGGTTTGGTCTAATGGTGAATGCACAAGGCTAGGAAGTGGGAGATGCGAGTTCTAGTCCTGCCTTAGGCATGAAAGCCAATTAGGTGGACTTCGGACCAATCACCAGGAGACGGGGAGTTCTAGTCCCGCTTTAGGCATGAAAGCCAATTAGGTGGACTTCAGACCAATCACCAGGAGACGGGGAGTTCTAGTTTCGCCTTAGCCACGAAAGCCAAATGGGTGACTGTGGGCCAATCACCAGGAGACTGGGAGTTGTAGTCCCGCTTTAGGCATAAAAGCCAATTAGGTGGACTTCGGACTAATCACCAGGAGATGGGAGTTCTAGTTCCGCCTTAGCCACGAAAGCCAAATGGGTGACTGTGGGCCAATCACCAGGAGACTGGGAGTTCTAGTCCCGCCTTAGGCATAAAAGCCATTTAGGTGGAATTCAGACCAATCACCAGGAGATGGGAGTTCTAATCCTACTTTAGGCATGAAAGCCATTTAGGTGGAATTTGGACCAATCACCAGGAGACGGGGAGTTCAAGTCCCGCCTTAGCCCTGAAAACCAGCTGGGCGACCTTGAGCCCATCCATCTCAGCCCAACCCACCTCACCTCACAAGGTTGTCGTTTTTTTGCGGGGTAGAAAGAGCAGGAGGAAGGCGTGTTGGATACATTTAGTCACCTTGAATGACTTTTAAACCTAATAAAGGCGGGATTACAAATAAATTTTACAAGGACCCCCTATAACAGCTGATCCGATCTCGTGGCGGGTACCAAAATAGAGCACAATTATTTGCAGATATGGCGCTTTTGGTTTTTTCCCCCCCTTCCAACTCTCCTCCCTCCTCTTTTCTTTTTCCTTTTCTTTTTTTCCTTTTTTTTTTGCAGACGAGCATAAAAAATATGGAGCGAGAACTGCTGTGCCCAGTCTGCAAAGAAATGTACAAGCAACCTCTGGTTTTGCCATGCATGCATAACGTTTGCCACATCTGCGCCACCGAAGTCCTTCTGCAGCAGGGTTACATCTGTCCGGACCCCACCTCGGAGCCAACCTCCCCGGCGTCCACACCAGCCACACGGAGTCCTCGTTTAGGGCGCCGGATCGTGCCAAAACCGGAGCGGTTAGACCGGCTTCTGAAATCGGGTACTCTTCTTTTGGACTTCCTGTCCGATTGGATCTTTGAAAATACAAGGCAGTCCTTGACTTATGACCGCAATTGGATCCCAATGTTTCTGGCGCTAAGTAAGACAGTGGCTAAGGGAGGTTCCGCTCCATTTTACGACCCAGTTAAATGAATCCCCTGCCGTCGTTAAGTCAGGAACTTGGTCGTGAGGTGAATCTGGCGTCCCCGTTGACTGTCCTTGTCAGACGGTCGCAAAACGGGACCACGGGACGCTGCAACCTCTTCATAAATAGGAGTCGGCAGGGGGAGGGGCAAGCGTCTGAATTTTGACCACATGTTCGCAGGGATCCTAGGTAGAGGCAGCTATTTCTCTCTCTCTGGGCACTCTGAGAATATATCTGCTGGGAAAAAAGACTCCGCACTGGTGACAGGAAGGGCATCGGGCCAGTAAACAGTCAGTTCCATTCAGTTGCCCAGATGATGGGGTCGTTAAAAGAGGATTGATCGCAGGGATGCTGCCATGTCGTCAGTGTGAAAAGCGGTCCGAAGGTCACTTTTTTCACTGCCGTTGTAACTTCGAACAGTCGCCAGACGAGCTGTCATAAGTCGAGGACTAGCTATATACGGCTGCCAAGTATTGAGTTGACAATATCTCGAGGGCACCAAATCCACATTTGGAGAGGAATCCAAAACCAGACAAAAGCAATTGTGGAGAGAGAGAGAGAGAAGATCCCTAAACGGATCTTTCCATCTGATTGCTTAGAGATAGACTGCTCCTGCCCGGAGCAGTCCTCCTTTGTCAATCTCCTAAGTAACATCCGGAAAACATATTTCTTCTTTGTAATTATCATCATCATCATCTTTTAACGACCCCATAATTGCTTGTGGGGTGGAGTCTGGGCAACTGAAAGGAGCCAGCAGAGTGTTTTTAATGGCCGGATGCCTTTCCTGTTTCCAGTGAGGAGTTTTGTTCGGCAGATATATATCCTCATTGTGCCCAGAGAGAGATCCTCTACCTAGGATCGAACTCGCAGCCTCTTGATTGGGAGGTGAGAACTCCGCACCACTCTCCTTTGTAATAATGTTCCCCGTTTTCCATTCCACCCAGGTTTCGGCACGTATCCCGGCCGGAAACGGGGTGGCGCCTTGCACCCCCAGAGCATTCTCTTTCCGTGCCCGCTGTGCCAACGAGACGTGGACCTGGGCGAGCGAGGTTTGGGCAGCCTCTTCCGGAACCTGACGCTGGAACGGGTGGTGGAGCGTTACCGCCACACCATCAACGTCAACGCGGCCATCATGTGCCAGTTCTGCAAGCCGCCGCAGCTGGAAGCCACCAAGGGCTGCACCGAGTGCAGGTCCAGCTTTTGCAACGAATGCTTCAAACTTTACCACCCGTGGGGGACGCAGAAAGCACAGCACGAACCGATCCCTCCAACGCTCACTTTCCGTCCCAAAGTAAGGCTCCCCTCTCGTCTTCGAGGGCTCAAAATGTGCCCCCCCAATTCCTTTCCTGAAGACTAAATGACCTCCCAGGTCCCTTCCAACTCTCTTTTCTGTGTCTATATCTATTTTTATACCTTAGTTCCGAAGGAAAACATTCGTGTTTTCATTTCTTAGATTTGAACACCCCATTCATGTTTTTATTTCGTAAGGTTCGTATTCTACTTTTAGTTCATCTTCTTTTAATAATCCCTTGCAGGATGGAATCGAGGCAACTAAATGGAGTTGAGTGTTTACTGGCCGGATGCCCTTCTTGTTGCCAGAGCGGAGTTTTGTTCAGCAGATATATTCTCATTGTGCCCAGAGAGAGAAATATTTGTCTTCTGGGCACGATGAGAATATATCTGCTGAAAAAAAACCCTCCACATTGGCGACAGGAAGGTTCAAAAACAACGTCTAAGGATCGTCCTCGTTTAGTGACCACAATTGGCGAAATAAAACCACAACTGACAATCTTCCTTCCAGCTTTCTTTTGCTTAACAAAGGTCACAAACACGAGGATTGGCCGACAAATTACTTTTTCATCAGCGTTGTAACTGCAGACGGATGTTCTTTGCAGGGTTTGCTGTGTCCCGAACACCGAGAAGAAGTCACTCATTACTGTAAAACCTGCCAGCGTTTGGTGTGCCAGTTGTGTCGAGTTCGTCGCACCCACGCGAGTCATAAAATCACGCCTGTGCTCAGCGCCTACCAGGCTCTTAAGGTGAGAATTTTGTAGAAGCTCATATTTCCCCCCCCCCCGTCTCCAATCCTTGACGTTTTAATCGGCCACTAAATAGAAACACAATTATTACACAATCTTTGGAAGGGACCTGGAGTGGATTATGGGAACACATCTCCTGTTTTTTTTTCCGTGCAACTGGGTTTTGGAGCCTGATAGAGATCAGGGGTCTGTAGGATCACTCCCTCTGCCCAGTTACGTCACTCCGTTTTTTTCTCGCTCGCAGGAAAAATTGACGAAAAGCCTAACTTATATCCTGAGCAATCAAGACACGGTGCAGTCACAAATCAACGAATTAGAAGAGACTCTTCGACTCACGGAGGTAACGTTGCTTTTCGTTGTTATTTTGTTGGGGTTGAACCAGGAGTGAAATCCAGCAGGTTCTGACAGGTTCTGGAGAACCGGTAGCGGAAATTTTGAGTAGTTCGGAGAACCGGCAAATGCCACCTCTGGCTGGCCCCAGATTGGGGTGGGAATAGGGATTTTGCAGTATCCTTCCTCTGGAGTGGGGTGGGAATGGGGATTTTGCAGTATCCTTCTCCCAGGAGCGGGGAGGGAATGGGGATTTTGCAGTATCTTTCCCCTGGAGTGAGGTGGGAATGGGGATTTTGCAGTATCCTTCCAGGAGTGGGGAGGGAAAGGGGATTTTGCAGTATCTTTCCCCTGGAGTGAGGTGGGAATGGGGATTTTGCAGTATCCTTCCCCCAGGAGTGGGGAGGGAATGGGGATTTTGCAGTATCCTTCTCCTGGAGTGGGGAGGGAATGGGGATTTTGCAGTATCTTCCCCTGGAGTGGGGGGGAATGGGGATTTTGCAGTATCCTTCCCCTGGAGTGAGGTGGGAATGGGGATTTTCCAGTATCCTTCCCCCAGGAGTGGGGAGGGAATGGGGATTTTCCAGTATCCTTTCCCTGGAGTGGGGTGGGAATGGGGATTTTGCAGTAACCTTCATTGTGCGCCTTCCCCTCCCCGTATTGTCAAGCTGTCAAATTTCCTCGCAGGTGAATGGCACTCAGGCGAAGGAAGAGATCATAAGGCTGATGAACAATTTAAGCAGCCTGCTGGATGAGAAGCGATCCGCCCTGCTTAACGCCATCGAAGATTGTCGCCAAGACCGGGTCGGTCGCCTACAAACTCAGCTGCAGGAACATCAGGCCATGATGGAAAATTCTGGAATGGTGGGCTACTCACAAGAAGTCTTAAAGGAAACCGACCAGCCCTGTTTCGTCCAGGCCGCCAAGCAGCTTCATCACAGGTGCGTTTTGCCGAAAAACAGCAAAAAAAACCAACAACCCCAAAAAAACCCATTGGGGAGGCTGGATTCACTTAGCGACCGTCTGATCCGCTTAATGACTGTACGATCCCACTGTCGGTGATTGCGGTAAGTCATTTTGCCAGTTGGATTCACTTAACAACCCTCTGATTTGCTTAACAACGGTACGATCCCACTGTCGGTGATCGTGGTAAGTCATTTTGCGGGCGGGATTCATTTAACGGCCATCTGATTCGCTTAACAACTGTATGAATCCACTGTCGGTGATTGCGTTAAGTCATTTTGCGGGCTGGATTCACTTAGCGGCTGTGATTCGCTTAACAACTGTACGATTCCACTGTCAGTCACGGCGGCCGTAAGTCGAGTCGGACTTGATTTGATGACACATTTTTAACAGCGGTAAAAATTGATCAAATCAGGTCCGATTCGACTTAGGACTTCATAGTGGAAAATTCGGACCCAATTGTGGTCATAAGTTGAGGGACTGCCTGTACAGTGTCAATGTACGTGTATATAGTTAGTCCTCGGCTTAATGACAATTCATTTAGTGACCGTTGAAGGTCACAACGACACTGAAAAAAAGTGACGGTTTTTCCAAATTCACTCGACCAACGTCTCACTTAGTGACGGAAAGTTTGGGGCTCCATTGTGGCCGTAAATCGAGGACTTCTTGTACAATATAAATGTGCGTGCGTATTGTCTCTCACAATCCAGTAAGTGATGGTGGTTTATCTATATTCAGAGACTAATTTCCCCCCCCCCCCCGATTCTTGATTTATTTTTCCTGCTCTCATCTGGGCTGCTCCGCCTTTACGACAGGATCCTCAGAGCGACCGATTCCCTTCAGGCGTTCCGGCCAGCGGCTAGCGCCTCCTTCAGCCAATTCCAGGTGGACGTGAGCCGAGAAGTGAAGCTGCTTACAGACCTAATTTTTATTAAAGGTGCGTAAAAAGCCGTCATTAAATGATGCTTGGCCTTCTTCCTTCCGGCTACGACAAAAATTTTAATTTCTCTCCCCCCAAAATTAAAACGGCAGTTTATAGATTAGCGGCCAACTACGGCTTCCATTTCTGACAGACATTGCCCTGTTTCTATGGCCGCCGTCATCGTTTTCAAGTCGCTACAGGCGGTCCTCGTTTAGCGACTGCCTCCTTTTAGCGACCATTCGCAGTGACGACCCGTGACGAGAAAGTAACCTTGCAACCATTCCTTGCATTGAAGACCTTCGCAGGTCTTGTAAAGCAAACAGATCATTAGCACGGTCGACGTTCTACTTAGTGACTGCCTCGTTTAACGGCCCCGTTGTTGGTTCCCACGGCGGTCGCTAAACAAGGATGACCTGTAACTGTCAGGCGTGCTGGTTGTTACCAATATAGTTTCAGAGTGCTTTGGACGGGGTTGTAAGTACCCGTGTAGATTTCTCAACCTTGGCGATTTTAAGATGTGTGGACTTCGACTCCCAGAATTCCCCAGCCAGTCATGTCAAAGTCTATACATCTTCCCCTTCTGGCTGGGGGATTCTGGGAGTTGAAGTCCACTCATCTTAAAGCATGCAGGCTAGGGGATTCTGGGAGTTGAAGTTCACCCCTCTTAAAACAAGCTGGCTGGGGGATTCTGGGAGTTGAAGTTCACCCTTCTTAAAACAAGCTGGCTGGGGGATTCTGGGAGTTGGAGTCCACCCCTCTTAAAACAAGCTGGCTGGGGGATTCTGGGAGTTGAAGTCCACCCCTCTTAAAGTTGCCAAGGTTGGGAATCGCTGCTGTAGATCAAAAGACTTGAATATCTCAAGAGTTTCCTGCAACTGGAGTACCAACTCTGTACTGTGAGCCTCTCGGGGCACGTACTGTGTTGTTTTTTTGTTGTGTTGTGTATATGTGTTGCATGACCTGTGGAAGAGCGGAAAGACCTTGGAGCCTGGAACCGTCGGCGTGGTGGTGAGTCCACCTTGGCCCTTACCTGTCCCTCACCTGCGGACGGGAGTACCTGAAATCCTTTCCGATGCTTTGATTCCCATCGCTTGTATCATTTGTAATTCTCAGGGTCCCTTTGCCCCAGCCAGCCAGCTTCCCTCTTTCTCCCCTGGCCCGGATGCGATCCATAATCCACAGCCGGCCCCAAGTTCGAGCCACAGAGCCTGCCCACCCCACGGCCCAATTCTCTGAGGTGTTTTTGGCCGTTGACCGACCCATTCGTCACCGAAAGGGATCGCACGGCCCTCGGACGCTGCGCCCATCCTAAATACGGGGTCCGTTGCCAAGCGCCTGAATTGTGAAATACACGGGGCTACCGCCGCGGGTGTACGTCCGAGAAACTCGCTTTTTTTTCCAGGGCCGTGGTAACTCCCAACGGTCGCTAAATGAGCGGTCGCAAGTCGGGAACGGCCCGTAGTTTCAAAATGGATTGATGTAGGGCAAAACAACAGCTACTAGAGCGTCCGGTAGACAGCGGGAATCCTGGTTGTTTTGGCTCCCACGGGAACCGTGTTGGAGATCACGAGTTTAATTTTGGTTTCCCGCCGGGTCGAAGCCCGCCCTCCGCCCACCCCACCACGGCCCACTCCTGCCAGGTGCGTGGCTGTTGACCCCTCTGCTTTACCTCTCTTTGTTTATAGGCTGGGTCTGCTGCTGAGACATCACCGCAGTTAAAACTGAGGCAAGTCACGTCCCACTCCACCGATCCCGTCCCGCCCCGATCCTTCTCCCCCTCCCCACACTTCTCTTTCTTCTCCTCAACCCTTCCATTGCATCCATCCCTGCCTCTCCCTTCTCCCTTTCCGTCCTCAGACCTTCGTTTTGGGACCTTAATTCAAACCCTTGTTGAAATAAACGTTCTAGTCCTCATGAAGGCCGGAAGAGCCTCCGCGAGGGCTTAGAATGCTGGAATGCTTATTTGCACCAAGAGTTTCCGATCGAAAGCGTTCTGAAGGCTTTTCCTACCCGCCACGGCTCCCTGCAGTTCCCCTCGGCGGCCTCTCCCTAATTTTTGCGAAACAAAGAAACCATGGCTTAAGTTTGTCAAAATTTTTGTTATCCTGGTTCAGTTGGACTGAACCTGGATGGGAATTGGGTTTATGGAGGGAAGGCGTGTTTATGGAGGAGGCCAGTGGATTGCGTAAGAGGTCTTTAGAATAGAATAGAGCGGGAAGGGATCTTGGAGATCTTCTAGTCGAGCCCCCTGCTGAAGCAGGAGTACCGATGCCATTTCAGATAAGCGACTGTCTAGTTTCTTCTTAAAAACCTCCAGTGATCTTCTCGGCAGTGGAAACCTGGCTGTGGAGTCCCCAAAAGAAGGCAAAACAAGGTTAGATATGATCGAGAGAGAGGGAATGGAGTACCAGAGAATGGGCACCAACAGGTGGCTGGCACAAAAAACCCCACCCCATGTCATTCTTGCTTTGGTGTCCTGTTGCCAAGTCTTTCATATTGACATCTTCAAGACTTGCTTTCCCCAACCTGATGCTCTATATAAACGTAGGCCACCGGTACCCATTATCCTCTCCACCAGCAGGGCCATGCTAGGGGTGCATTATGGGACCTGTAGTTCAACAGAACCTCTTGTCCTTCTGTACGGCGCGAGTTCCAAAGCCTTGACTTATTTGCAGATTTAACCAGATGACAGAGCAAAAAGTGCCTTCGCATAACCAGCTAAAGGCACCCCTAAGTGCAAAAGATAAGCTTACTTCTAATCATCATCTGTTGCTTGCTGTCTTCCTGTAAATCCATTGCTTAATTTATTTGGGACAAAACAACAACCACCAGGGAGTCCGGTAGACGACGGGAATCCTGGTTATTTTGGCCTCTACGGGAACCGTGTTGGAGCCAAAAAGCTTAATTTTGATTAGTTTCAATGGTGTCCCAAATCCTTTCCTTTATTTTCGGCATCTCTCCTCCTGTATCCTTGCACCCTTCTCTCGTTTTTCTCACTCTCCGTCTCTCTCTCTTTCTCTTCCCTCCTCCGCCTCTTCCTCTGATTTTTTCCCTGACTTGCACTCAGTCTCTCTTGTGCCCCCCCGGATTCTTCTCAGCAGCTTGCCTGTCCCCCTTGATTCTTGTCCCTCTCCCCTTCCGATGTTCCTCCGCGGAACACGCCCGTTTCTTCTCGGTACTTCGGGACCTCGTACCTGGTCGTCTGCGGTCAGTCTGCAAAGCGCTCAGCCGCGCCGCGCAGCTTGCGGTCTGACGTCATGCGCCTTCCTCTCCTCTTCCCTCCCGTTGCAGCCCCGGAGGCTCCTGTGATCGACACGCAGCGGACGTACGCCTACGACCAGATCTTCCTCTGCTGGCGCCTGCCGCAGCATTCGCCAGCCGCCTGGCACTACACGGTGGAGTTCCGGCGGGCCGAGCCCAAGGGCAAGGCACTCAAACTGTGGCAGAGACAGGAAGAGGTCCGAGGCACGAGCGCCGTTGTGGAGTACGTGGACACGGATAGCGTTTACGTGCTGCGCGTCCGAGGATACAACAAAGCTGGCTTCGGAGACTACAGCGAGGATATCTATCTGCGTACGCCGCCTGCACCCGGTAAACCCTCCTTTCTCGTTTTCCTCATCTCGCGTTTTTCCTTTTTCCAGTGCTGTTGTAACTTTGAACAGTCACACAACGGATGGTTGTAAGTTGAACACTCCAGTAGCGGCCAAAATTGTGGAAACCTTTTGGGAAAAGTGTATTTTCTAAAACTAGCTAATAACACCACTTTTTTCGGGGGGAGTAGTACCATAAAATGATATATCCATGGAAAGATAATTTAATCAAGAATGTAATGAAATAACTTTTAGGAAGGACTTGCTATAGCAGTTGCAGTATAAAGAAGAAAAGTGAAACACGTAGAAAAAACGAGATATATAAAAATGATATACAAAAATATTCCGTTGGGTATTTTGAATGATGGCCTTCCAATGAAATTGTGTGCATGTGCACAAGCCGGAGCACCCGGAACCTGAGGACCAACTGGCTGGCGCACGCACGCCTGTTTTTTCAGGCTGTTTTTGGGCCGTTTTCAGGCCATTTTTCAGGTCATTTTCAGGCTGTTTTTGGGCTGTTTTCAGGCCTGTTTGGGGGCCGTTTTTCAGGCTGTTTTTGGGCTGTTTTCAGGCTGTTTTTCAGGTCATTTTCAGGCCGTTTTTCAGGCTGTTTTTGGGCCGTTTTCAGGCCTGTTTTGGGGCGGTTTTTCAGGCCGTTTTGGGGCCGTTTTCAGGCCTGTTTTTGGGCCATTTTCAGGCCATTTTCAGGTCATTCTCAGGCTGTTTTCCAGGCTGTTTTTGGGCTGTTTTCAGGCCTGTTTTGGGGCTGTTTTTCAGGCTGTTTTTGGGCCGTTTTCAGGCTGTTTTTCAGGTCATTTTCAGGCCGTTTTTCAGGCTGTTTTGGGGCCGTTTTCAGGCCTGTTTTGGGGCGGTTTTTCAGGCCGTTTTGGGGCCGTTTTCAGGCCTGTTTTTGAGCCATTTTCAGGCTGTTTTTCAGGTCATTTTCAGGCCATTTTCATGCCTGTTTTAGGGCCATTTTCAGGCTGTTTTTCCAGCCATTTTCATGCCTGTTTTTTGGCCATTTTTTTGGCCGTTTTCAGGTCATTTTCAGGCTATTTGGGGTGTTTTCGGCCTGTTTTGGGCTGTTTTTCAGGCTGTTTTTGGCCGTTTTCAGGCCTGTTTTGGGGCTGTTTTTCAGGCTGTTTTGGCCGTTTTCAGCCTGTTTTGGGCCGTTTTCAGGCCTGTTTTTGAGCCATTTTCAGGCTGTTTTTCAGGTCCATTTTCAGGCCATTTTCATGCCTGTTTTAGGGCCATTTTCAGGCTGTTTTTCCAGCCATTTTCATGCCTGTTTTTTGGCCATTTTTTGCCGTTTTCAGGTCATTTTCCAGGCTATTTTGGGGGTGTTTTCGGGCCATTTTCAGGCTGTTTTTCTGGCCATTTTCATGCCTGTTTTTTGGCCGTTTTGGACCGTTTTTTGGGCCATTTTGAGGCTGTTTTTCTGGTCATTTTCATGCTTGTTATTTGGCCATTTTTCAGGCTGTTTGGGGGCCATTTTCAGGCCTGTTTTGGGGGCCATTTTTTGGGCCATTTTCAGACCATTTTCCGGCGCTCTGGCACTCACGAAGACCAGCTGGCTGGCATACATGTGCACGCCGGAAACCAGAAGAGCAGCTGGCAACGGCATGCGTACCCACAGAGAGGGCTCTGTGTGCCACCTGTGACACGCGTGCCATAGATTCACCATCGCCTGTTTAGGCTCTTCCTATATTCTCACAGCTCCTGTTCTCATATGGTTTAGGCTCTTTCTAATTATTTGTTCCTCGCTTTCTTCTCCCATCCCCTCTTCCTTCCCCCAAGTGCTGAATTTCTTTCTGGACAATCGGTGGGGTTTCAACCGAGAACGCCTGGCCATTAGCAAGGACCAGCGAGCGGTCCGCAGCGTTCCCGGTCTTCCAATGCTGTTTGCCGCCGAGCGTTTGATGACCAGCTGCCATCTCTCCGTTGACCTGGTGATCGGCGACGTGGCGGTCACTCAAGGACGCAGCTATTGGGCCTGTTGCGTGGATCCCAGTTCCTACCTGGTCAAAGTGGGCGTAGGGCTGGAGAGCAAGCTGCAGGAATGGTTCCAGGTGCCCCAAGACGTGACGAGCCCCAGGTGAGCATATATTCAGAAAGGCAGAGAAGGAATTAAGTTTAGAACTTGTTCAATCACAACTCTGAAGATCTAGAACGGTGTGAGTGGGCGTGGAGTAGTCAGCCTCCTGCACCATGGGGTGGGGGGCATTTCTCGAGCCTCCGGGAGGGTGAAAACGGCTTCCCCAAGCTCCAAAGGCCCTCTGGAGGCCGAAAACTTCAGGTAGGCCCGTTTTTCACCCTCCCTGAGCCTCCGCAGGCATCCTGCACTTACCTACATCCGAAACGGGCCGTGTGGAGACTCCTGGGAGTGGCAGGACAGGATGGGTGGGGATTTGGGGGTTCTCCGAACTGCATAGAATCTTAGCTAGAGATTCTCCCAAACCCCTACGAACCACCAGCAGCCCACCCTTGCTTCTGTCCTTCCAAGGTCGGTAAAACGAGGACCCAGATTGTTGGGGGGGCAAGATGCTGACTCTGTAAACCGCTTAGAGAGGGCTGTGAAGCACCGTGAAGCTGTATATAAGTCTAAGGGCTATGGCTATTGCCTTCCTTCCTTCCTTCCTTCCTTCCTTCCTTCCTTCCTTCCTTCCTTTCCTTCCTTTCCTTCCTTCCTTCCTTCCTTCCTTCCTTCCTTCCTTCCTTCCTTCCTTCCTTCCTTCCTTCCTTCCTTCCTTCCTTCCTTCCTTCCTTCCTTCCCAGTGGTTAGAAAGCAGTATTGCAGGCTAACTCTGCCCACTCTCTGCCAGGAGTTCGAATCTCACTGGCTCCAGGTTGACTCAGCCTTCCGTCCTTCCAAGGTCCGTAAAACGAGGACCCAGATTGTTGGGGCAAGAGGCTGACTCTGTAAACCGCTTACAGAGGGCTGTAAAGCACCGTGAAGCGGTATATAAGGGCTATCGCTATTGCTAATCACTGTGGCAAGCAAGGTCGTAAAACGGGGCAAAGCTCACTTAACAACCGTCTCATTGAGCAACAGAAATGTTGGGTTTAATTGTGATGCTACCTGTAAATTGGGTTGCTCTTTTCAGCTGCGAAAATGAATGAACCGAGAATGGACGTTTTGCTTTTCCTTTCAAGAATCTGTATTTTACCTCGAGTCATTTTTCTCCGGCACAGGTACGATCCGGATAGCGGGCACGACAGCGGTGCTGAGGATACCACGTTGGAGTCATCACCACCCTTCGCCTTCCTGACCATCGGCATGGGCAAGATCCTCCTTTCCCACGGAGTGTCGCTGACCTCTCGGGATCCCGGCAATTCCACCGTGCCGCTGCCTCCCCGCGTTGGCATCTGTCTCGACTACGAGCACAGCAAAGTGACGTTCTTCGACGCCGTCTCCTTCCGCAGCCTTTGGGAGTGCGGGGTAGACTGCTCGGGGCCCGTCTGCCCGGCCTTCTGCTTCATCGGCGGCGGCGCCTTGCACCTTCAAGAGCTGGTGGTCAGCCGTCAGGAACGGAAAGTAACCATCAGCGGCTTCTCGAAGCTGGACTGAATTTGCCATCGGCCGATTCCGAGCATGTTCGGGGAGAGGATCCACCAGCAGAGGGAGACCTTGGGGTCTGGTGGGTGGGTGGGGGCTCTCCAGCCCCTGCTTGCAAAAAAAGAAAATGAAAAAAATATCTCTAGGTATGGGGTGAATGAGCAGAGGGTTTCGGCAGTTAGGAACAGGGCAGAGCATATGTTGAGCAATGCTGCCCTCTAGTGAACTTCCAACAGATAGACTCTTTAAATTCCGACGGCGGCGGTACCCTCTTCCCATAAAAATTGAGCATCCCAGCTGTGGGGACTAAGAGCAACTTCCCCCCCACAGCCGTCCCATGAAGGGGGATTTTTTAAAACTATCCAACGTCCTTTCTCTGTTTTGTTCTCATCTTCTTCAACGCACCCCCTAAACTTCTGGGGGGAAATCCAGATTTTCCCCACCCTTTTCGTTCCTGTCCAGGGCAGGAATCTCAGTTGAGAAAAGACAAACACGACCCCTTCCCCCCCCCAAATCCTTGTTTGGAGCATGGCTGAGTTTGGAATGGCTTCCAATGCCTTTCCCCCCCACACTTTTTGTGTTGAAAAAGATAAAAAAAAAAAAAATTTTAAAACCCCCATCTTAAACCCACCCTCTCTTCATTCCTGTCTTTTACCCCGTTAGGTACAATCGGTCCCCCTGGGTCCTCGTTTTTAATCAATCTCTCTTTTTTTAAAAAAAGTCACTTGTCACGCTCCTCAAATTTACCGCTCCTGTGAATCGCTCCGTAACTTGTTTCCTAATTTTGGCAACTTCCAATTTTTCTTCGGCGGTTGTGACACGCGGCTACCTATAATTGTATCGTCTCTCAGAAACTATGAGCAGCTGGGAAGATAACCACGTTTTAAAAATTTCCGACTGTTTCCTCGCCAGAGTTTGCTTCTTTCTGGCTCGACCGAGTGTCGATCCCCGGCGCGACTAAGTGTCGATCCCCGGCCCGAAGCTATCGCCGAAACCCGCAAATGGTTTCTAAGCAGGATTTCACAGCCTAAATTTCTCAGCTGAAAACGGGGCATGAATTCCCCCTAATTCCCTAACCGGGAATCAAAATTACTCTTTTTTTCCCCATTTAAAAGAATGCTAGATTTTCTTTCCCAAAAAATTCCTTCTCGTAAAACTAAAGACAGCCAAGTTTTTGTTGGGCATTGCTTCTCGGTTTCTTCTACGCCAAAGCTGGTTTGACATCCTGAATTTCCGGTTTAGCTCGGGATCCGTTTGATCTTCCACCGTGGAAAAACGGCGGGGGGTGGGGGGTGGTCCCAAACAAGGATGTGACAAATCATCGATTTACGACAATTCTTTTTTAACGACTTTCCAAGATAACGACAAAAAAAAGTGACTTTTGCAACTGCCCCATTGTCTCCATGACGGCGTGATTAAAAATTTGCGCGCTTGGCCATCTGCACGAATTGACGAAGGCGGCAAATTCCCTGGGATCGTGGGCCGTTTGCGACCGTTCCCGGGTTGTCTTCCCATAACCCAACATCCACGAGGGAAGCTGGATTCGCTTAACAACCATGGTGATCGGATGAACGACCCAGCACCCACAAAAAAAAAAGAAAGAAAGAAAGATGGCGCTCGCTTAACGAGTGGAAATTCCGGTTGCCATTACGGTCGTAAGCCAAATTGCTACCTGTGACTGGACGTCGAGCGCCCTTTCCCAGGCTGAACGGAGTGAAATCCAACAGGTGCAGAGCCCGTGAGGGTTCAGTGCCCAGGAGAGGTGGTTTTGGTTTGGTTTCTGAAAAAGGGAACTGTTTTGTAAGTGTTGAGGTGTTTTGTGACAATATGGTGCCTGGTAGAATATATCCCCTAACCCCCACCCCCTCTGCAAACCCCTTCCCTAAATTAGCCCTGTTTTCATCAAACTTCCTTCTTGGGGCCCGTTTTTTTAAAAATTATTATTATTTTGGTCTCGGTTCTTCTCAGCGTGCGCGACGAGAGCCATGCTGGATTGTGCGTCGGTGTTGTTGCGGAATTTGTGGTCGCGAAAAAAGAAAAGGGGTACCGGAGGCCCTCACGAGGCCGGTGTGAATCCCCTCGGGGTGGAGGGGGGCTCGGAGATTAGAGGGATCACCGAGGGATCTTTTTTTTTTTTTTCAAGGAAAGCGAGCGGACCAGCCAAAAACCAAGCACAGGTTGTGAGTTCGAAAAAAATCCAACAACGCCATGACAATCTCTGCGGGTTGCCTCAGAAAAGCCGCTCAATTTGGCGGACTCTCCCTCCATCCACACACACACCTAATAATGTTGTTGGTTTCTTTTTTTTTAAATTTTAATTAGGCCTCCCCCTCCCTGCCCTTCTGAGTCCACACCAAGGACTAGAATCTTGCTTCCTGAGGAGAGAACACCACGTAGAGTTGGCTCGCACCTCGTACGCAATCCCCGGCCTAGGTTTAAAAAAAAACGGACCTAGGGACGGACGGACAGAGAGAGTCCGACGGGCTAGAAACCTTGCTACGTTCCTCCTCCTGCCCCTCTTTTTTTTTTTTCTTTCCATTTCTTTGGCCAGATTGTTAACTTAAAAATAAATAAAAACGAATAAAAATTTTAATTGTTGGCTTTGGTTGAAGTTTTTTTTTTAAAAAAAAAATTGAACGGAAGGTGTCGTTCCAATCTGAGCCAATAGAGGGCGCCGTGACCTTACGATTCTACAGAATAAATTCTTTCTCTTTTTTTTCTCTCTCAAGAAATTTGAGTTTTGCTGCAGAGGGAAATGTTTGGAATTTTTTGCTTTTCTGGGATCGTTAAGGCTTCTGTCTCTTTCCGTTTCTTGGTTAAAGTTGTTTGTTGCTTCGTGCAGCCGTTCAAAGCTACTGAGCCCCCTCCGGGGACTTGTAGTCCGTCTAAAGTTACTGTTGTGTCTCTGATACTCCCTCTGGGTAATGTCTATTTGTAATATAAATTAAAAGGGGGGAAATGTTCTTTGTACACTGGGAGGGGGCAATAGCCCAAAACAACTGGGTTTGGAGAAGGGAGGAACAAACCACTGGCTACTGCTGTCCTGGGAATCATTAAATTCGCACATCGGAGCATCCTTCTTCGTTCATTCAAATAGCTTTATGTCCTGTTCCATAGATGGACTTCAACTCCCAGAATTCCCCAGCCAGCAAGGGTGAATTTCAACTCCCAGGATTCCCCCTGTCAAGATGAGTGGAGAGGCTGTTTTTGTCCTCCCCAGGCTCCGGAGGATTTCCTTGAGCCTCTGGGAGGGCGATAACTTTCTCCCCAGGTTCTGGAGGCCCTCTGGAGGCTGGAAACGTTCCCATTTCTGGCCTTCCCGAACTTCCGGTAGGCCTTTTTTTCGCCCTCCCCGAGCGTCGGCGCACGTCCTGCACTTACCTGCATCCAAAACGGGCCGCGTGGAGACTCCTGGGAGGGGCGGGGCTGGGGGGGCGGGGCCAGCCAGGAGTGGGATTTGGGGGGTTCTCCGAACTGCACAGAATTTTAGCTAGAGGTTCTTCCGAACCCGTGCGAACTCCCAGCAGCCCATCCCTGGAACTGACCCCCGGACCCACTCAGAGGCACCACATTATTCGCGAACCGTTCATCGCCTGCGATGCGAAACTCGCCCATAGTCCCATCTGACTTTGGGCATCAGGACGAAACTCGAACGGGGAGCGCCCCGTCAAGAAGCCCGATGCGTGTCAAAAAATAAATAAATCAACATTCTTGGGGCCGATGACGGGCGGCCATTCTCCAGCCTTTCAGTCTGCTTCCTTGTTACTCAATTTAGGATAAACTTCAGTTGAGTTTGTGGCTTTGTTCCGCCGTTTGGGTGGGGCAAATTGAGCGAAAGGGAAGCTTCCTGTTTGAAGGTCACCTGTCGGTCGTAAGCCGAGGACTACCTCTAACTTGCACAGAAATCAGGCCTCTTCGGACGCCAGACCTGGTTTCCGCACAAATTTACAGCTCGTTCTCGATTTACGACCGATCACTTAGCTGCTAAAGTTGCGACGGACCTCTGCAGGACTACCTAAAACCCTGTTTCAAAGTTATGATGGCTTCCCCCCTATCCCTGGTCATGTGGTCATATTTACCCACCTGGCCACTATCCCGGATTGACGTCCGTTTGTAGTTTCCCACGTTCAACACGGACCATATTTTGTGTTATTTGGATGAAAAATCAGCATTGATTTCTGATTTCCAAGGGGGCTGGTTTAACGACCGTTGGGTTTGTTTAACGACCACCCCTTTGGCTTAATGATGTCGGCGTTCGTTTAATGACCGTTGTTAAAAATAACAGGTGAGCAAATCGGGCAGGTTCATACGGGGATTTAATTGAATTAAATTTAATCGGCCTCGTGACTTAGGATGTAATACAGGTAGTCCTCGACTTCGAACGGTTTGTTTAGTGACCGCTCAAAGTTACAACAGCACTGAAAAGAGGGACTTATGACTGTTTTTCACACTTAACGACCGTTGCAGGATTATACGCTCAAAATTCAGGCACTGGGCAACTGACTCGTATTTATGATGGTCTCAGTGGACTCCCGGAGGTCACGTCATCCCCGTTGGGCGAACATCTGACGAGCCAAGTCCGCGGGGAAGCCAGATTCACTTAACAACCGTGTCCCTCACTTAATAACCGCGGCAAGAAAGATTGGGGACAAAAGTCACTGAACGAATGTCTCGCTTGGGGTTCCGTTGTGGTCGTACGGCGAGGACTCCCTGTTCACAGCGGTTTTTACAAGAGTGACGTTTAGCAAGGGGTTGGTCTAAATGACCACTCGTGTCCCCCTTCCTGGCTTTCACATCTCACGAGTCTACGCCTCCAGGAATTAAACGAACGCAGCTCCATCTTCTCGGCCCCGAAGCAGCACGAAAAGAGGAAAACACAAATATTTTATTTATTTCTTTTTAGTTCCATTTATTTCTTGGGTTTCTTTCTCCGCTCACCGCATCACCGACACGGGCTGACTTTTGGTGCAGTTGAAGCCGAGCCAACCTCGTTCGTTCTTTCCTCCTTCTTTTCCATTTTTTTTTTTTCTGACCTAATTCAAACATTGAATTGCATTTCCTCATTTTTCTCTCCCTACAAGGTGCTTGGCAAGCTTCTGGTTCCAAGGTTTAGAGGAAAAAAAAAAAAAAAACACACACCCACACCACAAAACTACTGTATTTCAGAAGAATTTCTGGGAGCCAGTTTCTCCCCAAGGATTACTTATTAAAATGTATTTAGATTTCTTGATTACAATGGATTAAATTGACTAATTTGGTCACGGCACAATTCATTAAATTTTAATTAAACAATTAAAAAGATATTTGCTAACCCGTTTGTCTGAAGTGGTGTAGAGTTTCCTGCCTAAGCAGGGGGTTGGACTAGAAGACCTCTAAGGTCCCTTCCAACTCTTGTTATTCTATTCTATTCTATTCTTATTCTTATTCTTATTCTTATTCTTATTCTTATTCTATTCTATTCATTTCTATTTCTATTTCTATTTCATTCTAATTCTTATTCTGTTCTAATTCTTATTCTAATTCTATTCATTTCTATTTCTATTTCTATTCTATTCTAATTCTTATTCTAATTCTATTCATTTCTATTCTATTCTATTCTATTCTAATTCTAATTCTAATTCTATTCATTTCTATTCTATTCTATTCTATTCTATTCTATTCTAATTCTAATTCTATTCATTTCTATTCTATTCTATTCTAATTCTAATTCTAATTCTAATTCTAATTCTATTCATTTCTATTTCTATTCTATTCTATTCTATTCTATTCTATTCTAATTCTAATTCTATTCATTTCTATTCTATTCTATTCTAATTCTAATTATTTCTATTCTATTCTATTCTATTCTAATTCTAATTCTAATTCTAATTCTAATTCTATTCATTTCTATTCTATTCTATTCTAATTCTAATTCTATTCATTTCTATTCTATTCTATTCTATTCTATTCTATTCTAATTCTAATTCTAATTCTATTCATTTCTATTTCTATTCTATTCTATTCTATTCTATTCTATTCTATTCTATTCTAATTCTAATTCTATTCATTTCTATTTCTATTCTATTCTATTCTATTCTATTCTAATTCTAATTCTTGCAACGGTCGTAAGTCTGAAAAAAGTAAGTCTTTTTTCAGGGCCGTTGTAACTTTGGACGGCCATTAAATGAACTTGTTGTAAGTGAAGGTTGTAAGTGGAGGTGTAAGAGGGGCAGCTGCCCTGAATCTTCGGAGAGGGGCAGCATATAAATTAAATTAAATTAAATTAAATTAAATTAAATTAAATTAAATTA
>NW_026844140.1:712479-804590 GCF_029531705.1 Pantherophis guttatus
GGGTCTTTTCCAAGCAGAAACCTGTCTCCCTGCCAGAACTTCATGTCCTGTTAATCATAAATCTGCCCTCACGTCATCTTTACACCTTGATGGTTTTTATGATTCCAGAAATAGCTTCACAATTAATCACACCTTTTTTTATCTTGCGCAACTCCAGGCGTGGCCCCATACCAATTTCCCATTGAAACATTTCCCTTCGCTGCCTATCTTCCCCGGCGCTGACTTTCTGGAAGATATCTATTGATCTCTTTTTTATTTTTTTATTGCTTTTATTTATTTATTTATTTTATTTTTGGGGGGGCATGCAGAAAAAGATTTCGATCCTGGGGGAAAAGGCTTTGGAGACAAACCCTTCCAAACCCGACATAAAATTCGGTGCCAAAAATGGAACTTTTGGAAGAGAGTTTGGTTGGTCTAAACCGGTGGAAAAAGTTTTCCCCCAAAATCCGGTGCTCTTTGAAACTTTTCCAAACCAGACATAAAATACGGTGCCAAAAGTAGAACTTCGCAAGAGAGTTTGGTTGTCCTAACTCGGCGGAAAGGTTTTGAAGAATTTGCTGCTATTTTAAGCCGCGGGAACAGACCTGGATATATATAGCTGCTCGTCTCTTTGGAATTTATAACTCTGTTATTGATTTTTGGGCGTCCTTTCTTTGAAACGGTGGCAAGGAACAAGTAGTGGGCAGGACCTGTTTTTATACTGATGTTCAGGTACAGGTTGACGATGAGGGCTGGTAACATGATGTGCCTCCAATATGGGCTCGCTTGGATCAGAGATAGAAGTTATATAGATGTTCCTCGGCTTAACCACCGTCCGTTTCGAAGTTGCGATGACTTCTCGCCCTTCCTTGGACAGGGAGTTCTCGAATGACGACCGCAATTGCGCCCAACATTTCCTAAATTGGTTGAGGGAGCTTTGCTCTCTTTTACGACCTTCCTTGCCACGGTCGTTCAGCGAATTGCCGCAATCGTTAAGTCCCGTCGGACGGTTCTTCAGCGAATCCGGCTTCCCAGCTTGTCTTCGCTCGTCAGAAGGTTATAAGTATGAGTCAGTTGCCAAGCTGGTAAAATCAGGCCCAATTCACTTCATAACCACCTAGTTTAGCAATGAAAATGCTGGTGCCCAATTGTCATATGTTGAGGACTATTCGATAGCGTGCCGAAATCCCAAACAAATAAATCGTGAGGCTGTTTGGTTTCAAAAACGTGACACGTTAGCAAAAACTGTTTCTGCATTCACACGACATGCAATTTTCCCCCCGATGAGCAAAGGGGATATTTCTATCGGCCGTTCGCACAACAGCCAAGCCTAAAAGATATTATTTTTTTCCCCCTTCCTTTCTTCTCTTTTTTCGTTCCGTTTTTAGCATCCTGGTTTCTCCCCCTTCCCTCTTTTCCAATGGCATCCTTGTGCTTTTTTTGTTCCTGTTTTGTGACTCTTTCTCCCTCTGTCAACATTTAAGGGAAGGGCTGATTGTTCTTTAAATAGATTTGCACATTGCTTTAGTAATTAGGGAATATGGGTAACAGTAACAGTTGGAAGGGATCTTGGAGGTCATCTAGTCCAACCCCTTGCTCACCCCCTGTATTAAGGATTCGAACCGCCAAACTGCCGACTTTTCTGATCGACAAACTCAGCGTCTTAGCCACTGGAACAAAGCTTCCTTTTCAAAGACATGTGACTCCGTCAGAGGGAAAAGTTGCATCTTCAATTTATGACCTAACTCTAATCTCTCAGAATCCCCCAACATTTGTTGTTGTTAGTCGCAAAGTCGTGTCCGACCCATCGCGACTCCATGGACCACGTTCCTCCAGGCCTTCCTGTCCTCTACCATCCTCTGGAGTCCATTGAAGCTCCCGCCGACGGCTTCAGTGACTCCATCCAGCCACCTCGTTCTCTGCTGTTCTTCTTTTGCCCTCCATCGTTCCCAGCATTTGGCTCTTCTCCAGGGAGTCTGTCCTTCTCATTAGGCGGCCAAAGGATTTGAGTTTCCTCTTCAGGATCTGGCCTTCTAGAGAGCAGTCAGGGTTGATCTCCTCTAGGACTGACCGGTTGGATGGCCTCGCTGTCCAAGGGACTCGCAAGAGTCTTCTCCAGCACCAGAGTTCAAAGGCCTCCATTCTTTGGCGCTCAGCCTTCCTTATGGTCCAACTTTCACAGCCATCCATCACAACTGGGAAAACCACAGCCTTGACAATACGCTCGTTTGTTGGCAGGGTGATTGATGTCTCTGCTTTTTAGTATGCACTCTAGATTTGCCCATAGCTTTCCTCCCCAGGAGCAAGCGTCTTTTTAATTTCTTGGGTGCAGTCCCCGTCTGCGCTGATCTTTGAGCCCTGGAAAATAAAATCTGTCACTCCCTCCATTTCTTCCTCATCGATTTCCCAGGAATTGAGAGGGGGGCGGAGGCTGTGATCTTAAGTTTTCTTAATATTGAGTTTCAAGCCAACTTTCGCACTCTCCTTCTTCACCCGTATCAAGAGGCTCTTTAGTCCCTCTTCTCTTTCTACCATTATCCCCCAGCTTAGAGCCATCCTAACCAGTGGTGGGTTCCTCCCGGTTCGGCCGAGCCGGTAGCGGTGACGATGTGACGTCACCGAACTGATTCTTTGTCTGGGAGCTGCCTGCCCCCAAGTTATTCCAAAGTGCGTGCATGAAAAGAACTGGTAGTAAAGCCGGTTGGGAACCCACCACTGATCCTAACCCTAAACTCCCAGAATCCTCCAGAATACAGATACCCAGTCTTAAATTCCCAGACAGCCTGCAGACGTCTTCCCGCAATCTCCACACCGAAACTTTTCCAGGAACCCAAACCTAAATGCATCCACAAAAAAATCCAGCAGGCAAATTGAATGTTTCTTCCTGCTATGTAATTGCATGCTTTTGGGGGGTCCCGTAAGGCGTACGTACCCCATTGGTTTTCCACCTAGAGGGTATATAATACAAAATTGGGATGTGCTTTTGTTTCCCCCCCCCATTGGAGGTTACGCTTTGGCCGTTGTATTTGCTGTTTATGCTTTTGAGTTTCTGTGTTCTGTTTTTCTCTCTGTTTACATTATTGAAATGGTCTGCGGTCAAAGAATACAATCGCTAACTGTTGGATGTGAAAATATTACAACGGCCTGCTTAAGCAACGTTTCCAGGAAACTGAGGCGTCCTCCTTTGCTCTTTGTCCTGCTTTTCCGGCCCCCCCTCTGTAAGTACAGCCAGTCCTCTTTTTAACGACCGCGGTTGTTTAACCCCAAATTTGGGGGGGGGATGGGGGGGCGGAGCGAGATATTGGTTACATGAATTTTGCTCCGATTTTACCCCGTCTCGCCACTGCGGCGAATGAAGGTCACAAAAGGGGATTTAACAGGAACCGAGTTGGAAGGGACCTTGGGGGTCATCTAATCCAACCCCCTGCTCACACTGGAGACCCGTACTAGGGATTTGAACCGCCGAACTGCCGACCTTTTTGATCGAGAAGCTCAGCGTCTTAGCCACTGAGCCAGCTAGGTGGCCAAGCGTCTGAATTTCAACCACGGCAACGGTCGTTAAGTGTGGAAAGCTGGCCGCCAGTCACTTTTTCGTCAGTGCTGCTGCAACGTCGGTCGCTAAACGAACTATTCTAAGTCTGTTCGTACCAATACATTTACAGTAGCGGCCAAATTGGGAAGCCAGTGATTTAATTCTTTTTAATTATCTTAACTTTTGTATTTGTATGTTTTTTTTTTTAATTTTGGCTGTTCACCGCCCTGAGTCCCTTCTGGGAGAAGGGCGGTATACAAATTAAATAAATAAATAAATAAATAAATAAATAAATAAATAAATAAATAAATAAATAAATAAAATGGTGGAAACCTTTTGGGGAAAGTGTGTTTTCTAAAACTAGCTAATAATGCCACTGATTTTTTGTTTGTTTGTTTGTTTTTTGGCGTAGTACCATAAAATTATATATCCGTGGAAAGATAATTTAATCAAGAATGTAATGCCATCACTTTTAGGAAGGATTTGCTATTAGAATAGCAGTTACAGCATAAAGAAGGAAGGCGAAACACGTAGAAAAAAAAAGGAGATATACAAACATTATCACCATAGAAAAAACGAGATATATAAAAAATTATCACCATATCAGTTAATCCTTCGTTGGGTAACCTTTAGCCTGAATTACGGCCTTACAATATCTTCCCATGGAGGGAACCAAGTCTTTGAGTTCTGCAGCTGTTCTAACGCGAAACCAAGATTGAATGATGGCTTCTATTAACTGGGTTTTATTGCTGGGTCGCTTCTGACTAACCAGTTCCTTGAATCGACTCCATCGATTTTCAATTCATTCCAGCAGTGGAATAGGATTATCTTGAAATTCCCCCCCTCCCCAAAAAAAGTGGTGTTATTAGCCATCAAACCTATTTTGATGGCCACGACTGTAATAAATTGATTTTCAAAAGGCAATGAATTTAAAAAGAGAATTAAAATTGAAAAGACGGGCAATAAAGTGTGTTTGCGCACATTCGGTGCCTTTTAAAAAGTTCCCAGCAAAGTTTGCAGAGCCATTTCGTATATTTACAAAGTACGGAACTGGGTAAAAAGTTTGCAAACACCGTCGGAAGAGCGAAGTTATCATCGAGAAAAGGTTACTTATAATTCTCAAATTTTTCCCACTGAAGAATTTTTGGGTAAGGACTTCCTTGTTCAAATCAGCCCACACCCTTCGAGGCTTGAAAAATACAAAAAGATCAAACAAGGAGTCAAGGAAAGAAAATCTTTTTTTTTTTTTCTTCAAGGGAACATAGCTCCTTTACGACATCACCGGCGTGTACGTATGTCTGTGTGTATCGCGAGTTTGATTCCTGCTCGGCCCAATAATGACAATTCTATTCAATTCAATTTCAATTGCAATGATTTGTCTTTGTAATTCTGCACTTGATATGGCCCAAAGGGCTAATCAATAAATAAAATTGAAAATTGACAATTCTATTCACACAGGCTAGTCCTCAAAACTGCCCACAATATTTCTTTTGTTTTTTTTTTCCCCAAGTTTTTAAAAATTTTATATTACTTATACATATCAGTGCATGAATAGTGTGATACCTGATAGATTTTGATACAAATAGACATATTATTATTATTCATGGTTACTACATTTCATTTTCATCGTTTCATATTGTTTAAACATACCTAATACTACCATCCTTCAATTTCTAAACCTCCCTCTTATTATTACATATATCTTTATTTTTTATTTTTTAATTTTTATTTGATTTATATGCCGCCCTTCTCCGAAGACTCAGGGCGGCTTACAATGTGCTCAGCAATAGCCTCTTGTTATATTAATATCTATATATCTATATCTATATCTATATCTATATCTATATCTATATCTATCTATCTATCTATCTATCTATCTATCTATCTATCTATCTATCTATAATTATTATTACTATTATTATTATTAATGCAAAAAATTAAAATCTCCGGTGTTTTCCCGCGTCATGTTAAATAAGTTAGTTAAAATGTTTAAAATTCTGGTTAAAATCCTAGCTTAAAATCTTCTAAAAATCCTTACAGAGCACTCTGCAAGGTCCTTTAAAATCTTAGCTAAAGTCCTATTATTATTATTATTAATATATATTAATATATATATGCAAAAGGACCCAGTTTGTGGGGGCAATAAGCTGACTTTGTATAAATATACAAAAGGATGAAGGCTATTGCTTAGCGCATTGTAAGCCGCCCTGAGTCTCCGGAGAAGGACGGCATATAAATCAAATTTAAAAAAATAAAATAAAATAAAATAAGGGACGCGGTGGCTCAGTGGCTAAGACGCTCAGCTTGTCGATCGAAAGGTCGGCAGTTCAGCGGTTCGAATCCCGAGCGCCGCGTATAACGGGGTGAGCTCCCGTTATTTATCCCAGCTTCTGCCAACCTAGCAGTTCGAAAGCCCGTAAAAAATGCAAGTAGAAAAATAGGGACCATCTTTAGTGGGAAGGGAACAGCATTCCATGCGCCTTTGGCGTTGAATCATGCCGGCCACGTCGTAGACGGAGACAATTGTGCATTGTGTGTTTTCCTAAGTCCTTGTCTTTTGTACAAATCCCCCAGGCTTTGCGGGAGAAAGTCGAGCGGCCACTGAGATTAAACTCTCAAACGAAAAAACCACGCTTAGGGATTTTAATCCACTACAATACCCATCAGGCACACTCCTTAACCTTCTTCCCCTCCTTTCTCTGCTTAATTTTCGGAGCTCCGTAAAATTTGCGTTGCGTTGAAATTAACAGGTCGTTTCAATTTACAACGGTCCGTTTAGTGACCGTTCCAAGTTACAACGGCACTGAACAAAAGTGACTTAGGATCGTTTTTCACGCTTATGACCGTTGCAGCATCCCCAGGATCACGTGATCAAAATTAAGAACGCTTAGCAACCGACTCGTATTTATGACGGTTGCCGTATCCCTGGGTCATATGATCAACCATTTGCCATCTTCTGACAATAGGGGAAGCTGGATTCGCTCAACAACCATCTTATTAACTTATTAACTGCCCTGATTCATTTAACGACGACGGCAAGAAAGGTGGTAAAATGGGGCAAAATGTACTGAACCAGTTTCTCACTTAACAACAGAAATTTTGGGCTCGGTTGCGGTCCTAAATTGAGAACCCCTCGTATATGCTTTGCAAGGAAGACACGGGGGAGACAAAACGAAGGGGTGACACTGTTCCTGAGCGGGTACAGAGTGTTAAAACCCCCTTTCGAATTTCAGAAATCAGGGGATCACGTGACTTGTGTTTTTTAAAAAATAAATAAAATAAAATTAAGATTTTCCTTAATCCGGGTCCAAATTTCTTGTCGATCTGCCCAATGCCAATTTGATATTCAGTTTTATTCCTATTTTGCAGGGTTGATATGCCACCTGCTGGTTCATTCCCAGCCAGCAATTTTTTTTTTTTTCAGGGCAATCTGTATTTTCAAATCCTGCAATTCCTTTTTTTATATATATGTATATACTGTATAATTTTTTTAAAAAAATTTAGTATAATAATTCGATACCTATTTTGTGGGCGGTGTATTGACTGGGCCAAGTCTTTTTTTAAACAACGGCTAACAATAATAATCGTTAAATAAATAAATAATTAAACAAATAAATATGTATAATCCTCATCTTCCAACTTCAAAAATAGTATTCTCTCTTCATAATCCTTTATCCTTTCCCCCATTAATTCATTTAAACATCGGTAACATTTCTTTACGCCACGTATTTGTTATCCTCTATTAAATTACTATTACCCTGTTTCCCCGAAAATAAGACATCCCCTGATAATAAGCCCAATCAGGCTTTTGAGCACATGCACTGAAATAAGCCTCCCTCCAAAAATAAGCCCTACTCAAAAATATTTAAACGCAGAGCTGGAAATCAGGTAAAACGGCAAGAGGAGCCCCATCTTGCTCCACGCACCCCAAAATAATAAGACCTCCCCCAAAATAAGGCCAAGCACATATTTCGGGGTTAAAAAAATATAAGACAGGGTTTTATTTTTGGGGAAACACAGTATTTAATAGTTTAAGAATTATTCATTATTCCACCGTAACTTCAATATTCCAAATGTGTGCTATTGCTAATAACGCCCAGATATTAACAATATTTAATCAATCCCGGGAGTGTATCTCAAAATCCCCACAATTTCTAATCCTTAATATTTTAAAGTCACAAATTCCTTCAATTTCTACAGCCGCAGCGGGTTTCTTTATTATTGGAATAAATAGAATGCCAGCGCGAATTTGCAGGCAAAAACACAGCAACGCCGAGAGAGATATAAACAAAAAGAAAAAAGTAGCGAAAGGGATGAATTTGGGGGGGGTGGGGGGAGGACCCAGCTTCTCGCTCACTCTCTCAGTCGTGCAGGCTCCCTTCCTCTTAAACCAGCCTACTCCACAGGGTTGTTGTGCCGTTTATGCGACATGGCTCGATGGCTTGAGCGCCGCACGTCATGCCAACATAATCCAAAACTTGGAACCTCCCAGATGTAATGAGGATGCTCAGAGGAGCCAAAAATAAAAAAATAAATAAGTAAAAAAATCTGGGGAGCTGAGCTTGCACAAAAGAGCAAATCGCACATTCAGATTTACACGTGCAACATGCTCAGAGGCCCCCTTGCCTTTCAATACTCTGCTTTCCGCGCGGTGCTAGTCCTCTGGATTGTCTTCCCGGAGAACTTTGCGCATTGCCCTTTTAAGAACGCCAGAGTTTTCTGCTTGAATGGACTCTTGAGTCAAAAGCATGGGTATTGTTGCCGGGCACGCCTTCCCTAGCAACTTCAGTGTGCCCTCCAAGGGACGCGGCAGGCCTCCCCCTTCTCCGAGTTTGAGACCAGGCAGGGGATCCTGATCGGAACCCGGGGCTCGAACCCAAAACCAGTCAAGAAAAGGATCAGCACTTCTGGACGAGACGACAAAATCCGCAACAAAAAGACGCAACAAAATTCGAAAAGCAAGTAGATCCAATCCTCAACTTTACAAAAAGAGACAGGGAAGTTCATATCTTTGGGGTTGCCCCCTATTTTGGGGGGGGGGACAAACCAGGGGGGGCTGGTGGAGGGGGGCAATGATCCCCCCCTTTCCCAACCATCTTTGCTCCTAGGTGGCAAAGAAGGAGAAAACCTGGGTTATATTTTGGCACAGCGGAGGAAGATTTTCTTTGCAACAGGTGTCAAATGCCATACAAAACAGCTGTTTTGCAACGCTGGCCATCGCCCGCTCGGCCCCGGGGAGGTGGGCACCACCCCTGGTAGGCCTTCTGGCATGAATGAGAGGGCTACTGCGCCCCCCTCTCTCCCTGAGACTCCTTGCCGCCTGCGAGCGTGGCATTCACTTGAGCGTTGCCGGGACACACATCTCCACAGCAACGTCGTGGTTGCTCAAGCGGAGGATTATTGAACCAACTTGCCAGCTCCCGGGCACCCGGGGGTAGCTCAGGAATCTGACGGGAGCTCGTGGTGATGGGTGGGGGGAAAGAGGGGGGGGGGTGGGTTTTGAAGCAGGGCAGGTAACCTTTGCCAACTTTTTTTCACTTTGCAGAGTTGTGGCGTTGGCACCGAGCGAGTCCCGAGCGAGACTCTGGTTTTCCGGCTTCGGGGCAGGGTTGGGACGGAGTGCAATGTTGTGATTTTTCAGGCCGCTAATATTGCACTTGTCCTGGCCTCCCCCTGTTCTGGATTCACCACCTAACCTGACAGCGGCCCACACACCTGAGAGGCCTGCTTCACACCTGGAGGCTACTGTCAGGTGGGACTTTTGCACGGCTGGACAGCTGGATGCCGAGAATCAGGAGACGGTCAGCAAATTGTGTCTGAGAACTAGCCAGAATTGGATTCAATTGGGGAAGGGAGGGGGGGTTTCCCCAGCTCGTTTCACTCTGCTTGTACAAGAAGTCCTCGACTTACGGCCCCCAATTGTGCCCAAAATTTACGCTGCTAAGAGAGATGTTGGTTTAGTGATTTGTTTTGGTTTTCGTCCCATTTTTGTGGCCTTTCTTGTCCTGGTTGTTAAGCGAATCACTTGCAGGCGTGAAGTCGGCGACACGGTTGTTAAAACGAATCCGGCTTCCCGCTTCACGTGGCTTTGACGGAAGGGGATCGGTCGGTTTCAGGCCAACGACAAGAATTAATTTCATTTCGCGGCAACTTCACAAAATTAACGATCTCGCCTCGATTTGCATACAGGTGGAAACGGCCACAACGGAGCCCCAAATTTATGTCGTTCAAGCGAGACAGTCGTTTGGTATTTTACAGGCCTTTCTTGCCGCCGTTGTTAAATGAGTCGCTGCAGTCGATAAGTTGGTTCCTAAGTGAATCTGGATTCTGCAATGACTTTGTGAGAAGATCCCGCAAAAGGGGGATCGATCACGGGACTCCGGGATGCCTGCAACCGTCATAAATATGAGTCAGTTATCAAGCATCCAAATATCAATCCCGTGACCACGGAGATCCTTCAACGGTCATTAAGTGTGAAAAAGGGTTGCATTTTTTTCAGGGCCATTGTCACTTCAAATGGTCACTAAATGAACTGTTGTAAGTCAAGGACTGCCTGTAACCCCCTAGATTTGAAAGCAGGGGGGGCCCTCAAGCAAAATTCAGAGATTTTTGATTATGTAGCACGTTCTCTTCACAGATCCAAAATGGCTTCCAAACCCGGATGCAAAATGCAGATAAGATCCCTAATTACATTTCCGATTCAAATCTATCGATCTGAATTCTTGAACTGGAGAAGGAAAACTTCCTTAAGCCTCCCAAAATCCCAAAATTAGATTTGCAAGCAGCAAGGAAACATATTTTGGGGGTATCTAAAGGTTAAAAGGGACGCAGTGGCTAAGATGCTGAGCTTGTCGATCGAAAGGTCGGCAGTTCAGCGGTTCGAGTCCCAAGCGCTGCGTAATGGGGTGAGCTCCCGTGACTTGTCCCAGCTTCTGCCAACCTAGCAGTTCGAAAGCAGGTAAAAAATGCTTTTTTAAAAAAAACAGGGACCCCCTTTGGTGGGAAGGGAACTGCGTTCCGTGCACCTTCGGTGTTGAGTCATGCCGGCCACATGACCACGGAGACGTCTTCGGACAGCGCTGGCTCTTCGGCTTTGAAACGGAGACGAGCACCGCCCCCTAGAGTCGGGAACGACTAGCACATATGTGCGTGGGGAACCTTTACCTTAAGGTTAGAAATTTGGAGGTCTTGCGAAGAAGCCCCCTTTTCAAACCCCACCCCTCGCCCCTTAAAAACCACCAGTTTGGGGAAGACTCTCGAAATCCCAACTTCTATTCGACGTGGCCGCCCCAAAGCCATTTTTTAACCTCTCCTATTAAAAAATTCATTTATTTTACGAGTCCCCAAAATACGACATGGTACAGATATTTTTTTTTAAAAAAAGAAAAAGATTTCACAGCTGGAGGGAAGGATGGCTGTTGCCGCTAAGAAGAAGAAGAAAAGATTGTCACTTGTCAGAAATGGTGCTCGAGCGGTGTTGGACTAGATGACCTATAAGATCCCTTCCCACTCTTATTAATCTTGTTAACCCCAAATCGAATTTCTCAACAACCCCAAAGCTGTGTCGTGCGCTGCCTTTGGGACTTCTGCACCCTTCGCAAGCACGCACAAAGCGCGGCTGATTTGAAGGTGTTTTTTTTTTATTCGATCCAGCATAGAATTGAATGGCTCGCCAAACGGGTGGATCACCTGAGGGTGAGAGATTCCGCCCCCCCCTCAAAATCCTTTGGGGGGGGCAACGTTTCGTGTTTTTTAAGGTTGTTCTAGTAAAATCCGCCGGTACGGTTCGAAGTCGACGGGGACCGTATCTAGAAAGAGAAAGAAAAATGGAGTAATTTTGATGATGGAGGCAGAAAATAGAATAGAATAGAGCCGGGAGGGACCTTGGAGGTCTTCTAGTCCAACCCCCAAGCAGAACCTCTAACATTTCAGATAAGGGACTGTCCAGGGTCTTTCTTAAAAACCTCCAGGGATGGGAGAGCCCACAACTTCCGGTGGCAAACTGTTCCACTGGTTAATTGTGGACGTTATACAGGTACTCCTCGACTTACGTCCGCAACGGACGCAACCAAAATGTCTGTGGCTGAGCGGGGCGTTTGTTCAGGGAGTTTCGCCTCCGTTTTACGACCTTCCTGGATGCCGTTGTTAAATGAATCGCTCCCATCATTCACTGACGCGTTAAGTGAATTTGGCTTTCCCATTGACTTGGCTCGTAGGAAGGTCGCAAAAGGGAATCACGTAACCCCGCCGGGATGCTGCAATTGTCATAAATGCGAACCGGTTGCCAAGCCTCTGGAGCTTGGTCACGTGACCCTGGGGAATGTTGCAACAGTCGTTAAGTGTGAAATATGGTCGTAAGTCGCTTTCACCGGTGTTGTTGTCATTTTGAACGGTTACTAAATGAATGTCTGTAAGTTGAGGGGCACCTGTATCTTATTTTGGGATCTGTTGCCCCAAAGCCAGACGTGCCCATCCTATCTCTCACGGTTGCAGTGGAAGGAGCCTAGCATGCAAGGGCCGGAAGGGAACTTAAAGGTCATCCAGTCCAACCCTCTCCCGTGAGAGAAACCATTAACGTGACAGGATCCTAGAACGGAAGAAGACGACTTGCAAGTTCACCCAGTCCCAACCGCGGCTCAAGAGAGGCTCTTGGAATTGAAAACGGCCGGAAGGGACCCGCGAGGTCATCTAGCCCCCCCCCACTGGAAGGTCTCCAAACCCGGCTGATTCGCGCCGAACTGCTCACCGTTGCACCGATATTGCAGGTTGGACCAAATGATGTTCTCTTGAGAAAAACAGAAGACGCCCAGGCGCCCTCCCCGCATCGTGGTGTCGATGACCACCCCAGAGTCGGCTACAAGCTGGGGTCCTTCGTAGAGCAGCACCCTGGGAAGGGGGTTGCAGGAGGTGAGAGAGCGGGGGGGGGGACGGGGGACGGACAGAAGCAGAAACGGGAAGGAAGGCAATGCTTAGGATGCTTCTGTCGAGCGCCCGATGCAGAAGGAACAACACTTAGCCATCAATTGGGGTTTGGGGATGCAGAAGAAACATTTAGCCATCAATTGGGGTTTGGGAGAGGCAGAAGAAACATTTAGTCATTAATTGGGGCTTTCTGGATGCAGAATAAACCCTTAGCCATCAATTGAGGTTTGGGGGATGCAGAAGGAACATTTAGTCATTAATTGGGGTTTTCTGGATGCAGAATAAACCATTAGCCATCAATTGGGGTTTGGGGGATGCAGAAGGAACATTTAGTCATTAATTGGGGTTTTCTGGATGCAGAATAAACCATTAGCCATCAATTGAGGTTTGGGGGGGGATGCAGAAGGAATGTTTGTCCATCAATTGTGATTAGAAAACCACAAGGGTCTCGCCTGCTCAATCAAACCTACCAACCATTTTGAATCCGGCTACTAATTTCACTTCGAAATCAGGCCTGGGATCAATTTTAATTCCGTTTTATTTTGGAAAAAGGGGGCATCGAGAAGCACTCTGCAGGGCGCTTTCTCGAGGGGGGAGGACGTTGTCGGAAATTCAACACTCCTCTTCCTTCTCCCCTCCCTCCCTCTCTCTCTCTCTCTCTCTCTCCCCCACACGGGGAGGGGGTTCAAATTCCCAGCCTTGTTCATTCTTCCTTTTTTTCTCGTTTGCCTGCCCTGCTTTGACCTTTCTTGCATTGTCCGGCTTCGGAGCGCATTAGCGCATTCCCGGGCCGCATGGGATTGCTATGACAACTTAGACAATGCCTCGGGGGGCCCCTGTGGATGTGGGGCGGATTGGGGGGGGGTTTGTGGGAAGAGAGCAAAGGGTGGGTGTGAGAACGAGAGACGGAGAGGCTCTCGTGCGCCACAAACACACACACAGACCAAAAAATTGTGGACGGTGGGACCAGCCTGGGGTTAAAGAGGGAACACAGCCCGGTTCGGTGCCAACTTGGAAGTGAAAACTCGGAAGTGGCTGGCGGGGATATCTTTGGGGGGGCGCGGGGGAGAGCGTCTCTGGTTTTCCGCTCCGCGCTTCTCAAACAAAAAAGTAAACTCGTTTTATGGCCTTTGTAAATTTTAATTGGGTTTGCTTGCCTCCGAATAAGACTTCGCCATGGATTGGGGGTTTTCTGGATGCAAAAGGAACGTTTAATCATGAATTGGGGGTTTTTCTTGGGATACAGAAGGAACATTTAGTTATGAATTGGGGTTTCCTAGATGTAAAAGGAACGTTTAATCATGAATTGGGGTTTTCTGGATGCATAAGAAAGATTTAACCATGAATGGGGTTTTCTGGATGCAAAAGATACATTTAACCACGAATTGGGGTTTTCTGGATGCATAAGAAAGATTTAACCATGAATTGGGGTTTTCTGGGTGCAAAAGATACATTTAACCACGAATTGGGGTTTTCTGGATGCATAAGAAAGATTTAACCATGAATGGGGGTTTTTCTGGATGCAAAAGGAACATTTGGCTACGAATTGGGGCTCCCTTTATTCCTTTTTTCCTCCAATTTAGCTGTGAATTGGGCGTTTTCTGGATGGAAAAGGAATGTTTGTCCCTGAATTGGGGTTTTGAGGATGCTGAAGAAACATCTAACTATGAATAGGGGTTTTCTGGATGGAAAAGGAATGCTTGGCCATGAATTGGGTTTTTCTGGATGCGTAAGAAACATTTAACCATGAATTGACGTTTTCTGAATGCAAAAGAAACATTTAACCATGAATTGGGGTTTTGAGGATGCATAAGAAACATTTAACCATGAATTGGGGTTTTGAGGATGCGTAAGAAACATTTAACCATGAATTGGGGTTTTGAGGATGCATAAGAAAAATTTAACCACAAATTGAGGTTTTCTGGATGCAGAAGAAACATTTAACCATGAATTGGAGTTTTCTGGAGGGAGAAGGAATATTTGGCCATTAAGTGGGCTTGGAAAACTCTATTAGCCTTGTCTGCGCTGGGCACTAAACGAAAACCATGCTTTTATTCTGTTTTTTGGGGGGAGAATATTGCTGCGTGCAGTCTGGCTGCCATAGAGTGAGGAATTGCAAATTAAAACCAGAATTATTCTCACCGGATGTACCCCACTTGGGGTCTGTGCAAGAGACGCCAACGATACGAGGTTTTATCCTTCCACCCCACGTTGCGAGGGTCCTTCCACAGCAGCTTGACGTGGCCTGGCGTGTGGCCCGTGTGCCACAAGGCATTGCGCAGATATTCACCGGGCCCCGTTTCCGATTTTACCGCCTGGTGGGACGAGAAAAACCAACAATATTTGCATTCGAAGGATCGATTTAGCCGAGAGAAAAACACATTATTTTTTTTCTCCCCCATCTTTGCAACCTTTGCAGATTTAGGATGCGTAAATTCAACGTGATGTAGGATCCTTTTTCACACTTACGATCGTTGCCGCATCCCCCGGTCACGTGATCAGAATTCAGAGGACTCAATACTTATGACGGTCACAGTGTCGCTCACCTTGAGCTGCAGGCTGGGCTCAGCCACGGCCCGGAAAGGCGTGGCCTGCCAGTAGGTCTGTTCGGTTTGTTTCCACATGACCACGTAAAAACTGGCGCTGTCTTGGTAGGCGAAGATAAAGCCGGCGTAATCGTCATCGGTCACGGTGTTGACGTGGAAAGTGCCTTCAAAATCCACCCCGTTGAATGCCGTGTATCCTGCCCCACGGAGTCAGGAGTAAGGTTAAGGGGGTCAGGAATGAAAGGGGGGGGTAAACATTTGGGGGGGGGGGTCAGGAACCAAAGAGAAGAGCTGGAATCGTTAGTTACTTTCACTTTCGGATTCACAATTGGCCAAGGAATGTGTTTTAGGCAGTCCTCGTTTAGTGACAGTTGGGACCCAAGGGTCAGGAATGAAAGGGAGGAGCTGGAATCGTTATTTACTTTCACTTTCGCAATTGGCCAAGGAATGCATTATTGGAGGTCCTCATTTAGTGACAGTTCGGACCAGGGATCAGGAATGAAAGAGAGGAGCTGGAATTGTTATTTACTTTCACTTTCAGTTTCACAATTGGCCAATGAACACGTTACAGGCAGTCCTCGTTTAGTGACAATTGGGACCAGGGGTCAGGAATGAAAGGGAGGAGCTGGAATTGTTATTTACTTTCACTTTCCCAATCGGCCAATGAACACGTTACAGGCAGTCCTCGTTTAGTGATAATTGGGACCAGGGGTCAGGAGTAAAAGAGATGAGCTGGAATTGTTATTTACTTTCACTTTCCCAATCGGCCAATGAACACGTTACAGGCAGTCTTTGTTTAGTGACAATTGGGACCAGGGGTCAGGAGTGAAAGAGATGAGCTGGAATTGTTATTTAGTTTCACTTTCGCAATCAACAAGGGATGCATTACAGGCTGTCCTCATTTAGTGGCAATTGGGACCAGCAATCTGGCCGTTATTTGCCCGAATATTTCACTATTCACTATTCAAACCACAACTGTGTGTATGATTTTCCTTCTGTTTTATAGACCTGCGAAGGTCGACCGGTTGCAAAGTTACTCGTTCAGCGCCGTCGTAACTGCAAAACCGTCGCTATTTGTCAAATTGTCTTTTGTCAAATTGTCTAAGGACATTTTGGGGATCTAAACCCTGAAAGCGCCTCGTGATGCAATCCAAAACAAACAAGCTAACATCAGTCTGCTTACCTACAGCCAAGCCCGGATCGCTGTTCATGGTTTGGACAATTTCCATACCCTGAAAATAAAATTCAACGATTAGGAAGACATGTTTTAAGAGACTCTACAACTCTGTGGACATCTCAGCAACTTCAGAATGGGTTGCCCGATGAATGAACTTCCATTTTTCTTCTCCTTGTACCTGGTTAAGGACAACCCAGTTGGGATCGATTTGAGCATCTCCCTCAGGGTCCAAGATGACCGTCTGATAAGCCCGGAAGTCGGTCAATGTCACTTCTGAACTCTCCGGACACACATCCATCGGATCGGCCACCGTATCGTTGTCGAAATCCTCCTCGCAGGCGTCTCCCACGCCGTTGCCTACACAGATCCATAAAACACGGGTGAACTCATTCGCCAAAGGTGTCACTCAGGTAAACTAAGTTTGCTCGGCCCAAACAAAGAAACGAAGATGGCGAGTTCTCTCCGAGTTACCCATTTATTTAGGTAAAGGTAAAGGTTCCCCTTATGCTAGTTGTTCCCGACTCTAGGGAGCGGTGCTCATCTCTGTTTCCCACAAAGACAGTTACCGTCAACGTCTTTCTGGTTGGGATTAGCAATCAGGCGGCAGTTGTCGGGCCCAGGAGGCAGGTAGTCGGGGATCCCGTCATTGTCATCGTCGTTATCACAGTCATCGCCTTGCCCGTCGTTATCTGAATCCAGCTGCGAGCTGTTAGGAATTTCCGCACAGTTGTCTTTGGAGTCTTGGTGACCGTCGCCGTCTCTGGTGCAGACAAGGGGGAAGCGGCGTGAGTTCAACAAGCCTCCTCCACCCAGTTTTAAAATATTTTAATATATATATATATATAGAGAGAGAGAGATAGTCCTTGACTTATGACCATGATTGATTTCACTATGTTAGTAACTTAACAACAACGATTCACCGAACAACTGTGACAAGAATGGTCGTAAAATGGGTGTGGGGAAAACTCACTTAACCAATGTGCCACAGAAATTTTGGGTTCAATTGCGGTTACACCTGTATACCTAAAACAGTGGTATTTTTATGACCTCTGTCATAAGAGCAGTCTGGTGTCCTGCAGAGGTTTAGGACTACAAATCCCATGCGCCTTGATGAAGACTTGAGAGCATTCATCCTCTCTCCATTTAACTTTTTCCTCACCAAGTTCCTTTCCAATGTTTCCAAGCCACAATGTTTGGTCGTCCATCTTTTCTGATAACGTTGTGTTTCCTGTCAAATGCTGGTTTATAGGCCGTCAAAACCTTGACACAACCCACCCCCCTCAAACCTAGTTTTATCGTAGCTTGTCATCTGGAAGGGAGAGAGTCTGTTTTTAAAACGGGATTTGCATTTTTTTCCAAGCATCGGAATTTGGTTTGTCGTTACCTGTCCTCATTCGTGTCACAAGCGTCTCCCACCAGATCACTGTCCATGTCTGTCTGAAAGAGACCGGGATGTCAGGTGAACAAGCATGGTGTAGCATTTGGGAGAGGGACGGCATTTGAGGATCCCCAGATTTCATGGAATTTTACAACACCCCAAATTCCCCCCAATTCGTTTCGTAACTTCCTGGAGGATCAAACCTGAGTTGGATTGCTGAGTTCTGGACAGCTGTCGCAAGCGTCCCCAACGCCATCTTCATCACGGTCAGTCTGCAGTGGGTTGGGTACCTTCGGACAATTGTCCAGCCCGTTGGGAATCCCTAGAGACGGAAAACAAAAGTTAGCAAAGCTTCTTCCTCTTCGGTTTCCCCGTGTCCGAGTCTTTTTCGACATCGTTCTCCTTGCTCATAGCAAACTCTACACGTGTACTTTCCTTCCATGAAAATTTACAAATTGAAGCTTTTGAATTTTCCTGCAAGGAAAGTACATTTTCCCAGCCTAGTACACCACCCAGAGTCTGTTGGGTTGGTCAACTGAATCAATCAACCAATCAAGTGGCAGCACTCCAAGCTGCAATCATTCCAGCGCTGACATAAGAAGGAGAAAGTGGGGGCATCTGGCAAGAGGACGTTTGACTTTTCACCTACTTATTTTCCCTGGAGATACTATCCCCTAGGAGATGGGTTGGGAGGGGGGAAATTCCTTTGAGCTGAAGTAGTAGACAGCAGCAGAGTGACTTGGAAGATGGCCAATGAGACGTAGAGCAGTGAGAAAAGGAAGGGGAGGGTTTGGACCAGGAGGTCAGTGTTGGCTGCAGCTGAGTCGGAGTTCCGATGGTCGTGCTTAATAAATGAAAGGTTTTGATCAAGGACTATTTGTTTGAAATGCAATTTATTTGAGACGACACCGAATCCTGACATCAAGTTTATTTGGGCGCACCCCTTGACTTACAACCATTCATTTAGTGACCAATGTTACAATGGCACTGAAAAAAAGTGACTTTGGAGAAGTACTAGGGGCTCCCTGGTGCTCTCAGAGTTTGGTGGTTTCCTTGAAAATGTTTCTTTGCCCAACTAAGTAACGTCATCAGTGCTAGTAGGGAGTGGGGTTTCTGGTGACGGCGGCAGAGGAGGAGGAGGAGCACTGTGGGATCCTTGGTGTTCTCTGAGCATGTGTCGAACCCCAGTCCGGAGCTCGACATTTCTGTGGGGGGGAGCGGGCAGAGCAGCTGGCGACTCCGCTCGGGACCGAAGGATGACGGACTAGGTGGCTGGTGATAGGTGGGCAATCACACAGAAGCTTCCGGTTCCTGGTGGTGCATGGGTGACGGCAGATGACGTCACGGCGGCCCGACACGTCAGTGAAGCTGCGCCAGGCGGGTCATTTGAAAATGATGCCGAACGCCAAACGCCACTGAACAGCGGGAGGATGGTGGGAGCACCGGATGGTGGTTAGCTAAGGGCCTTAAAAGGCACTGGGAGGCGGAAGCTCCCAGCGCTGACTTTGTACTACATGTAGTTGCTTGGTCTGGGCTTATGGTAGCAATAAAGCTCTGTTTATTTGGCTGAAAACCGTTCTGGCTTTTTGTGTGTCGCACGGCTTGGCCTAGACCGGCCGAAAGCATGGTTATTTCCTTGTAAACATTTCATGACCAGACTAGATAATGTCATCAGTACTAGGAGAAGGAGGGATTTGCTCTCTCAACCAAGCTCAGAGAACACCAAAGACCCCCTCAACGGAAGATTAAATCCTTGGATGGCTACGGGATCAACCCTTCCCTCGAGCTGTTGGACGTCGATGGTCTTACCATCCCCATCAATGTCATTGTCGCACGCATCCCCTTCCCCGTTGTGGTCGGTGTCCTTTTGATCGTTGTTCGGAACATTGGGGCAATTGTCACAAGCATCCCCGAACGAATCGGTATCCGAGTTTTGCTGGTCTTTGTTGGGGAGGAGACGACAATTATCCTGTGTAGAATAAGACAGGGGTGCGTGTCTCACAGTCTCATTTAACGTCGGCCGTTGTATCATTCCTGGATTTTGCCCTCTTGAAATCAGAGGAACTTGACAATGTTTGTGAGTGATGGCTGCTGTGTAGATGGTGGGCTGGCCAGGATGGGGTAGGCCAGGATTCTCCAACTTTGGCTTACTTTAAGACTTGTGGACTTCAACTCCCAGAATTCCCCAGTCAGCCATGGTGGTGGTGGAATTCTGGGAGTTGAAGTCCACAGGACTTAAAGCTACCAAGGTTGGAGACCTGGCTGGGGGATTCTGGGAGTTGAAGTCCACAGGACTTAAAGCTGGCAAGGCTGGAAACCAGGTTGGGGAATTCTGGGAGTTGAAGTCCATAAGTGTTAAAATGCCAAGGTTGGAGACTTGCCTGGGGAATTCTGGGAGTTGAAGTCCACAGAACTTAAAGCTACCAAGGTTGGAGACCTGGCTGGGGAATTCTGGGAGTTGAAGTCCACAGGACTTAAAGCTACCAAGGTTGGAGACCTGGCTGGGGAATTCTGGGAGTTGAAGTCCGTAAGTCTTAAAGTTGACAAAGATAGAGCCCCTTAGGATACACCGAACTCTATTTCTCAGAAGGCAAAGGGGCAATTCTACCCTACACCGTACGTGCCTTAAAACCAATCTATGCCCCAAATCCTTTACCTTGTGTGCCAAGAATCAGGGGAACGTCTTTCCAAACCCCCCACCCCACAAATCCGCAGTCCCCCAACCCATTTTATTTTCTATGGGGGTCTGAGAAGCCTAAAAATATCCAGCCAGCTCTCTGTGGATGAGGTGGGGCTGGCTTGACAGCTGCCCATCCAGTACATGGGGTTGCTCTCCGACATTGAATTTTGGCGTTACCTCCACATTCTTGATCCCGTCACCGTCGGCGTCATCATCGCACTGATCACCAATGCCGTCATTATCTGCATCTTCCTGTCCTGAGTTAGGGGTCAACCGGCAGTTGTCCTAAAAAAAGAAAAAAATATGGGACAAAATATTAACCAGCCTTTGAAGTATATTGTTTAAAATAACAGAATAATAAGCGTAGAGGTGTTATCCAAGGTGCTGAAATCAATGAATCAGAATAGAGCTGGGAGGGACCTCGGAGGTCTTGTAGTCCAGCCCTCTGCTCAAGCAGGAAACCATTTCAGACAAAATCACTCTCCTTAATTCTTAAAAACCTCCCATGATTGAAGCACCCACAACTTCTGGAGGCAAGTCGTCCCGCTGGCTAAATTGTTCTAATTATCGGGAAATTCCTCCTTAGTTCTAGCTTGCTTCTCTCTTTGATTTAGTTTCCATCCGTTGCTTCTTGTCTTAAGGTAAAGGTAAAGGTTCCCCTCGCACATATGTGCTAGTCGTTCCCGACTCTAGGGGGCGGTGCTCATCTCCGTTTCAAAGCCGAAGAGCCAGCGCTGTCCGAAGACGTCTCCGTGGTCATGTGGCCGGCATGACTCAACGTCAAAGGCGCACGGAAAACGCTGTTCCCTTCCCACCAAAGATGGTACCTATTTTTCTACTTGCATTTTTTTTTAACGTGCTTTCGAACTGCTAGGTTGGCAGAAGCCGGGACAAGTCACGGGAGCTCACCCCCGTTACGCGACGCGAGGGATTCGAACCGCTGAACTGCCGACCTTTCGATCGACAAGCTCAACGTCTTAGCCACTGAGCCACCGTTTCCTGTTTTACCTGTGAACAATGTTTGTGATTGTCGATGCAGGGCAACGGCTCGTCTGGATAACCGTCGATGTCGGTGTCTCGCCCGCACACATTTCCATTGCCGGCCCAACCCACGTTGCACTAGTCGCAAAGAAGGATGATGTAAATTATTATTGTTATTATATTATTATATGTTTAATATTATGGTGATGAATACTAAAACAAATACTGTATATGGATTATGACTGTTTAAAAATAACCGTAGCCAGATCACACACTGTTTGATGGGAATTGAATGTTATATAAATAAAAGAAATAAAACATGAAAAAAAAAAGGAAAGAAATCGCAAAATCATTTTATTAAGGAGGCCGATTGAAATCACCAAATGTTGTTTTTTTTTAATTAAAGATGAAGGTTGGAACCACAAAACAATTTTTTTAATTAGGGATGACGATTACAATCGCAAAGTGATTTTTATTCAGGGTGCCGATTGAAATCACAAAATGATTTTTATTCAGGGTGCTGATTGAAATCACAAAACGATTTTTATTCAGGGTGCTGATTGAAATAAAACATGATTTTTATTCAGGGTGCTAATTGAAATAAAAAATGATTTTTATTAAGGGTGCCGAATGAAATCACAAAATGATTTTTATTCAGGGTGCAAATTGAAATCACAAAACGATTTTTATTAAGGAGGCCGACTGAAATCACAAAATGGTTGTATTAAGGATGCAGAGTGGAATCACAAAATGATTTTTTATTCAGGGTGCCGATTGAAATAAAACATGATTTTTATTCAGGGTGCCAATTGAAATCACAAAACGATTTTTTATTCAGGAGGCTGATTGAAATCACACAACGATTTTCCTCGGGAAAGGCCGCACATGAGGAAGGAACACATCATCTCCTCCTACCCTCCAAAGGGCTCGAAAATAGAGCCTCCATTGTTAAGAGCAGTCTACCTTCCCCTCCCACCTAGCCACCGGCCTCTTCCACACCGGAACCTCAGGAAAGAATACGAGAATTCTTACCGAACAAGAAACATCACCGTTGCGTTCGAAGAGGCAGTATCCGTTGACGTCACAAGGATTGTGACTCGGACTTTCACACGCCTTCTGGGGGGTACAGTTGCCGGGCTCCTTCTCCATAAAACCGGATTTACACGGCCCACATTTGAAAGACCCCTAAGGGGGAAAAAGGGGGTGAGTGGGGGGGAGTCACGGGAGCTCACCCCGTTACGCAGCACTAGGGATTCGAACCGCTGAACTGCCGACCTTTCGATCGACAAGCTCAGCATCTTACCCACTGAGCCACCACGTCCCTCTATTCTTATGTATATGTAAAAAGACCCAGACAATACACCGTTTACTGAATCTTTATGTATATTAAATAAAAAATATTTTAAAAAAGAAAAACACAAGGGCCCTGCGTTTAAATCTAGCTGATTACGATGTTTACACGGAGACTTTGATTCTCATTTTAGATTTGGTACGAGCCACTTGAAATGGGATTTTCCAATGTTTTTTTTTCCTGCATGGAATTGAATATTATTAGACTGGGGTCGAAATTGGAATTGTGTGGAATTTTCTTCCTTCCTGGACCCACACATTTTTGTAAGCTCCCTTCCTGCTTTTTCTGGATGGAGCTACTCACCACCGTGTTGGTGCAAATCGCATTGGGGTCACAACCTCCGTTGTTCCCGTCGTTGCATTCATCGACGTCCGTGCAAATCTGGGGTAAACAGAAATCAGTTAGTCAAGTTAGCCTTGGTGCGGACAACGCAAGCAATCCTCGTGTTACGACGGCACTGTGTTCCCCTTTTGCAATCTCCTGACAAAAAAAAATCCAGGGGGAAGCTGAACTCATTTAACAACTGTGTGACTAACTTCAAAGTTAACAACAGCAGTGGAAAAAGTGACCTACGACCGGTTTTCACACTTATGACGGTTGAGGCAGCCCAGGGGTGAAATCTACTTACCTTCCTTACCGGTTCAGAAGTGCATGGGCCACGTGTGCACACCTTCTGAGCATATGCAGAAGGTAAAAAAAACATTACTTCATGACACCCGGGCAGCGATCGCTACCGGATCGCCGAACCACAGGGAAAAATCGCTACCGGTTCGGGCGATCCGGTCCGATCCAGGAGCATTTCACCCCTGCAGCATCCCCGTCGTCAGTTGATGAAAATTTAGATGCTTGGAAACTGACTTGTACTTATGACAGTTGCAGGGTTCCCAGCCCAGGATCAGGTGATTCCGACAAGCAAAGTCAATGGGGGGGGAAGCTAGTTTCGTTTAATGACCGTGTTACGGACTTAACAACGGCAGCGATGCGCTTAACAACGGTGGCAAGAAAAGTCATAAAATGGGGCAAAGCTCTCTTAACCAATGTCCCACTCGGCCACAGCCTTCAGTTTTGTGGTCATTAAGTTGAGGATTGATTTACCTGTGTAAGACCGAGAACAAAATAAAATAGACAGAAAAACCAGAAATATTTTAAGCTTCTGTTATTCTACCTTACAGAAAAGGAACGTTCTGGAATTTCCACGGCTTCTTTTTTTTTTTTAATCTGTCCTACCTCAAAGGGCTGTGGTTTGAGTCGGAATAGGAAAAAACACAAGGTGGAATTTAAGTTACTTACCTGTTTGCTGGCTTTGGCGTAATCGGCCCCAACTCCTGTGACGAGATTTCCTTTGTAGCCGGGCGGACACGGCTCGCAACGAAACCCGGGCGCGATATTGAGGCACTTGGAGCCGGCAAAACACGGGTTCGCAAACAAACACTGCAATCAGGCCAAAAACATTAAAAAAGAATGAGGTGTACCTATCTACATGTACTTTAATATACTGTTCTGCCAGCGGATCTGGTAGCAGATTCGGACAGTGAAGAGGTTGGGGAGGAACCTGGGCCAGTCCTGGAGCCTGGGGAGGGCTCTGCGTCAGAGGCAGAGAGGGGGCCAGGGCCGTCTTGACAGTTGTCAGCTGCCTTCGGAGTCAGACATCAATGAGGGAGAAGAACAGCTGGAGCCTGTTCCTAGTGTATACATGCACAGAGTTGCCAGACGAAGGGAATGGCTAAGGAACAAGGGTCGACTCAGGAGTAAGGCCACAGGTGGACGGTGAATGGCCCCTCCCAGAGGGAATAAAAGAGGAGCGAAAGGGGAGTGGAGTTTGCAGGAGGCAATTAGTTTGCTTAATTGGTTCGTGACTCTCGGAGACTCCTTGCCAAGTTTTGAAGATATCGGGCCTAGCAGCTCTCCAAGCCAGATAAAGGCCTGTGACTGGAAATTCACCCTTGAAAGACTTTGCTGGATGTGAATGAGAGGAATTCACAGTCACTTCATAAAAAGGGTTATTTTTGTCGGGACCAGGAGTCCGCTTCGTGGTTTGGGAATGCCTAAGTCAGAACATATACGTAGTACTGTAATTGGCAGAACTGTAGAATGGCGCTTTGCAAAATTAACGGCGTTGAGTAGAGGCAATGGATTAAAGAAGTTTAGAAGAGATCGGAAACCGTTTGTGGACTTTCTGCGCGTTCAATTTATATATAACAACAGGATGGTTTCCCCCGGATGGTGCGAAGATTTGTTTTCATCTGAAATCAAAAGAGATTTTGAGACCGAATCATAGGAGCCAAAAATCTTTTTACCTCGTTGATATCAGCGCAGTGGGTGCCGTTGCCTTCAAAACCAGGAGGACAGGGCCCACAACGGTACCCCGGATATTCGTAGGTCTCCATGCAGTCAACTCCGGGGAAACATGGGTTCGGGTTGCAACGGGACCGGTGTTCGTGAAACCCTAATGGAAGGGAGGTTTCAAGTCGTCACAGGTTGGAATAATAACCCGAATGGTAGAGACAACGATCTGACAAGGTTCTAGTTATCAAAAAGCCACGGCTTCCCAAGCTTTTTCCTTTATAGGTAGTCCTCGATTTACGACCACAATTTGAGCTCAAAATCTCTCTTGCTAAAGCGAGACAATTGTTAAGTGAGCTTTCCTCCATTTTACGAACTTTCTTGCCATGGTTGTTAAGCGAATCAGGCTCCCCCACTGACTTTGCTCGTCAGAAAGTCGAAAAACATGACCCCTTCCCGGGACACTGTCATCATCATCATTTAACAACCCCATGAATTCTCTTGCGGGGTGGAGTCTGGGCAACTGAATGGAGCTAGCGGAGTGTTTGAATGGCCGGATGCCTTTCCTGTTGCCAGAGCGGAGTTTTGTTCAGCAGATAATATTCTCATTGTGCCCAGAGAGAGAAATATCTGCCTCTACCTAGGATTGAACTCACAGCCTCCTGATTGTGAGATGAGAGCTCCACCTCTAGGCCACCGCATCACTCCTACCCCGCCGGGACACTATGACTGTCATAAATAGGAGTCAGTTGTTAAGCATTTGAATTTTGATCACATGAGGTCAGGGACGCTACAACGGTCGTATCTGTGAAAAACGGTCCTAAGTCACTTTTTCCAGTGCTGTTCGGCCACTAAACGAACTGTTGTAAGTCGAGGACTACTAGTATATGAAAAAAGCTATTGACAGATAATCCCCACAAGAATAAAACTAATCTCCGAAGCCCTCTGTTAACCTGTCGGTTATTATATTTAACATGCAGAAAGTCGGTCGCTAAACAGGCAGGACAGTCACTAAATGAACAGTTGCTAAATTAAGGATTATCTGCCTTAACCATTCCTCAGAAAGTCTTATCAAACTTCAAGGGTTGGCCATGAAGCCCCTTCCTTCCTTCCTTCGGCACCATCGTCTATACGAACGGTCATTAAACGGACGGTTATAAGGGAGACGGAAAAATGAATTTTAAGGACATTTAATGTAGCAAGATCCACTTCTCCTCCGTGGTGGAAGACCGCCGTATCTTCTCACCCTCTCGGTCCAACTCACCACATACTTGGCATTCCATAATGGTGTTCCGTATTAAAGACATTTCCTTGACCTGGAAAGGAAAAATATAAATATATATATATACAGTATATATGTATATAATATGTATATATATATATATATCAAACCCTAATCCTCACTCATAAAAAGTAATAGGGATTCTCACAAGCTGTTAGAGATGTCCAGAAAGGAAGATGCTGGTTTGCGCTAAGCCCCCATTTAACCAGAATTTGGATACTAGCTGATAACCCGATGTTGCCCGGGTATACCAGAGGGAGCCCCCTTGTGGAGTACCGTGAAGCCGTTACCATGGCAACTCTACTGTGCTGTACAGTAGAAGCCATTTTAAGGCACAACAGACTGTATCTTAACAGAACTTGAATCCAAAAGGCACACTATCGCTGTCAAAAGTACTGTGATTTGACACTATAGATATAATTCATTCCTTTTCATTTCAGCGGCCCAGGCATTCCAGAGTTATGTTGGAACACACACAGAGACACACACCCACACACTGAGGGGTGTTAGGGGTGTCTTACCCCCACAATATTTCTTTCCAGAGAGTAACTCATCTGTGTACCAAATTTGGTTGAAATTGCTCAAGGCGTTCCAGAGTTATGCTCGAACGTACACACACACACACATGGAGCCCCAAACAAACAGTCACATAGTCCAATCAAGGTGCAGTCTGGTTGCTTGGTAACATTGCTCCTCCTCTCTCCAACCAGGTGCGAGAATGTCCTTGGTTCCCAGGGGAAAATATTTTGTTTTGGCTACAAAACCCCAGCCATCTCTATTCCCTCCTCCCTAGCCCTCATCTCCATTGTGGCAACACCGAAGCCTCAAAGATGGCCTCAGTCAGGCCAGCTTCAGAGTTGACACCCTGACTTACAACCGTTCCACTTAGTGACCGTTCGAAGGGACAACGGCCCTGGAAAAAAAAAGGGACTTAGGACCGTTTCTCACAACCGTTGCAGCGTCTCCGTGGTCACATGATCAAAATTCAGAGGCTGGGCAACTGGTTCATATTTATGACGGTCGCAGTGTCCCTGTATGTGTGTGTGTGTGTGTGTGTGTGTGTGTGTGTGTGTGTGAGAGAGAGAGAGAGAGAGAGAGAGAGAGAGAGAGAGAGAGATGTGATCCCCTTTTGTGACCTGCTGACGAGTCGAGTCAACGGGGAAGCCAGATTCGCTTAACAACCGGGTTCCTAACTCAACAACGGCGGCCATTCACTTAACGCCTGGGACAGGGAAGGTCGTAAAAAGGGCAAAACCGACTTCAGAAGTGTCTTGCTTAATAACAGACCTTTGGGGCTCGTTTTGTGGTCGTAAGTCAAGGGCCCCTTGTGTCATTCTTCTTAACCCTCCAATTGTACCTGATCTCTCACGTCCTCTTGGAGTTCCATCAGAATTTGGTTGAAAAGCGTCAGTTGCCGAACAAGAGCCTTCGTCTGCTCACCTGTCACACAAGATGCAACAAAAAACAACAATCGCCACTTGTTAATTCTGCTTTTTGAACACATTCTTACCTAGCTCAAGACCCCTTCTGTCTTACCACTTCCCCATAGCTCGGGAGTGGTGGTTTCCGCCATGCTAAACCCAGCACTCCAAAGTGCTCTCTGGGAGGAAGGAATTAAGCAACAGCCGGCTCTGATTTGAACTCACCAAAGAGAGAATTAATCACGTTGGATACTGAAAAAGAAAAAAAGAGAGAGAGAGAGAAAGCGATGGAAGACGATAAAAAACATGAGAGCAAGTTTTCAAAGAATCAAACAACTTGCCAAAAATCGGACCCCGTTAGAAGTCTGGGCCTCTACTCAGTTTTCTTTCTTTCTTTCTTTCTTTCTTTCTTTCTTTCTTTCTTTCTTTCTTTCTTTCTTTCTTTTTCTTCCTTCTTTCCTTCCTTCCTTCCTCTTCCTTCCTTTTTTCTTTCTTTCTTTTCTTTCTCTCTCTCTCTGTCTCATCTATATCTCTATCTATCTTTCTATCTTTCTATCTATCTATCTATCTATCTATCTATCTATCTATCTATCTATCTATCTATATCTATCTATCATCTATCTATATATTTAGCATATGGCATCTACAGAGGTCATTCAATCACTGAAAAAGAAGTTGCAACTCTGGGAAGAGTGCAGAGAAGAGCAACAAAGATTATTAGGGGACTGGAGGATAAAACATTCGAAGAACGGTGGCAGGAATTGGGGATGTGTAGTTTCATGAAAAGAAGGAGTAGCGATGACATGATAGCAGCCTTCCAATATTTGAGGGGCTCCCCCAAATAGGAGGGGGTCCACCTATTCTCCCAAACCCCTGAAGGCAGGACAAGAAGCAATGGCTGGAAACTCATCAAGGAGAGAAGCAACCTGGAATTAAGGAGAAACTTCCTAACAGTTAGGACAATTCATCAGTGGAACTACTTGCCACCAGAAGTTGTGGGTGCTCCATCACTGGAGGTTTTTAAGAAAAGACTGAACAACCACTTGTCTGAAACGGGATAGGATCTCCTACTTAAACAGGGGGTTGGACTAGAAGACCTCCAAAGTCCCTTCCAGCTCTATTCTGATTGATTGATTGATTGATTGATTGATTGATTGATTGATTGATTGATTGAAAACTAAGTGCCCTGCTGGTTTTTGAAAATCCTACCCCAAGGAGGGATTCTTTTTTTTGGATTGACCCTTACCCGTGTTCTGCATGGATTCGTCCTCTTGAAACGGACATTCGCTCAAGGCTCCCACGCGGCTGAGGGACCCTCCGAGGATCAGTTTGAGCGATTCCAGAGACCCCTAAAATATCAGGAGAGGAAGGACAGCCATCGGTGGAAAGACACCTATCCTGCTTGTGCTTTTCCCCACTGCCTGCACGCTTGATTGGGGGGGAAAAAAATCCTGGTAAAATAGAAGTTTCCTCTACAAAGAACTGGATTTTCACCGCGGAGATGTTGAACTTATCCTTTTTTCCCCCCTGCCTGGATTTATACGCTCGACTGCACCGAATGTGGTAAGAGGATAGGGTGTGTTCTCACCTGCATCCGAAGATACGTTTTCTGTCCAGTTCTCACTTCGACGGCTTCGGGTTTTTCCTGGTCAATCGATGCCATTTCGGGCAGCCCCGTATGAGAGTCCAGCAGCTTGCAATCCACATACAGCTCCAAGGACAGGCTGCTGGCCTTCAGGCCGCTGACCCGCAGGAGAAGCGTGTGGCTACGTCCATCCGACAGGTTGGAATTCTGCAGGTTGACCGAGTGGAGTTTCCCATCGGCACGTAAGTATCTGATGAGAACTGTGCGCGGGGAGAGAGAGGAGACTGGATTGCAGGTGGGAATTCTCTCCCACTTTTCGGTGCATTTCCTTTGAAGTGGCCCCTTTCCATTATTACAGGTAGTCTTCGACTTACAACCATTCATTTAGTGACCAAAGTGACGATGGCACTGGAAAAAGAGACTTAGGAACATTTTTCACATTTACGACAGTTGGAACATCCCCGTGGTCACGGGATCAAAATTTAGACACTTGGCAACTGATTTATGACGGTTGCGGGGCTCACGTGATTTCTTTTGCGACCTTCGGATGAGCCAAGTCAATGGGGAAGCCAGATTCACTTAACGACCGTGGGGCTAAGTTAAGAATGGCAGGGATTCGCTTAACAGCTGTGGCAAGAAAGGTCGTAAAAGGGGGAAAGGCTCCCTTAACCAAATGTTTTGCTTAGCCACAGAAATCATGGGCTCAATGGCAGTCATAAGACGAGGACTACTTTGCTGAGCCATGGAAATTGGGGGCTCAACTGTGGTCGTAAGTCAAGGACTATTAATTTGATTGATAGGGCGGCCCTGTCTTTTACTGTCTCAAAGCACATAAACCAATAAAGGGGTAAAACAGTAAAAAAATGAAAATCAAGATTTTAGTAAAGCCAATTGACTTCTTTTCTTCCTTCCTTCCTTCCCTCCTTCCTTTCTTTCCTTCCTTCTTTCTCTCTTTTCTTTCCTTCCTTTTCTCCCCTCTCCCTTCCATTCTTCCATGTCTTTTTCTTCCTTCCTCCTTCCTCCCTTTCTTTTCTCCTCCTCTCATCCTTCCTTTCTCTTTCTTTCTGTCTTCCTTCCTTTCTTCCTCCCATCCTCATTCCTCTTTTCTTTCTCTTCCTTTCATCCTTCCTTCCTTCCTATCTTCCTTTCCTTCATCTTTTTTTCTTTCCTTCATCTTTCCTTCATCTTCCTTCCTTCCTTCCTTCCTTCCTTCCTTCCTTCCTTCCTTTCTTTCTTTCTTTCTTTCTTTCTTTCTTTCTTTCTTTCTTTCTTTCTTTCTTTCTTTCTCACTCACCTTTATTCGTCTTGCCAACCACGGAGACTTCAAACCATCGGCTATTATCCTTCTTGTAGTAAAGGCCAAACAGGGCCCCACCTTGTTTGGGGGGCAGGTGAAAAGTCGATAAAAGATACATATCATGGACAGATAAAACCTCCGTCCGGATTTTGTTCGCAATGTTGGTCATATGTCGAGGTTCGGTGACGGTCAGGAGGTCAATGACTAGGGAAGGGGAAAAAAATAGGGGAGTCAGTTGCAAAGAGAGTCACGTTTACATCCAGCATTTTTGTGAAGAACAGAGTTGGAAAGGGAACCTAAGAGGTCATTTACACAACCCCCCGTCTGGAAGTCTTCCCACTGCCGTTCTTAAATTCTTAAATTTGACATCTTCCAAAGGAAAAAAGGTTGAATAGTTTCCCCGAGCAAGAGGATTAAAAAAAAAAAAAAAAAATTGGGACTCTCGATAGGCTAAATTTTGTGTTCTTTCTTTTTAGGGGCATTGACATCACCAGAAAAACATTTTCTTGAATTATTTGAATGAAGGGCTTTTTTTATTTCGGAGAGGAAAAAAAAATCGATTTTTCAAGCCCAGCCTTGAAGTACCACAAAGGAAAGGAAAAACACCCTGGCTGAGGTTGGGCTTTAAGAAGCACGCTCTTGGAGAAAAATGGCCAAACGGGGCCTCTGAGGTTTTAAAAATATCCGTTTTTAAACGCTGGAAAACTCTGAAACCAGCTGGCTACGAACTGATACCAGCCCTGTCTGTTTCTCCTGCCAGAAGTTTTAACACCAGGTGCGGTTTCACCTTCTCCCACTAGGGGGAGCCCTCCATGAGCATCCTCTGAATTGGACATGAAAATTCATTTTTATTTTATTTATTTATTTTTGGTTGGACATCTCTCTGCTACTTCACCAGAAAGGATCCAATAAAACTTAAGTTTTCGGCTTCCTGGGAAAATCATTATCGCTACCGTATTCAAATGCCACAAAAGCGGATTCCCCTTTCTTTTCCCGGGATCCCTGAATGTTAAAATATCGGCAGAGAGAGTAAAAGTGAAGAAAAAAAGGAGAAAGGAGAGGGAGGGATGGAGAAGGGAAGGGAAGGAAGGAAGAAGGGAAGGAAAAAAGATGGAAGGAAGGAGAAAGAGAGAGGAAGGGGGAGAAAAAAGGAGGGAAGGAAAGGTGGAAGAAAAAGACATGGGAGAATGGAAGGGAAGGAAGGAAGAAGGGAAGGAAAAGAGATGGAAGGAAGGAGAAAGAGAGAGGAAGGGGGAGGAAAAAGGAGGGAAGCAAGGAAAGGAAGGAAGAAAAAGACATGGAAGAATGGAAGGGAGAGTGGAGAAAGAGAAGGAAGGAAGGAAGGAAGGAAGGAAGGAAGGAAGGAAGGAAGGAAGGAAGGAATAGGGAGGGAGAGTGGGAAGGAAGAAGGGAAGCAAGGAAAGGAGGAAGGAAGAAAAAGACAAGGAAGAATGGATGGGAGAAAGGAGAAAGAGAAGGAAGGAAGGAAAAAAGAGGGAGGGAAGGAAGGAAGGAATAGGGAGGGAGAGTGGGAAGGAAAGAAAAAGGGAAGCAAGGAAAGGAAGGAAGGAAGAAAGACAAGGAAGAATGGACGGGAGAGAGGAGAAAGGGAAGGAAGGAAGGAAGGAAAAGAGAGGGAGTGAAGGAAGGAATAGGGAGAGAGGGTGGGAAGGAAGGAAGAAGGGAAGCAAGGAAAGGAGGAAGGAAGAAAAAGACATGGAAGAATGGAAGGGAGAGAGGAGAAAGGGAAGGAAAGAAGGAAAGAAAGAAAGAAGGGAGGGAAGAAGGGAAGAAGGGGAAAAGATGGAAGAAAGGGAGGGAGGGAGGAGAAAGAAAGACGGATCCTCCCCCCCTCCACGCTTGCAAAAGAAACCCCCCGCGGCAGCCTCAGTCTTTCCGCCTGCATGATGGGGGCAGCGGCTTCTGCCCACCCCCTTACCCCCCAACCGAGGGGTGGGGGTCTCTCGCCCCCCAACCCACCCCCGATGGGGGAGAAAAGTCTTCTCCTTTCTCCTCCTGGATCCTCAGCCGCCCCAACCGAGCCAAGCCGAGCCCGGGGGGGGGGCGGCGGAAAGCAGCATCATCTCCCCACCCCCCAATTCTTTGCATTTGGGTTGGGGGTCCTGGCATTTGCAACCGGGCGCCCCCCGCGCTCCCTTACCTTGCAACTCGCGCCGGGCAGCCCTCGCTGGCCTGCGCCCCAAAGCAAGAGGAGGAGGAAGGCGGCGGGCAGGGGTCTCCTCCGGCGGAGGCTGGTGGACCGCGGCTCCATCGCGGCGGCCGGCCGAGCGGGGGTCCCCCCCGAGGAAGGGGGCGGCGCGGGCTGGGGACGGAGGGAGGGAGGGAGGGAGGGAAGGCAACGCCCTCCCCTTCCCCAGCTCAGCAGCTGCCAGCGCTGGCAAGGCGGGGATGGGGTGGGTGGGTGGGGGGGGTTGAGGATGATGGGGGGGGGGCCGGATGGGATGGGGTGGGGTGGGGTCCCTCCAGCGGTCCCCAAGGGGGAAGGGTCTCTCCCCGGCTTTCAAGGGGAGCAGGGAGAATTCCAACAGCAGAGGGGAAAGGCGAGCATCCTTTAACGGAACGGGGTTGGAAGGGAGCTTGGAGGTCATTTAGTCCAGCCCCTTACTCACGCAGACCTTCCCCCCTCCCCCCCTTTAATGGGAACAGAGTTGGAAGGGAGCTTGGAGGTCATTTAGTCCAGCCCCCTGCTCGCACAGACCTCCCCTCCCCCCACCTTTAATGGGAACAGAGTTGGAAGGGAGCTTGGAGGACATCTAGTCCAGCCCCCTGCTCGCACAGACCTTCCCCCCTCCCACCTTTAATGGAACAGAGTTGGAAGGGAGCTTGGAGGTCATTTAGTCCAGCCCCCTGCTCGCACAGACCTTCCCTCCCCCCACCTTTAATGGGAACAGAGTTGGAAGGGAGCTTGGAGACATCTAGTCCAGCCCCCTGCTCGCACAGACCTTCCCCCCTCCCACCTTTAACGGGAACAGAGTTGGAAGGAGTTTGGAGGACATCTAGTCCAACCCCCTGCTCACACAGACCTTCCCCCCTCCCACCTTAAGAGGACAGAGTTGGAAGGGAGCTTGGAGATCATTTAGTCCAGCCCCTTACTCACGCAGACCTTCCCCCCTCCCCCCCTTTAATGGGAACGAGTTGGAAGGGAGCTTGGAGATCATTTAGTCCAGCCCCTTACTCACGCAGACCTTCCCCCCTCCCCCCCTTTAATGGGAACAGAGTTGGAAGGGAGCTTGGAGGTCATTTAGTCCAACCCCTGCTCGCACAGACCTTCCCCCCCTCCCCCCCTTTAATGGGAACAGAGTTGGAAGGGAGCTTGGAGGTCATTTAGTCCAACCCCCTGCTCGCACAGACCTTCCCCCCCTCCCCCCCTTTAATGGGAACAGAGTTGGAAGGGAGCTTGGAGGTCATTTAGTCCAACCCCCTGCTCGCACAGACCTTCCCCCCTCCCCCCCTTTAATGGGAACAGAGTTGGAAGGGAGCTTTGAGGGCATTTAGTCCAGCCCCTTACTCACGCAGACATTCCCCCCACCTCCCCCACCCTCCCTCCCTCCCTCTCCCTCCCTCCCTCTCTCTCTCTCTCTCTCTCTCTCTGTCAGCTCCCCCTACCCAATTGAGCTTCCTACACTTTCCTTACCCCTTTTTGGGGTGGGGGGGGCTGGTGTCCTTTGAGCGGGTTCTTCCCCACCTCCGTTCTGGAAGGGGAGAAGAGTAGAACCTCCAAAGGCCGGGGCAGTCAGTCTGGGTGGGTGGGAGGGGTGTGCAAGGAAGGCAGATCGGGCTTCGTAAGAGCATCTCTTTGGGCAGAGCAGAGAGAGGAAGGAAGGAAGGAAGGAAGGAAGGAAGGAAGGAAGGAAGGAGGAAGGAAGGAAAAGAAAGGATGAAGGAAAGAAGGGAAAGTAAAGTAAAGGGAGGGAAGGAAGGAAGGAAAAGGAAGGAAGGAAGGAAAAGAAAGGAGAAGGAAGGAAGGGGAAAGGAGGAAAGGGAGGGAAGGAAGGGAAACGAAAGGAAAGGAGGGAGGGGAGGAAGGAAGGGAAAGAAAGAAAGAAAAAAGAAAAAGAAAGAAAGAAAATTGCAAGCCACTCCAGATCCGAGAGGTGGATTTTTTTCCTCGGTTTCTGCCAAGGGAGCCAGGCAGCTTTTTGCCAGCGGCCGATTTTGCAATGAAAGGGCAGGACTGGTGAAACCCCCCCCCTTCCTCCCCCCCCCCAAAAAAACCCTCATCTGGATTTGCAACTGGCCGGAATCTGTTTATGTTTTGTTTGCAGGCCACCATAACAACGGGGGTCCTCTGGTTTACACCTCCTTGGAGCTGCTCCTGCTCGGGTGCCAAACCACAAAGCCCACAAGGTCTGTGGCTGGGGGGTGCCCCCTCACCCCCTTCAGAGTGGGGCTCTTTGAGGCAGCCGAGATGCCAAATATCCTCCTTTTTTCTTTTTTTTTTTACATGAAAGTCTGGGTGATTTGTCTAAATGGGATAATGTCTTGGACTAGAAGACCTCCAAGCTCCCTTCCAATTCTTGTCCTTCCTTCCTTCCTTCCTTCCTTCCTTCCTTCCTTCCTTCCTTCCTTCCTTCCTTCCTTCCTTCCTTCCTTCCTTCCTTCCTTCTCCATCACTGGAGGCTTTTAAGAAGAGACTGGAGAGCCATTTGTATAGGATCTCCAAGAATCCCTTCTAACTCTTTTATTCCTTCTTGCCTGCCTTCCTTCCTTCCTTCCTTCCTTCCTTCCTTCCTTCCTTCCTTCCTTCCTTCCTTCCTTCCTTCCTTCCCTCTCCATCACTGGAGGCTTTTAAGAAGAGACCGGAGAGCCATTTGTCTAAAAGGGAATAGGATCTCCAAGAATCCCTTCTAGCTCTGTTATTCCTTCCTTCCTTCCTTCCTTCCTTCCTTCCTTCCTTCCTTCCTTCCTTCCTTCCTTCCTTCCTTCCTTCCTTCCTTCTTCCTTCCTTCCTTCCTTCCTTCCTTCCTTCCTTCCTTCCTTCCTTCCTTCTCCATCACTGGAGGCTTTTAAGAAGAGACCGAGAGCCATTTGTATAGGATCTCCAAGAATCCCTTCTAACTCTTTTATTCCTTCTTGCCTTCCTTCCTTCCTTCCTTCCTTCCTTCCGTCCTTCCTTCCTTCCTTCCTTCCTTCCTTCCTTCTCCATCACTGGAGGCTTTTAAGAAGAGACTGGACAGCCATTTGTCTGAAAGGGTATAGGATCTCCAAGAATCCTTCTAATTCTGTTATTCCTTCCTTCCTTCCTTCCTTCCTTCCTTCCTTCCTTCCTTCCTTCCTTCCTTCCTTCTCCATCACTGGAGGCTTTTAAGAAGAGCCTGGAGAGCCATTTGTTTGAAAGGGTATAGAATCTCCAAGAATCCCTTCTAACTCTTTTATTCCTTCTTCCTTCCTTCCTTCCTCCTTCCTTCCTTCCTTCCTTCCTTCCTTCCTTCCTTCCTTCCTTCCTTCCTTCCTTCCTTCCTTCTCCATCACTGGAGGCTTTTAAGAAGAGCCTGGAGAGCCATTTGTTTGAAAGGGTATAGAATCTCCAAGAATCCCTTCTAACTCTGTTATTCCTTCCTTCCTTCCTTCCTTCCTTCCGCAGGAGATTGGACAAGAAGACCTTCCAACTGTGTTATCCTTCCTTCCTTCCTTCCTTCCTTCCTTCCTTCCTTCCTTCCTTCCTTCCTTCCTTCCTTCCTTCCTTCCTTCCTTCCTTCCTTCCTTCCTTCTCCATCACTGGAGGCTTTTAAGAAGAGACTGGACAGCCATTTGTCTGAAATGGTATAGAATCTCCAAGAATCCCTTCCAACTCTTTGTTATTCTGTATTCTATACGGTCCCGAGATTTCTGACTTTTTGGGGCAAAATGGTTGCATAATGTCTAGCGAAAAGAAGGATCAGGGGCGACACGAAAGCAGCCTTCCAATATTTGAGGGGCTGCCCCAAAAGAAGCAGGAGTCAAGCTATTCTCCAAAGCACCCGAAGGCAGGACAAGAAGCAACGGATGGAAACTCATCGAGGAGAGGAGCCACTTAGAAATAAGGAGAAATTTATTGACAATTAGAAAAAAAATAATAATCATGGGATAGTTTGCCTCCAGAAGTGATGGGTCGGAGGTTTTCTAGAAGAATTTGGGACGCCGTTAGTCTGTAATGGGATAGGGTTTCCTTCCTCAGCAGGGGTTGGGCTAGAAGACCTCTTAAGGTCCCGTCCAACTTCTATTATTCTGTGTGATTTTTTTTTTTCTCCCCTTTCTCCAACAGCCTTAATTTCTTTGCAGAGAAAACTTTTTTGGAAAGTTCAGTTTGCATCTGAGTGGCCTTGCTTATTTTGGGGTGAGTGGGTGGGTGGAAATCTGGGTAGGGAAGACAGACAGACAGACAGACAGAGGGGGAAAAATTCCTCCAGGAAAAATGCAGCTGATCGGGAGCACAAAGGATCTCCTTCCTTCCTTCCTTTTCCTTCCTTCCTTTTCTCCTTCTTTCCTTTCCCTTCCCTCCCTCCTTTCCTCCAGGAAAAATGCAGCCGATTGGGAGCACAAAGGATCTCCTTCCTTCCTTTTCTCCTTCTTTCCTTTCCCTTCCCTCCCTCCTTTCCTCCAGGAAAAATGCAGCCGATCGGGAGCACAAAGGATCTCCTCCTTCCTTCCTTCCTTTTCCTTCCTTCCTTTTCTCCTTCTTTCCTTTCCCTTCCCTCCTCCTTTCCTCCAGGAAAAATGCAGCCGATTGGGAGCACAAAGGATCTCCTTCCTTCCTTTTCCTTCCTTCCTTCCTCCTTCCTTTTCCTTCCTTCCTTCCTCCTTTCTTTTCCTTCCTTCCTTTTCTCCTTCTTTCCTTTCCCTTCCCTCCCTCCTTTCCTCCAGGAAAAATGCAGCCGATCGGGAGCACAAAGGATCTCCTTCCTTCCTTTTCCTTCCTTCCTTTTCCTTCCTTCTTTCTTTTTCCTTCCTCCCTTTTCTCCTTCTTTCCTTTCCCTTCCCTCCCTCCTTTCCTCCAGGAAAAATGCAGCCGATTGGGAGCACAAAGGATCTCCTTCCTTCCTTTTCCTTCCTTCCTTCCTCCTTCCTTTTCCTTCCTTCCTTTCCTCCTTCTTTCCTTTCCATTCCCTTCCCTCCCTCCTTTCCTTCCTTCCTTCCAAGTCCTTCTCCTTTGTTTTTCTCAAGCTCTGGAAATTAAGTTTCTCTCTCCTTCACGCCAGCCTCCTCCTCCTCCTCTTCTTCCTCCTCCTCTTCCTCCTTTTCTGGGGTTTTCGTTCATCGTGGAATCCCAGGGAAAGGAAGGCAAATCTGGATTTTTATTTATTTTATTTTTTTTCTTCTTCTTTTATTTATTGTTGCAATCGATACAGCTGCCCATTCTGGGCGGCTCCCTTTTTTCAAATTCAGCCCAACCATCTTGCGTAAAAAATAAAAAATAAATAATGGCAATTATAATCCACCCTTTTCTCATTATGATCTCCCGTAACACGCCCCAGAGTTTATTTTGATTTATCCCGCCTCAAATCTTGTAGCAGGGAGTTTCTGGAAGCTTGGAAGGAATTACCCAAGAGGGGTGATTTGCAAAGAAAATTGGACTGGGATTTTATTTCAGGCTTATGCAAGGATACATCCATTATGTCGTCAAGCCGCAGGAATTTTCGTTATTTGGGTCACAAAAGGCTCGACGGAAAATTTCGCAACCTTTTCCCTTCGCGGAGCTGGCGGAGAAGTTTGGAAAAGTTAAAAAGAAATCTGGAAATGTAGAAATCTGGAAAGGTAATCTGGGGATAACATTTACTCCGGATCCCACTTGGTGCTGCTGGTGGGAAATACGAACCAAACATTAAATTTATCATAGAATCCCGAGGGCTGGAAGGAAGGGGACCTTGGAGGTCTTCTAGTCCACCCCCGGCCGAATTCAAGACTGGCCTCTGGAATGAGCTAGGATGGTGGGATTTTGTGGATCTGTTTCGACCTAAGAGATCATGTGATTTAAATCACATTAAATCAGTAATATTTTAATTTAAATATGAAATTACTCAATATTCTATCAACTAATCCTATATGTGTGTTAATTGAAATATCTATATATCTATAGCTATCTACATATCTCCCTCCATCCATCGGTATCTCTCTCTAACCTATCTCTCTATTCTCTCTCTCTCTCTCTTCTCTCTCTCTAATATCTATCACTCTCTCTCTCTCTCTAACCTATCTAACATTCTATCTATCTATCTATCTATCTATCTATCTATCTATCTATCTATCTATCTATCTATCTATCTATCTACCCTATCTCTCTCTCTCTCTAATCTATATCTATCTATCTATCTCTATCTCTCATCTCTCTCTCTCTCGGTATCTCTCTCTAACCTGTCTGTCTGTCTATCTATCTATCTATCGGTCTCTCTCTCTCTCTCTAATCTATATCTATCTATCATCTATCTATATCTCTCTATCGGTCTCTTTCTCTCTAATCTATCTATCTATCTATCTATTTATCTATCTATCTATCTATCTATCTATCTATCATCTATCTATATCTATCGGTCTCTCTCTCTCTCTAATCTATATCTATCTATCTATCTATCTATCTATCTATCTATCTATCTATCTATCTATCTATCTATCTATATCTCTCTATTGGTCTCTCTCTCTCTCTAATCTATATCTATCATCTATCTATCTCTATCAGTCTCTCTCTCTCTCTACTCTCTATCTATCTATCTATATCTATCTATCGGTCTCTAATCTATATCTATCATCTATCTATCTCTATCAGTCTCTCTCTCTACTATCTATCTATCTATCTATCTATCTATCTATCTATCTATCATCTATCTATCTATCTATATCTCTCTATCGGTCTCTCTCTCTCTCTAATCTATATCTATCTATCTATCTATCTATCATCTATCTATATCTCTCTATTGGTCTCTCTCTCTCTAATCTATATCTATCTATCATCTATCTCTATCAGTCTCTCTCTCTCTCTCTCTCTCCTCTATATCTATCTATCTATCTATCTATCTATCTATCTATCATCTATCTATATCTCTCTATCGGTCTCTCTCTCTCTCTAATCTATATCTATCTATCTATCTATCATCTATCTATCTATCTATCTATCTATCTATCTATCTATCTATCTATCTATCTATCTATCTAACTAATATCTACGTATCTATCTACCATGTTTCTTCAAAAATAAGACCGTCTTATATTTTTTTTGAACCCTGAAAGAAACGCTTGGCCTTATTGCCATGCACTCAAAAGCCCGATTGAGCTTATTATCAGATGTCTTATTTTGGAGGAAACAGGGTATCTATCAATCGATCGATCGATCGATCGATCTATCCTATCTCTCTCTCTCATATCTGTTAATTGAAGGACCAGCCTCTTTCCCCGCTACAAATTTTGCATTAGGGAAAAGAAGCCGTCCTTCCATTAACAGACCCCCTTTTTCTGTTTTTTTTAAATTTAAGCGGAGCCCCTATCACCCGAAAAGCTCGCTCTTTTTTCTTCAGCCGATCGAATCGACTTTTGGGGAAAAACCAGAATTAAACATCGCCAAGATTCCTTCCTTTGGCCGGCCGAACGAACGTACGAAGTCAGATATCCTTTTGTTCTTTTTCTCCCTCTGATCTGTTTTGTTTTTTTTTTAAAAGAAATTATATGTAATTCTTGGGATGGGAGGACCGAAGGGCTTCCTGGAGATGCTCCAAATGAGGTTATCTCCGAAAGGAATGGCTCGCGGAGGAAATAGAAGATGATGTAAGGCCGAATGGAATTTCTCCCGGCCATCTGCCTCATCTGGTTTGGATGGGAGCAAATTCCCACAGACCCACAGCCCTCCTTACGCTGGGAGATTATTTCCTAACCTCGTTTCTCCTCCTTGTAATTTTTTCCCCCCTTTCGGAAAGTTCCCGTCACATCCAATGAAGTTTTCGAGAGATCTGGCCAAGGATACGGCTGGAGGAGGGGTTGAAAAGGAAGATGATAGAATAACAATGAGATGGAAGGGACCTCGGAGGTCTTCTAGTCCAACCCCGATCAAGCAGAATAATAGTAACAGAATAATAACCAGAATAAGAGAGATGGAAGGGTCCTTCGAGGTCTTCTAGTCCAAGCAGAATAACGGAATAATAACAGAGATGGAAGGTTTTACTAGGAATCTAAAATTCATTAAAAAAAAAAAAGGAAGGTTTTACTAGGAATCTGGCTGGGGGATTCTGGGAGTTGAAGTCCACCCCTCTTAAAGCATGCTGGCTGGGGGATTCTGGTAGTGGAAGCCCACCCCTCTTAAATCATGCTGGCTGGGGGATTCTGGGAGTGGAAGTCCACCCCTCTTAAAGCATGCTGGCTGGGGATTCTGGTAGTGGAAGCCCACCCCTCTTAAATCATGCTGGCTGGGGGATTCTGGGAGTGGAAGCCCACCCCTCTTAAAGCCTGCTGGCTGGGGGATTCTGGGAGTGGAAGCCCACCCCTCTTAAAGCCTGCTGCTGGGGGATTCTGGGAGTGGAAGCCCACCCCTCTTAAATCATGCTGGCTGGGGGATTCTGGGGGTGGAAGCCCACCCCTCTTAAAGCCTGCTGGCTGGGGAATTCTGGGAGTGGAAGCCCACCCCTCTTAAAGCCTGCTGGCTGGGGGATTCTGGGAGTGGAAGCCCACCCCTCTTAAATCATGCTGGCTGGGGGATTCTGGGAGTGGAAGCCCACCCCTCTTAAAGCATGCTGGCTGGGGGATTCTGGGGGTTGAAGCCCACCCCTCTTAAATGATACTGATTTTAAATTGACAAATTTTAAATTATGGGCCAAATTTATTAATTATTTTAAATCTGTTTTTAATTGTAATGTTATGTATAAATGTTTTTATTTTGGCTGTTCACCGCCCTGAGTCCGAAAGGAGAAGGGCGGTATAGAAGTTTGATAATAAATAAATAAATAAATAAATAAATAAATAAATAAAGCCTGCTGGCTGGGGATTCTGGGAGTGGAAGCCCACCCCCCTTAAAGCATGCCGGCTGGGGGATTCTGGGACATGAAAATAAATCCCCCTTCAAAGCAGGCTGGCTGGGAATTGAAGCCCACCCCTCTTAAAAGTTGAACATTGCTCTAGTCTAGAACTTTTAAATAGCAACAGATTGGGTAAGAGCAGGCAGCCCAGGATTCTGGGCTTTGCAGCCCAGCATTCTGGGCTTTGCAATCCACCCACCCTTCTACTTTTAACCTCCAAGGCAGCCTCTCCCTTTCGCAAGGCATTTGCAAGGGTTCTCACGACCCCTCCCTCAAAAAAACCCCCCAAATCCATCCCCTTTAGCACGCAACCTGCTTCCTAAGACCCCTGGCTAACGTCGCTTTAGACCCAGGGGGCTAAACCCATCCCCGCCCTCTTTTTGCAACCCAACACGTGTCTCCTAGGAACGTGTGAAGGGCAGCAAAGCAAAGAAGTGGGGGAAGGGGGAAGGCTGAAGGATGCACCGGGATTGCATTTTGCAAGCCGGGACAGAGGAGGGCGGAAGAGCCCCAGAAGTCTGGAGTTGCATGAATCGGAGTCACTCCTCTTTTGCTCTCTCTCTCTCTCTCTCTCTCTCTCTCGTGCAAGGCTGTTCCGGTTAGGCAAGGCGTGGAAAGATGGCGGCGCCCATGGAGTTGTATTGCTGGGCCGGCGGGTGGGGGTTGCCCACCGTGGACCCCGATTGCTTGGCCGTTTTGGTGAGGGGAGGGTGGGGGGGGGGAAGCAGCTTTTGCAAACCTTTCCAAGGCGGGGTTTTTTATTTTTATTTTGCAAATCGAATTTTTTTATTTTGCAAAGCGCTTCTATATATATAATATTTTGCAAAGCTCATATATATATACAATACATTAATATTGCAAAGCTCTTATATATATATTGCAAAGCTCATATATATATATATATATATAATATTATTACAAAATGCTTATATATTTTTTTTTCAAAGCGCTTATATATATATATATTTTGCAAAGCGCTTATATATATATATTTTTTTTTGCAAAGCTCATATAGATATATATATTGCAAAGCTCTTATATATATTTTTTTGCAAAGCTCATATATATATATATATAAATATATATATATTGCAAAGCTCATATATATATTTGCAAAACGCATATATAATATATATATATATATATATATATATATATATATATTGCAAAGTGCTTATATATATTGCATAGCTCTTATATATATATATTTTTTGCAAAGCTCATATATATATATATTGCAAAGCTGTATATATTTTTTTTTGCAAAGCTCATATATATATATATATATATATATAAATATATATATATTGCAAAGCTCATATATATATTTGCAAAACGCATATATATATATATATATATATATATATATATATATATTGCAAAGTGCTTATATATATTGCAAAGCTCTTATATATATATATTTGCAAAGCTCATATATATATATATATATATTGCAAAGTTCATATATATATGTTGCAAAGCTCATATATATTTTGCAAAACATATATATATATAATATATATATATATATATATATATATATTTTGCAAAGTGCTTATATTATAATTGCAAAGCTGTTTTATATATATAAATATATTGCAAAGCATTTATTTTGCAAAACGCTTATATATATAAAATGTATATCTATATCTATATCTAGCTATCTAGCTATATAAATGTATATATATATCAAAATGCTTTTTTTTTTTTTGCAAAGCACAGGGGGCCGGCTTCTTCCCTAACGGGGTGCCCGGGTGGGGGGCATTGCAGCTGCAAGGGGTTCCAGGCAGGGCATGGGCATGTTGGGGGGGGGGGGGGCTCAGGAAAATTGGGGAGAGGGTCCTGGGAGCCCAAACCCCTTCCTTCCTTCCTTCCTCCCCCCGGCCGAAAGAAAAGAGACCAGAATGCAGATTCTTGCAAAGCAGAATTTTAAAGAAGAAATTAAGAATAAATTGGATTATTAAAATTATTAAGACGATCGGGTCTGTTTTTTTTTGCAACGAATGGCCAAATACATTCATTCATTTTCCTCTCTTTTTTTTTTTTCCTTCCTCTTTTTATCGCCTTGCAGACTTACGCGCGATTCACAGGGCGCCCCTCAAACTTCACAAAATCTCCAATCCCTGGAGAAGCCCCTCTGGTAAGTTATATATATTTTTTGGGGGGGTGGGGGGGTGGTTAGGGGAAAAAAAAAACCTCTCTGAATTGCTTGGAAAGTTTTGATTTTAATGGCTGGGGAAGTTTTGGTTTTCGTTGCATGCGAAAGTTTTGATTTGTTTTTTTCCACGGCTTGGGAAGCGGGGCAGGTTTCTAGTCCTCAAGAGGGATGGGGAAACGGGTGGGGAGGGAGAGTGTTGAGCCTGGGGCAGAGGGGTGGGTGGGGGGGCTTAAATGGGGCTTCACACACACACACACCCTCCTCTCACCCAACCTGCTGTTTTCCTCCATCTCAGGATCGCTCCCGGCGCTCAAGACAGCCGACGGGTTATTTCCGATACGCAAGAAATCATCACCCATTTTAGGAAACAGGTATGAACGGAGGGATGGATGGTCCTGTTTGAATAGAATGGAGCGGGAAGGGACCTTGGAGGCCTTCTAGTCCAACCCTGGACAGTCACTTGTCTGAGGTGGTATAGGTTCCCTTGCTTGAGTAGGGGGCTGGACTAGGGGACCTCCAAGGTCCCCTCCAACTCCTATTCCATTCCATTCCATTCCGCTCTAATTCTATTCATTTCCTATTTCCTATATTCTATTCCTATTCTCTACTCCTACTCTACTCCTATTCTACTCTACTCTACTCTACTCTACTCTACTCCACTCCACTCCACTCCACTCCACTCCACTCCACTCCTCTACTCTACTCTACTCTACTCTACTCCACTCCACTCCACTCCACTCCACTCCACTCCACTCCACTCCTCTACTCTACTCTACTCCACTCCACTCCACTCCACTCCACTCCACTCCACTCCACTCCACTCCACTCCTCTACTCTACTCTACTCTACTCTACTCTACTCTACTCCACTCCACTCCACTCCACTCCACTCCACTCCACTCCACTCCACTCCACTCCTCTACTCTACTCTACTCTACTCTACTCTACTCTACTCCACTCCACTCCACTCCACTCCACTCCACTCCACTCCACTCCTCTACTCTACTCTACTCTACTCCACTCCACTCCACTCCACTCCACTCCACTCCACTCCACTCCTCTACTCTACTCTACTCTACTCTACTCTACTCCACTCCACTCCACTCCACTCCACTCCACTCCACTCCTCTACTCTACTCTACTCTACTCTACTCTACTCTACTCTACTCTATGCATTCTCTATTTCCTGTTATTTCCTCTATTCTATTCTATTCTATTCTATTCTATTCTATTCTATTCTATTCTATTCTATTCTATTCTATTCGTTCATTCCATTATTCTATTCTATTCTATTCTATTCTATTCTATTCTATTCTATTCTATTCTATTCTATTCTATTCGAATAGAGTAGAATAGAATAGAGTAGAATAGAATAGAATAGAATAGAATAGAATAGAATAGAATAGAATAGAATAGAATAGAATAGAATAGAATAGAATAGAATAGAATAGAATAGAATAGAATTCTTTATTGGCCAAGTGTGATTGGACACACAAGGAATTTGTCTTGGTGGATACGCTCTCCGTATACATAAAAGAAAAGATACGTTTGTCAAGAATCATAAGGTACAACACTTAATGATAGTCATAGGGAACAAATAAGCAATCAGGCTATTCTATTCCTTTCTTATTTTTATTTTCTTTTTCTTACTTAGCAATTTAATGCAGATTACGACCTCTCGGCGTTGCAAGGAGCGGACACTCTAGCTTTCCTCTCTCTGGTACATAGGAAGCTCCTGCCCGTGTTGGTAAGTTTGGGGAGTGGGGGGGGGGGAGGAAGAAGAAATTTGGGGAGACGGGGCGGTGGTGTCACGGTCTTGAGTTCAAGAGCTGGTGGGATCATGGCCGGATCTGGGTTGACCTGCATTGCAGGTAATCCTCGACTTACAAGATTTGTTTAGGGAGCGTGGGAAGTTACAACAGCATTGGGGGAAAAAAGTCGCTTGCAACCAGTCCTTGCATTTACGACCGTCGTAGCATTCCTCGTGATCAAAATTCAAAGGCTCGGCCACTGGCCTGTATTTACGATGGCTGCAGCCTCCTGGAGTCACGTGATCTCCATTCGCGGCTTCCCACAAGCCAAGTTCAACGCGGGAAGCCGGATTCGCTTAGCGACTACCTGATTCGCTCAACCATGGCAGTGATTCGTTTAACGACGGTGGCAAAAAGGCCTGTAAAGCCACACACTTTTAACAACTGCCCCAACAACGGCAGTGATTCGCTTAACAACGGTGGCAAAAAAAGGCCGTAAAATTACACTTTTTAACAACTGCCTCGCTCAGCAACTTAAAAGTTGTGGCCGTAAATCTAAGGACTATATTATTATTATTACTATTATTATTATTACTACTACTATTATTAATTATTATTATTATTATTATTATTATTATTATTATTATTATTATTATTATTATTATTATTATTATTATTATTATTTGCTTCAAGTGTCCAACTAGCTCCCTTTGGTTTTGAGCGAAGCAACCATTCGTGGTCTGTTTTGCCCATAAGCCGAGATGGCAAGCTTTGTGGACCGATGGCGGTTAGTTTGATAAATTTTGTCTGTTTTAACCTCCTCATTCCTTTATTTTTTTTTTGTGGGGCGGGAAGGGGTATAAAATCGTTCTATCGCATCTAGCCTCACCGATTTGGGGGAAAAAAACTTTCCCTCATGAGGACTAGAAACATTGCTTGCCTTGGGGTTGTTTTTTTTTTTTTTTTTAAAAAATTTTCCCCGCTGTTCCGGTTGAGGGAAGTCACCGTTGGGATTCTCCTCCCTTCCGACAGATCCATACTTTCTGGGTGGACGCAAAGAATTACGTCGAGCACACGCGGAAGTGGTACGCGGAAGCCATTCCGTTCCCGCTCAATTTCTTCCTGCCGAGCCGAATGCAGAAAACGGCAGCTGGAGCGTTTGCAGACGGTCTGCGGGAAAACTGGCAGGACGACGAAGAGCAACTGGAAAAACAGGTAAAGGAAGGAACGCCCGGGAAAAGGACGTCCCAGAACGGGTGGTTAAAAACGGCGTAAAATAAAGAAGCAGATAGACTTCTCTTAGCCAGGGAAGCTCTGTGCAAGTATTGGGCACGGCTTTGAGCCGACGATGTATTTTTTATTTTTTTTTTATACCTGCAGCTTTATCGAGACGGCTGCGAGTGCCTCACTTTGCTGTCTCAACGCCTCGGCAGGAAGAAATTCTTCTTTGGCGACTCGTAAGTAACTCGGGAGTCGAGCATCCCAAATAAAACAGAGGAGTCTTAAATTCCCTGTTCCAGGTGGTCCTCGACATACGATGGAAATTGGGATTGAGACTTAGCGGACGTTCAGCGAACACTAAAACACGGACATTCCTCGTCTTACAACCTATCGTTTAGCCACCGTTCGAAGTTACGTCGCCGGGAAAAAAAAAGCGACGGGCCCGTTTTTCGCACTCACGGCTGTTGCCGCATCTGAGTGGTGCGGTGGGCTAGAAGTGGAGCTCTGGCCTCACAATCGGGAGACTGTGAGATCGATCCTCGGTAGAGGTTGATCGTTCTCTCTCTGGGCACGATGAGAATATTATCTGCTGAACAAAACTCCGCCCTGGTGACAGGAAAGGCATCCGGCCATTAAAAACACTGCTAGCTCCATTCGAGATTCCACCCCCCAAAGGAATATGGGGTTGTTAAATGATGATGATGATGGTGACGGACACTATAGCATCTCCACGGTCCCATGATCAAAAAAACTGACTCGTATTTATGACGGTCGCAGAGTCCCGGGTCGGACAAGCAAAGTTACCCGGGGGGGGGGATGATTCACTTAACAACCGTGTGACTCAGCTAAGAACTGCAGTGATTGCCTTAACAACTCTCGCAAGGAAGATGGTTCAATGGGACAAAAAAATTCACTTTAAAAAAAAAAAGTCTCGCTTAGCGACATAAATTGCGGGCTCAATTTTGGTCGCAAGTCGAGGACTGTCGCAGGCTGGGGCCGAATCTCTTGATTGTGCCTTGTTATGCCTTCTCCTTTTCAGACCTGCCTCCCTGGACGCCTCCGTCTTCAGTCTTCTAGCCGGCCTCTTCAACGCCAAACTTCCCAGCGCGAAGTTCCAGCAGCACCTGAAATCGCTTCCAAACCTCTGCAACTTTTGCACGTCTATTTTGAGCCTTTATTTCCCGTGGGACGGAGGTGAGTTTGCTCCCGCTTGGAGGAAGATCCTCCGGGACGGTTCTCGGTTACGGGTGAGCAGCTGTAACAGAATAACGGAGTGGGACGGGACTTCGGAGGTCTCCGAGCCAACAGTTGCTCAAGGATATCCCCCATTTCAGACAAGTTGTCTAATCCCCTCTTGAAAACTGGAAGGAGGGAAGGGAAGGGAAGGGAGGAAGGAAGGAAGGAAGGAAGGAAGGATAGCAGAATAACAGAATTGGAAGGGAGGGACAGAAGGAAGGAAAGGAAGGAAGGAAGGAGACAGACAAGAGGAAGGAAGGAAGGAAACAGACAAGGGAGGAAGGAAGGAAGGAAGGAAGAAGACAGGAAGGAGGAAGGGAGGAAAGAAGACAGACAAGGGAGGAGGGAGGGAAGGAAAGAAAGAAGGAGACAGACAAGGGAGGAGGGAGGGAGGAAGGAAAGAAGAAGACAAGGGAGGAAGGGGAAGGAAACACAAGGAAGGGAGGGAAGGAGGGAGGGAAGGAAAGAAGGAGACAGACAAGGGAGGAAGGAAGGGAGGGAGGGAAGGAAGGAAACAGGCAAGGGAGGGAGGGAGGAGGAGAGAGGAAGGAAAGAAGAAGACAGACAAGGGAGGAAGGAAGGGAAGAAGGGAGGGAAGGAAGGAAACAGACAAGGGAGGAAGGAGGGAGGGAAGGAAAGAAGGAGACAGACAAGGGAGGAGGGAAGGAAACACAAGGGAGGAGGAAGGGAGGGAGGGGAGGAAAAAAGGAGACAGACGAGGAAGGAAGGAAGGAGGGAAGGAAGAAAACAGACAAGGGAGGAAGGAGGGAGGGAGAGAAGGAAGGAAGGAAACAGATAAGCGAGGAAGGGAGGAGGGAGAGAGGAAGGAAAGAAGAAGACAGATAAGGGAGGAAGGAAGGAGAGGAGGGAGAAAGGAAGGAAGTCAGACAAGGAAGGAAGGAAAGGAAGGATAACAGAATAACAGAGTTGGAAGGGAACTTGGAGGTCTTCTAGTCCAGCCCCCAAGGAAGGAAGGAACTTCAAATGGGTCCTGCATCCTAGCCCCAGGTCGTACCATCCGTCGTACCTTCGAACGACGGCCGCTAAGCGCCAAACTTTTGGCATGGCTTCTCCCCGGATCGAAGCCGTTCCTTGAACCGGTTTTGCCTCTTCTGCAGGGGATCCCCCACCCAACCTCCACAAAGCGGCCTCCGGCGACGTCAGCGACGCCGAAGGGGAGACTCACAAGCGACGCAACCAGTTCCTCTCCGTCCTGGTTGCGCTGGTGGCCATGGTGGGCTACGCCTTCCTGTCCGGGATCGTGTCCATCCAGAAAGACACCCCACACCATGCCGGCCCGCACGCCATCACTCTGGACGAGGCGGAAGAAGAAGAGGAAGAGGAGTGAGGAAAACCGGCACCGTTTTCCTGTACCGGCTTCCAACAGACTTAAAAAAAAAATTTTTTTTTTTGTATGGCCAAGCTGACTCCGGTACCGCTGTCTCAAAAACTTTTTTTTAATCCATTCCGGGGTAATCAAGCTCAATAAATCAAAGGGAGGTGCTGGTTTAACCGCTGGTCTGTTCTTTGTTCCTTATTTAGACAGGTAGTCCTCGACTTAACGACCCCAACAGCTCCCCAAACGTCCGTTGCTAAGCGAGACGGTTGTCCCGTGAGTTTTGCCCAACTTTTCCCGCCACGGTTAGTCGCACTGTTATTAAGTAAATCTGGCTTCCTCGTGGACTCAGCTTGTCCGAAGAATGCAAAAGGGGATCGCGTGACTACCGGGAGTCTGCCACCGTCATAAATATGAGTCAGTTGCCAAGAGACTGAAATTTTGATCATGTGATGCTGCAGCGGTCATAAGAGTCAAAAACGGTCCCGAGTCACATTTTTCAGGGCCGTTGTAACTTTTAACAATCACTGAGCCGTAAATTAAAGACTATAATTGGTTGTAATAGGAGTCTTGATTATATATATATATAGAGAGAGAGAGAGAGAGGGAACAGCCAAAATGGAACAGACGGATTATTACTCTTTTAAGAATTCAAAATAAAGAAGAGAATAAAGAGAAAGATTCCCCAAAAAATAATGAAAGGATTACGGATGGGTGCTCTAGAGATCCATGAAATAACTCAAGATTATATAAACGTGGTGTAAGGAATTATAGGGACGCGGTGGCTCAGTGGCTAAGACCCTGAGCTTGTCGATCGAAAGGGTCGGCAGTTCAGAGGTTCGAATCCCTCGTGCCGCGTAACGGGGTGAGCTCCCGTGACTTGTCCCAGCTTCTGCCAACCTCCCAGTTCGAAAGCACGTAAAAAAATGCGAGTAGAAAAAACAGGGACCACCTTTGGTGGGAAGGGAACAGCGTTCCGTGTGCCTTTTGGCGTTGAGTCATGCCGGCCACATGACCACGGAGACGTCTTCAGACAGCGCTGGCTCTTCGGCTTTGAAACGGAGATGAGCATCTCCCAGGGGTGAAATCCAGCAGGTTCTGACAGGTTCTGACGAACCGGTAGCGGAAATTTTGAGCAGTTCGGAGCACCGTCAAATACCATCTCTGGCTGGCCCCAGAGTGGGGTGGGAATGGAGATTTTGCAATACCCTTTCCCCAGGAGTGATGAGGGAATGTGGATTTTGCAGTATCCTTCCTCTGCCACGCCCACCAAGCCACACCACGCCCACTAAGCCACGCCCACAGAACCGGTAGTAAAAAAATTTGGGATTTTACCACTGGCACCTCCCCACTAGAGTCGGGAACAACTAGCACATACGTGCGAGGGGAACCTTTACCTTTAAGGAATTATTAGAGCTCAGGGAAAAAAAAAACTCAACCAGGTGTGTTTCTAGAAAAAAAAACAAGATTTATTCCGAAAAAACGAAGAGATGTGGGAAGGTAACAAAGGAGAAGCAGGTTGAATCTTAATTCAGCAGATCATAAGACTACGTCAGACTACGCGGCAATCTCCGGTTAATGCAGGGTTTAGTCAAAACAGACCCTTCCCCAGGATTCTGTCGCTCCCACTCCCCTTATTTTTTTTTTCCTCCTGCAAAGAAAGGGTTTGATTCCAATGGCTTCTGGCTGGGGGGGTGGGGGGGTTTCGTTGAGCCCCCATTCCCCAAACTCTTAGCTCCTCATTCCTCTGTAGGACGTTGCCAGAGGTACGTCTGGATGGAGTCGGCCGTAGCGATGGTCTCGATGTAGCCCACCCCGGATCTGAGATCCCGAAAGGGATATCCTTGGGGGATCTGAAAAGGAAGGGGCAAGATCACCGTGAGAAAGAACAGAAATCTCTATAAACCCGTCGTGCCGGCTGGCGTAAATCTCTTCTAATTGTTCTAAATCTTTAGGCTGAAGATTCTTAACCGATGAACCAAATTGGCTTAATCATCTTATATTCACATTTTATATGTATGTTATTTTAACTGTTCACCGCCCTGAGTCCTTCGGGTGAACTAACTGTCGGTCAGGTTTCGATGCTATCTCAAAATAAATGAATTTCCACACTGCCGATCTTGGAGGAAATTTTCTCTTTATTGAGCATAGCGATCTGATCCTGGCTCTTTCGCGGTCAGTACTGACCTTTACCCCCCCCCCAATCCCTCCCTTTCCGATCCCCAATTCTCTGCTTCTCATTGGCTATCTTCCAAGCCACTCTCCTCATCCCTTCTCCGTCAGATCACAGGAATGTCTCCCCCCTCCTCCCATCTCCGAGGAGACAGAATCTTCAAAGGAATTAAGTAGGCGAAAGTTCAAGCTTCTCCTCTCTTTATATATGTCAGTGCTGGGACGCTGACATCCGGTGTAAAAATTAATTAAATAAATAAATTAAATAAATAAACCTGTGTTGGAGATCTTCCAGTCCAACTCTCTGCTCAAGCAGAATAACAGAATAACGAGGAAGGTTTTGGAGGACCTAATCAGGAATTTAAAGGCAAAACGACAAGGAGCCTCCAGTTTTGAGGGTACAGTTTCCACCACGAGCGTCCCTTTGCAGTGATGGCACCATTACCTGCCGCTCACCTGTTCAAGACCACGACAGCTGCCGAGCCGTCTGGACGGAGGAAAGCAGAGAATTCCAAACTACAGGAGCTGCTTTTCTGGATTTCGATCCGTTGAGTCCCCTCCGGGAGGAATTTGCTACGCGGGGAAAAGAGGCACAAGAAGTGGGCATTCCCCCCCCCAAAATCATATAGAAATATAGAAGCGTACAAATATAGACAAACAGAAATACAGAAATAGAGAAGTAAAGAAGTAAAGAAATCGAGAGTATATGGAGAGTATATAGAAGTACAGAAATATACAATTGGAAGTATAGAAATGTAGACAAACAGAAATACAGAAATAGAGAAGTAAAGAAATCGAGAGTAAATGGAGAGTATAGAGAAGTATAGAAATATACAATTGGAAGTATAGAAATATAGAGAAATGGAAATACAGAAATAGAGAAGAAAAGGAGAAAAAGAAGCATCTAGAACTATAGAAATATACCAATAGAAGTATAGAAATGTAAAAGAAATAGAAATAGAGAAGTAAAGAAATAGAGAAATAGAGGGCATATAGAGAGTATATATAGAAATATACAAATGATGTACAGAAATAGAGAGAAATAGAAATAGAGAAATAGAGAAGAAATAGAGAAATAGAAGCATATAGAAGTATAGAAATGTAAAAAAAATAGAAGTAGAGAAGTAGAGAGTATATAGAGAGTATATAGAAGTATAGAAATATACAAATGGAAGAATAGAAAAATAGAAATAGAGAAGAAATAGAGGAATAGAAGTATAGAAATATACCAATAGAAGTATAGAATTAGAAATGTAAAAAAAAAATAGAAGTAAAGAAATAGAGGGCATATAGAGAGCATCTAGAAGTATAGAAATAGAGAGAAATAGAAATACAGAAATAGAGAATTAAATATAGAAATATAGAATGTATAGAAATATACCAATAGAAGTACAGTATAGAAATGTAAAAAACAAAAAAGAGAAATAGAGAAATAGAGAAGGATAGAAATAGAGAGAATATAGAGAGAGTATAGAGAAGAACATAAATACACAAATAGAAATATAGAAATAGAAAATATAACGGCGGAATCTGAGCTCACCTGAAATGAGCCATGTGGTAGAACATGGGCTGTTTGTAAAAGACGTCTTTCTCCTTATCTACAATCACCGGACTGTCCACGTAATTCTTGCTCCAGTTGGGTCCCCCTTCCATGTCCAAAACCAGATTCCAGTCCGTCCACCCGGTGACGTAATTGTTGAGATTCTGCGGAGGAAAGTCGAAACGGCATCGTCTCTTTGCCCTCCTCTTATCCCAGCCAACCCACACTCCGATGACGGTCCCCACCTTACCGTCAGGATGCTGTGGCTGTACTTGCTGCCGCGATCCCAGCCGCCCAGCACCACCCGGGGCTCCCAAAAATAGGAGCCCGTCGAGGCCTCGGTGGAGATGAGATAATAGTTGGGGAAGAGGTGATGGGTGATGGACAGCGTCAGGTCGATGGGGGCCAAGAAGTCCAGGTACCAGTGGATTCCAATCCCGTTGATGTATTGGGTAGCTTTGGGGTCTTTGAGAACCTGGAGAAATAACCAAAACGCCAGGGTTATTTTTTTCTGGCGTCGTGCGGGATAGGTAGACGGTTGGCAGCTCCTTAGGTTGACTAGCAAGAAATTCCAGAATTTCTGAGAATGATTATGGGAAAGGAAGTTAGGAAGCTACCATTGGAAGATTTTTCTGTGAGTGCTCTCTAGCAGACGTTTTGTGACCCAACTAGGTAACATTATCAGGGCTAAAATGGAGGAGGAGGAGGAGGAGGAGGAGGAGGAGGAGGAGGAGGAGGAGGAGGAGGAGGAGGAGGAGGAGGAAGAGGGGAGGAGGAGGAGGACGGTGGGGTCCTCGGTGGTCTCTGGGCTGAGTGGTTTCCTTGCAGACATTTAATGACCGTACTATGTAACATTATCACTGCTAGAATGGAAGAGGAGGAGGGGAGGAGGAGGAGGACGATGATGACGACAGCAAACGCAACAAGAACAACAGTGGGGAACTTGGTGGTCTCCGAGCTTGGTGGCTTTCTCGCAGACGTTTCACGACCCAATTAGGTAACATCATCAGTGCTGGAAGGGAGAAGGGTTTGCGGAGAGGAGGAGGAGGAGGAGAAGGAGAAAGAAGGAAGAAGGAAGAAAGAAAGAAGAAGAAGACAATGACTGTGGAGTCCCTGATACTCTCTGAAGTTGGTGGCTTTCTTGCAAACGTTTCAGGACCCAACTAGGTAACTTCATCAGTGCTGGAAGGGAGAAAAGTTTGCAAGGAGGAAGAGGAGGAGGAGGAGGAGGAGGAGGAGGACTGTGGGTCCTTGGTATAACATCAGGCATATTGCTAACCTACATAATGAGCACCCCAACTTACGATCGCAAATCCGTGCTCCCTTAACATTCGTAACCCAAGGACTGTTTATATATGAAACGTTCGGGTTGCTGAAAACTACAAATGCAATTTTTTCTCCCCCCTTTTAGAAAAGGCTCATCTTAAATTCAGCCCGTGGTGGCGGCGGCCAACTTACCACTTCGGCCCAGTAAGGCAGCATCACCCTCTGGTCGTCCAAAATGATCAGCTCGATGCCCTTGTAGCTGCTGTTGGCTAAAGCCGGCCCCAGATCTTCAGCGATGAAATCTCGCTGGTGTTCGGGTGAAAATCCAAGACATTGGAAAGGGTAGAAGATAATGTCTCCAGCCGTCGGCTCGTTGCCAGCCGTTATGGCCCAGAAAGTCAGATTATACTTGGCGTATTCGTCCAGGAATCTGTATTTGAGGAAGAGAAAAGGGGGTTGAAATGATTTAAATTACCTTTGAGGGGGCAGCCCCAAAGAAGAGGGGGTCAAATTATTCTCCAAAGCAGCTGAAGGCAGGAGAAGAAGCAACGGATGGAAACCAATCAAGGAGAGAAGCAACTTAGAACTAAGGAGAAACTTTCTTAACAGTGAGGACAATTAATCAGTGGAACTGCTTGCCACCAGAAGTTGTGGGTGCTCCATCACTGGAGGTTTTTAAGAAGAGACTGGAGAGCCATTTTGTCTGGAATGGGATACAGTCTCCTGCTCCTTCCATCCATCCCTTCTCCCTTCCTTCCTTCTCGTTACCAGACCTTGAATTTGAAATATTACCCTCCCCTTCTTTTCCTCTTCTTTCCTTCCTCTGCTTGTCTCCTGTTCCTCCCTCCTTCTTCTATTTTCCTTCCTTATTTCCTCCCTCCCTCTTTTCCTTCCTTCCGCCCTTCCTCTCTCTTTCTCCTCCCTCCCTCCCTCTCTTCCATCTTCCTTCCTTCCTTCTCTCCCTCCCTCCCTCTTTTATTTTCCTTCCTCCCTCTTTTCCTTCCTCCCTCTTTTCCTTCCTTCCTTCCTTCTCTCCCTCCCTCTTTCTCCTCCCTCTCTTTCTTCCCGTCCCTCCTTTTCTTCCATCTCCCTTTCTTCCTCTCTTCCTCTCTCTTTCTCCTCCCTCCCTCCCTCCCTCTCTTCCATCTTCCTTCCTTCCTCCTCCCTCCCTTCTTTCCTTCCTTCCTGACCAAGGGCGGTTAGACTAGAAGACTTCCAAGGTCCCTTCCAGCTCTATTCTGATCAATATTCCTCCAAGGTGTCCTGTTTCAACCCTCAAACTCACACACGCCTTACCTGATAAAATAGTTTGCCCAGGTCTTGTGATATCTGTCGCCCGGTTGGCCCTTGAGAGTCCCCCGGCCAGTCATGGCACCGTTCGTTTTCATCCATACGGGCGATGTCCAGGGACTGGCGTAGAGTAACAGGGGTCTGGAAGCGACTGCTTGGGCTTGTTGCAAGATTGGGATCTAATGTGCGGGAAGATATTGTGATTTAAGATCTAATGTGCGGCAAGACCGCCTGCAGTCTGACCTAAGCGTAGTACACAAAATTGTCTGCTACGACGTCCTACCTGTCAACGACTTCTTCAGCTTCAATAATTTGGCATCGTGTATTATCGAGGCAATTGTTTGCCTCGATAATACACGGGCAAACAATCGGTACAAACTCAAGGTAAACCGCCTCAAACTCGATTGCAGAAAATATGACTTCAGCAACAGAGGTGGTTACAAATTAGGCACATACTACCATATGTGGTGGATGTGCCCCAAGATTAAAAAATGTTGGCGTAAAATTAAAAATTGGCTGGAGGAAATTACCAAATTAAAAATGGAATCTAAACCAGAACTCTATTTAATAGGACCTCACCCCATTCCTAAGAGGGGCGTGTATAAAGGGGGCACCTAAGAGCGGCGTGCCTTCCGTCCCTGTCCTACTCTCCCCATTTATTTGTACTCGTTTCCTTCGTTCGTGTCCACGATCATATTCATACCTGCTATCTTGTACATATTTGACAAACAAATAAACAAAAATAAATAAATAGATAAGACAGAGCATTGTTTTACCTGTGCATTAAACTGAAAGTAACACTTAACACAACACAGCACTTAAGCAAAATGGTTCGGTTGAGATCCGCCTACGTGGGACTGGTTGGGGTAGATTGTAGCGGCGATAGCAAAATGTAATTTTAAATCAAGCCATTTTATTGAGTGGTGCGGTGGCCTAGAGGGTGGAGCCTTCGCCTCACAATCAGGAGGCTGTGAGTTCAACCCCAGGCAGATATTTCTCTCTGTCTGGGCACAATGAGAATATTATCTGCTGAACAAAACTCTAATATTGAGACTTAGGGGCTCAATATTCTTAAAATTCTGCTGATCGGATTTTACTTTGTCCCTGTTCACCGCCCTGAGTCCTTCGGGAGTAGGGCGGTATATAAATCTAATAAAACAAAACAAACAAACAAACTATGTTACAGAGCCCCTGATTACGTCCTCGAACATGTGAACAAGCTAACTTCACTACTAACGTGGGCAGCCTCCTGCCTACACCTTCTTATCTTTCTTGGTGACCTCGATCTACCTCTTATTAATTGGACCCTAAAATGAACGTACAACTGAACCCATGTGTGCAACCCTGTACAGTGCTGTTACTAATCTGGGACTGGATCAACTAGTAACTAGTAACAACTAACAACTAGTAACTAACAGCCCACCTTCATTTTGGTATCTTCGTCCGTCAGGCTGAAGTTCTTCAGGTCGAAATCGTTCTCCACGTCGGCGTAAGTGTACAGCCTCACGGAGAAGTCGCAGCTCGCCATGGGCACACGGATCAAGGTATACTCGATGCCTGCGTTCAAAAACACAACAGATTTGCAGATGGGGTGGGTTAGCTCCCCCAAACGGCTGAATTTCCCCCTCTTCAGCCAAGCTAGACCCCAGCGGGAAGGATGGGATTGGCAGTCCATGCAGCAGATGAGGGAATACGAGGGAAGGATTCATTCATTAACGTGGAGAAAAGTTTTATACCTGGGCAGGAAAATACTAAAGGTACAAGAACAGATTACATGGAGGAAAACAAGGAGTGGGGGACCACAAGTTTCCATCTTAGCGCCCCCCTACTCTTCAATAAAGGAGGTGGTGGCTCAGTGGTTACGACGCTGAGCTTGTCGATCAAAAGGTCGGCAGTTCAGCGGTTCGAATCCCGAGTGCCGCGTAATGGGGTGAGTTCCCGTTACTTGTCCCAGCTTCTGCCAACCTCGCAGTTCGAAAGCACATAAAAAATGCAAGTAGAAAAAATAGGGACCCCCTTTGGTGGGAAGGGAACAGTGTTTTCCGTGCGCCTTTGGTGTTGAGTCATGCCGGCCACATGACCACAGAGACGTCTTCGGACAGTGCTGGCTCTTCGGCTTTGAAACGGAGATGAGCAGCGTCCCCTAGAGTCGGGAACGACTAGCACGTATGTGCAAAGGGAAACTTTCCCTTTACCTTACTCTTGAATATCTCCATAAATGACTTAGATGAGGGAATCGAAGGGGAACTCATCAAATTTGCAGATGACACTAAGCTGGCAGGAATAGCCAACACCCCAGATGACAAGCTCAAGATCCCAAAAGGTCTTGACAGACTCAGACAATGGGCCCTACTCAACGAAGTGAAATTTAAGGTGGAGAAAAGCAAGGGTTTTACACTTGGGCAGGAAAAACCAAAGGTGCCAGAACAGATTAGGTGAAAACTGGCTCAAAAATAGTAACTATGAGAGGGAACTTGGAGTCCTAGTGAACAATCCCTTAAACACGAGCCAGATATGTGCAGCAGCAGCCAAAAAAAAAAGCTAATACAGCTCTCGGTTTTATAAACAGAGGCACAGAATCAAAAGCACGTGAAGTATTAGTACCGCTTTATAAATCCTGTAGTAAGGCCACCCCTGGAATAATTGCATCCAGTTTTGGTCACCACGTTACAGAAAAGACGGTTGAAACTTTGGGAAAAAGTGCAGAGAAGAGCAACTAAGAGGATTAAAGGCATGGAGAACCTTGGACAATGCCTCTACATTTAGCCAACAGGGACTTGGCTTGGGTTCAGCACCATGGCCAGCAACTTCCTACAGGTAGCCCTGCCATCCCTCTGCTAAACAAATAATTCCCTCAACACTGTCAAACTATTTACTAAGTCGGCACTGCTATTAATCTCCTCATCGTTCCCACCACCCATCCCCTTCCGCTTATGACTGTATGACTGTAATTTTGTTGCTTGTATCCCTACGAGTTACATTGATATTGTTTCCTGATTGCTTATTTGCACCCTACGACTATCATTGAGTGTTGTACCTTATGATTCCTGACGAATGTATCTTTTCTTTTATGTGCACCGAGAGCTTATGCACCAAGACAAATTCCTTGTCTGACCCATCACACTTGGTCAATAAAGAATTGAATTCTATTCTATTCTATTCTATTCTGTTCTGTTCTGTTCTGTTCTATTCTGTTCTGTTCTGTTCTGTTCTGTTCTGTTCTGTTCTGTTCTGTTCTATTCTATTCTATTCTATTCTATTCATTCTCTATTCTATTCTATTCTATTCTATTCATTCTTAATTCTATTCTATTTATTCTTAATTCTTTTCTATTCTATTCTTAATTCTCTCTTCTATTCATTCTTAATTCTATTCTATTCATTCTTCATTCTATTCTATTCATTCTTCATTCTATTCTATTCTATTCATTCTTCATTCTATTCTATTCTATTCTATACTATTCTATTCATTCTTCATTCTATTCTATTCATTCTTCATTCTATTCTATTCATTCTTCATTCTTTATTCTATTCTATAGTATTCTATTCATTCTGTATTCTATTCTATTCTATTCTATTCATTCTCTATTCTATTCTATTCATTCTCTATTCTATTCTATTCTATTCTATTTATTCTTAATTCTCTTCTATTCTTAATTCTCTCTTCTATTCATTCTTCATTCTATTCTATTCTATTCTATTCTATTCTATTCTATTCTATTCTATTCTATTCTAAAAAGCCCTACTAAGTAGGTATATACAAAAGTATGAAGGCTATTGCTTAATGCATTGTAAGCTGCCCTGAGTCTCCGGAGAAGGGCGGCATATAAATTGAACGAATAAATGAATGAATGAATGAATGAATGAATAGATTAACACTAGCAATTAAAGAGAAAGAACAAACGGATTGTTATATGATATGGGAAGCATTTTACCAATGGTCAGCGAATAAAAAAGGAAATTGGAAATGAAGGAAGCAGACAAGAAGAAGACTAGAAAATACATTAAGACAGAGATAAGACTAAAATGGCAATTGATAACGTGAGTATGATGAGAATAATCCGGTGTAATGTTATTATGAGAAGATACGTTATGAAGGAGATGAAGAGTTACACAAGGTATAATCAATCGTTCAATGTATATAATTTGCGGAAGGACCGTTGCACAGAAATATTTGTACCCAGATGACACACTGCTTAAGGAGAGACGAAATGTTTATATTTTTTAAAAAATGGAAAATTAAATTTTTTTTTAAAAAAACCACATTACCACAGCACTGAAAAAAGCGCGTTAGATACAAGTCCCAACATAAAACGTTATAAATTCACCTAACATGCTTGGCAAGAGATACCAATTGCAGTCATAAGTTGAGGACTTAGCTGTAGACTTTGTGTCTCGACGCTGTCTGGATGAAAAGGGACGACCTCCTGGGAATTGTCGGCCACACCAAGAAACTCCCTTTGGGCGCTTCCCTGCCCACACGAAATGCTTAAATAACATTATTTAAACTGGGATTATGCAAGGAACTGCTGAATCCAAGGTGTGAATGCATAACTAAATTTTTTTTTAAAAAAATCCCCAGCTATTCTGTTTGATGTTTTCCCTACGGTAAGTCAGGCGGCCCACATATTTAATTAATAAATATATAAGTAAGCGAGTGAATAAAACTGACCTTCGCTGGAGAAATAGGATTTGAGCAGGTTTCTCTGACTCTTGGGGGACAAATTCAGGATATTAATAGCAGCCGAATCGGTGAGGGCTCCCCCGAAACCCTTGATCTTTTGATACTTCTGGGATGTCTTCAGCTTCAAAACCAGATTATCTAGTCAAAGGAAGGAAAGAGAGGGAGGGATTTTTTTTAAAAAAACACCCAGTTTTATAGAGGACGGTGCTTACACATTCTCTTGTAGGCCCACCTTGTTAAATTGTTCTTCCGTTGTTGTTGTTTTTTTAAATGACATTGGCAGCTCTCTCTCTCTTTTTTCCCCCCATTAAATAAATATTTTTATTAAACAGTTTCTCTGTTTGTTTTTCTTCGTTTTACAGTACAGTTTTCACTTTGCAAACATCTGCAAACCGGCTTGTATCCAGAGTTTTTTTTTTTTGTGTGTGTGTGTGTGTTTTTTTACATTTATATATACAATTGTATTTACATTATATATTTATCATTCTAAATATTTTTTAGATTTTACATTTTTTTGGTAACATCTTACCCACTCAATTCAAATCTTTATTGTCAGTGCACAATATATGCACAATGACATTGGCTGAGCTACTGTGATCTAATATTATATATCGTATATTATATATAATACTTATTATACATAATAAGTATTCTTAATTTTTTTTTTAAAATTTGATTTATATGCCGCCCTTCTCCGGAGACTCAGGGCGGCTTACAATGCGTTAAGCAATAGCCTTCATACTTTTGTATATTTATACAAAATCAGCTTATTGCCCCCACAAACTGGGTCCTCAATTTACCCACCTTAGAAAGGATGGAAGGCTGAGTTCAACCTTGAGCCTGGTGAGAATTGAACTCGCAGTAATTGCAGGCAGCTGGATGTTAAATGCTGCCTTAGTAGGAGGCATTAGCCTCCTACGCCACTCAGGCTCCTCTTTCTTTCTTGATACTTATACTTCATTCTGATTTCTATTTCATTCATCGTCTTTCGTTGTTAATTTTCTTCTCTTGGCATCTACTCTCAAGCCAGTTATACCATATATCCCAAGTTAAATAATATTCTGTTTCTTCTTTGTCTTTGATTTCCATTGTCAACCTATCCATCTCAGCGCATTCTAATATTTATTACCATTTCCTCAGAGGGTATATTTCCATTTTTTCCAATTTTGAGCATATAAATCTATCTCGGCATCTACTTCTGTCCTACCTCACCGCCCTGAGTCCGTTTCTACGGAGAATCATTAAAACTGCCCAGAATATCATCGGACTCCAGCTACCAGCCCCGGACGACATCTTCGAATCCTCGTTGTTTGAGGAAGTTGCATAACATCCTCAGAGACTCTTCCCATCCTGCTTACAATCTTTTTTGGACTGTTGCCTTCTGGCAGAAGATACAGAACAATTAAAACTCGGACCGCACGTTTTCTGAATCGTTTTTATCCCAGAGTTATAATTGCACTCAACAATGAACTAAAGGGCCACCATCAGTGAGCTGTTGGGACAGGATTACTTGGTCTGTTGTGTGGATGTTTGGGGGGTTTAGGGGTGGGGAATTTGTGGTGGGTGGGGCTGTGTTTGGGGATTGTTATATGTGTTGTGTATTCTTTGGGTGTTAAGTGCATTTCGTTGTATGGGTATACTGTGTATACACGTACAATGACAATAAACTTATTATTATTATACAATTCTAGCCGCCGTTGTTACATGTAGCATTAAATGTTGGTTTGTTTGTGGTTTGTTTTTTTTTTTTTTGCTATATTTCTCTGTTAAAGGAAGAAAAGAGAGGGAGGAATTAAAAAAGAAAACACCCAGTTTTATACAGGACGGTGCTTATATATTCTCTTGCACGCCCACCTGGTTGTTAAATTGTTCTTCTGGGTTTTTGTTTTTGTTTTTTTAAAATGACATTTGCATAACAGGCTTGACGTGTTTAGCGAATTGATTGTGGCTTCTGGGTTGGCACCAACGCACCCGTCCTCCACTCCAGATTCAAACCAGATTAAAAAGGCTAAACAGGTCTAGCATTTTGTGGAGGTGGTTAAGAACCGATTTGAATAGCGAGATGGATAGCATTTAAGTTCAATATTAATAAATTATAATATTATAAATATAAAGCATTAAACATGAATCAATTACTAAGCATTAATCAATTATTAAACATTAATCAATGAATAAACATTAATAGATTAATAAACATTAATCAATTAATAAACTGATGGCTGGGATTCTCTATATAAGGAAATACGTATGAAATTTCTTTGGTATGAAAAGTTTTCCAAACTTCCTCAAAATTGGCCCAAAGTCATCCAACTGGATTTCCCGCCTAAGGCAGAACTATAACTCCCCGTCTCCTGGTGATTGGCCCAAAGTTACCCAACTCATGACTAAGGTGGGACTAGAACTCACCGTCTCCTGGTGATTGGCCCAAAGTCACCCAGCTGGCTTTCATGGCTTAAGTGGGACTAGAACTCACTGTCTCCTGGTGATTGGCTCAAAGTTACCTAGCCGGCTTTCATATCTAAGGTGGGACTAGAATTCCCAGTCTCCTGGTGATTGGCCCAAAGTCACCCAGCCGGCTTTCATGACTAAGGTGGGACTAGAACTCACCGTCTCCTGGTGATTGGCCCAAAGTCACCCAGCCGACTTTCATGGCTTAAGTGGGACTAGAACTCACTGTCTCCTGGTGATTGGCTCAAAGTCACCCAGCCGACTTTCATGACTAAGGTGGGACTAGAACTCACCGTCTCCTGGTGATTGGCCCAAAGTCACCCAGCCGGCTTTCATGGCTTAAGTGGGACTAGAACTCACCGTCTCCTGGTGATTGGCTCAAAGTCACCTAGCCGGCTTTCATATCTAAGGTGGGACTAGAACTCCCAGTCTCCTGGTTTCAAGCCTGATGCCTTAACCACTAGACCAAATTGGCTCTCAGTCGAGAACTGGGCATTGTGTCCTCCAGGCCAACCTCGCAGGGTTCTTATGAGGATAGAAGGAAGGGAAGGCCTACTACATTTCACGTTGTCCAGGATTCCTTGGGGTAAAAAGCATATTTGTGGGTCTAATCTGGACTCACCGTTCTCCGAAGGGTTATCCAATAGGAGACCCTCACTGCGCTCCACGCGACGTCCGGCTTTATTGCTTTCGTACTTCACAAAAGACCCCAAATCTGGGAGAGTGACTGGCTCCAAAGTGTCACAATAATCAGCCCCGCATTCACAGACCAAGGAACCGTGCCCAAAATTTCTGGGAGAGCATGGCCGCCCACCTGGGAAAAAAGGAAGGAAAGAAGGAAGGAAGGAAGGAAGGAAGGAAGGAAGGAAGGAAGGAAGGAAGGAAAGGAAGGAGGAAGGAAAGAAAGAAAGAAAGAAAAAGGAGAAAGGAGAAAGAAAGGAGAAAGGAGAAAGGAGAAAGGAGAAAGGAGAAAGAAAATAAGGAAGGAAGGAAGAGAGAAGGAAAAAGGAAGGAAAAAAGGAAGGAAAAAGGAAGAAAGAGAAGGAAGAAAAGATAGAAGAAAGAAGGAAAAAAGGAAGGAAGTGAAAGAAGGAAGGAAGGAAAGAGAAAGGAGAAAGAAAACAAAGGAAGGAAGGAAGGAAAGAAGGAAAAATGAAGGAAGAGAAGGAAGGAAGGAAGGAGAAAGGAAGGAAGAGAAGGAAGGAAGGAAAGAGGAAGAAAAGATAGAAGAAAGAAGGAAAAAAGAAGGGAAAGAAGGGAAAGAAGGAAGGAAGGAAGAGAAAGGAGAAAGAAAATAAGGAAGGAAGGAAGGAAAGAAGGAAAAAGGAAGGAAAAATGAAGGAAGAGAAGGAAGGAAGGAGAAAGGAAGGAGAGAAGGAAGGAAGAAAAAGAGGAAGAAAAGAAGGAAGAAAAGAAAGAAGAAAGAAGGAAAACGGAAGGAAGGGGAAGAAGGAAGGAAGGAAATAGAAAGGAGAAAGAAAATAGAAAGGAGAAAGAAAATAAGGAAGGAAGGAAAGAAAGGAAAAAGGAAGGAAAAAGGAAGGAAGAGAAGGAAGGAAAGAAAGAAGGAAAGAGAAAGAAAATAAGGAAGGAAAGAAAGAAGAAAGAAGGAAAAAGGAAGGAAGGGAAGGAAGGAAGGAAGAAAGAAAGACAAAGAAAGAAAGGAAGAAAATTGGCTTGATAAATGTGAAGGAAACCAATCTTTAATAGTTTCTTAGACATTTTCTTAGGCTTCCGTTTTTCTGCTTCATTCTCAAGATGTCAAGCAGAACTTGAACTCACCGTCTCCTGGTGAATGGGCCAAAGTCACCCAGCTGGCTTTCATGCCTAAATCAGGACCATCTCCTGGTCATCGGCTCAAAGTTGCCCAGCCAATTTTCTCCCCCCTAAGTCAGGATTAGAACTCAGAGCCTCCTAGTGAATGGCCCCCAAATCACCCAACCGGCTTCCATGCCTAGGGCAGGACTTGAACTCGCCACCACCTGGCTCCGAAACCTTCCCCACAGTTTTCCCTGCAGGAACGTTAGCCAGGAACGTTCTCCAGATCGTAGACAGCTAGACTGCCTCTAAACATGGAGGCTCTCTTTCCGGATTACTTAAAATCTCAGTCATTCGGGGAAACGAGAGTTTTCACAACCCTTTTCGAGTTTTAATCCCGGCTTTAGGGCACATTTTGCAAGGGAATGGATTGTGCAAAAGCAAGGGAACACCTGAGACTTGCCGACACTTGCCGACACTTGATTTTACACACTTACCCGTCGGGGAACAACTCAGCTGGAGAAGCCACAAAGAGACAAAAAAGATCTGAAGGACCCCACGAGTCATGGCTGCGGATCTCAGGACTTCTCGGCGCGAATAAAAGCCGGATCTTTAAAAGCAAAACAAAACAGAAAGATGACACGTAAATTAGGCCTATTATTTCATAATTTTAATTATTTTTAAATACTGTCTGTCTTTGTGTTTTTAATTAGGCTGTACACCGCCCTGAGTCCTTCGGGAGAAGGGCGGTATAGAAATAAAATAAATAAATAAATTATATTTCATTTGATTAACGGGGATTTGCACGGCCTCCCCTCTTAAACACCCTCCCCGCAGGACATTCTCGGGGCACGAAGAACCCCCCCCCAAAACTGACTCCCCAAAATTCCAAAAAAATGTAAAAATAAAATTGAATGGTCACATGGAAAGGAGAATATTATCTGCCGCACAAAACTCCGCTCTGGCAACAGGGAAGGCATCCGGCCAGTAAAAGCTCTGCTAGCTCCATTCGGTTGCTCAGATTCCACCCGGCAAGGGATTAGGGAGTCGTTAAAAGAGGATGATGATGATTGAAAGGAATTAAAATTAAAACCCCATGGCCTCTTTGCGTGGGACAGTGGTTTTATCCACCGGGATGGTCCGTTTTAGGACCAAGCCAGACCCCCCCCTCCCCGTCTCCCCAAAAAACAGGCAGATTTTGGGGTTCTTCTGAACTCTTCAGCGGGCAAAAAAAGCAGGAAAAAAATAAAACAAAAGGTTTATAGAAAAAAGAGAAGGAATGTAAGAGAAAGAAATGTCCTTGCCAAAATAATTTTAGGATATTTTTGAGGGTGTGCCTGGTGCCTTCAAGGCGGATTGGATGTCAGTACCCATAATCCCCATCTTGTCTTGCTGGTCCAGCTTTCCACAAGGGTTTGCTTGTGGAATTCGAAAACCGGTAGTCCTCGACTTACAACAAATTCGTTTAGTGACAACGGCGCTGACAAAAACGGACTTGTCGAGTCAACGGGGAAAGCCGGGTTCACTTAACACGACCGTGTTACTAACTGAGCAACCGCAATGATTCACAGAAACGACGGAGGCCGGAAAGGTTGTAAAACTCGCTTAACAACTGTCTCGCTTAGCAACACTTGCGGTCGTAAGTCGAGGACGACTGGCAGCCGCCCCCAGAGGCGTCCGAAAACTATCGAAAATGGAGCCCCCCCGGTGCACATGAGTAAAAAGTAAAGAAATCCTTGCAGATTTTACTCCGCTAATCATTGCCAACTGTAAGGGCTGATGCTCATCTCCGTTCAAGACCATTGAAGCAGCATAGCCGAAGACAATTCTGTGGTCATCTGCAGAGCTGGGCTTCAAAATTTTTTGGAAAGGGTTTCTCTGCTCGGTTGCTGGTTGGGCGTGGCCATGGTGGCGTGCCTAGTTGCCCTCCTGCACCATGGGGGGGGATTTTGCCCTCCCCAGGCTCCAGAGGCTTTCTTTGAGCCTCCGGGAGGGCGAAAACAGCCTCCCCAGGCTCCGAGGCCCTCTGGAGGCTGTAAAACGGGCCCATTTCTGGCCTTCCCGAACTTCCGATAAGCCCGGAAGTTTTTTTTTGCCACCCCCAAGCTTCCTGTGCGCCCTGCACTTATCTGCATCCAAAACAGGCTGTGTGGGACTCCTGGGAGGGGCAAGTTGGGGTGGGGTGGGGCCAGCCAGGAGTGGGATTTGCTATTACCTTCCCACCATAGTGGTACCTATTTATATACTCGCGTTTTCATGCTTTTGAACTGCGAGCTGAGATGAGGACAGGAGCTCACCCGGTCCACTCGGGTCTCGAACCTGGACTCCTGGCTTTCCATCCGAGAAGCACAGCATCTCGTCCACCGATCTGCATCACGTGCCTCCCCTCCGCCTGCTGCTGATGCCGCCGCTGCACCCTGCTTGGGCAGCCAGCCCAGTGGAAGAGGGTTCTGGAGCTGCACAGTGCGCTAGCTGAGGGCCAGCAGGCTGCGGCTGCTGCCGGAAACCATCAGCCCCCGCACACAAAGGTCGGCAAGCGCGTGATGGTCGATGGCTTCTGGCAGCAGCTGCCCCCACCCTCTGCCTTGCCTCACCTCATCTCGTCCTGTGGGACGAGCCTCCTGCTACCTTCCCAACCCACCGGAGACCCCTGGATTCCCTCCCCAACCCCCCGCTTGGCCCCCACAGGAGCCCTCCCACGTGAGCAACATTGAGCTGGCCACGCCCAGTCGGCCGTGACCACCCCGGCCACCCCCCACCCCTCCACTGCCCTCCCCCACAAGGACAACCACAATGTTGACACGGTCCTCAATGAAATCGAGTTTGACAACCCTTGATTTAAGTGAATCAGTCGTTAAGCTGCCCCATTGACTTTGCTGAGTTGACAAAGGTTTGAAGAGCTTTCATAGATCGGATGGTCCTCTGATTCTGTTTTCCCAGGCGCCAAACAAAAGCCTGTTTTCAATCCTTGGCAAGAGCAATCTCCGATTTGCTGGCATTAGCATAGCTGTCAACATTTCCATCGATGGTTTGAACCTGATGATCCCCACCACTCGACAGGTGAGACCTCCATCCTCCTCCATTTGGGTTGTTCCATCTGCCATCTGACTCCTCCTCCCTCAGGTATGTGTTGGAAGAAGGCAAATCTGAAAACCTCCACTTCAAAACACATCTTGCTGAGATTAGGAATTTGTAGGAGAAAAGCAGGCTGAGCCCAAGGAGGGGTCAAACACATCATAAGTCACGAGTCCCTGCGCGCCCAATCTAAATCCAGCCCACTGTCAATGCCTTCTTATCTCCCGTTCATTTCCCTTGACTGTTAGTTGGTTAGATTCTTGTAGAGAGCTTAAGCTTGCCATAAATCTTTATACTAATTTAATTGCCTGAATCTCCTGCTTGAATCCACCGAAACATAAAACATAGGCCTATGTTGCCAATTTAGAGTGAGATTCTTGGATTGACCGTATGGATGATCCCAGTCAATTAGGGATCCTTTCTTGAATGGGTAAAATCAGAAAGCACTGCCTTGCAGTAAAATCAACTTACAGGCAGTCCTCAACGTACGACCATTCATTTAGCAACTGTGTGATGTTACGACAGCGTTGACTTACAATTGGTCCTTGCACTTACAACTGTCGCATTATCCCCATGGTTACCGATTGTGAGCTGAGTGCTTGGCAATGAATTCACATTCATGACGATTGTGGTATCCTGGGATCACGTGATCGCCATTTGTGACCTTCCTAGCTGGCATCCAACAACGGGAAATCGGTAGGGAAGGACGCAAGTTGTGGACATACGATGTCTCGCTTAATGACTGCTGAAAAAAAGGTTGCAATGTTGGATGCAGTCATGTGGTATTTCACTTTAATAAGTGCATTGCTTAACAGTGAATTTTCTGTTTCCAATTGTGGTCGTAAATCAAGGACTGCCTGTATAGCAAACACCTGGTTTTTTCAACTGGCTGCATGGGGTGATCCCAGCCAATTAAGGATTGGGGAATTCTGGGAGTTGAGGTCCACAACAGAGATGAAATGCTATCGGTTCAGACTGGTTCGGGCGAACCAGTATTTCCGACGATCAGCTGGGCGACGATCAGCTGTGTCACGCGATTTATATTAGCTAGAATCGTCGGATTTCCTGCTTTTTAGCTAATCTAAATCACGTGGCACAGCGGATTCCCCCCCCGCTATTCTACTTATCTTTGCAGACTTGGAAGGCTTCAAAATGTTTATCTTTTAGCGCTGCGCAGCGCGCACTCAATAGTAGACTCGAAGAACTGGTAGTAGACTTCAGAGGATTTCACCACTGGTCCACTAGTCTTCAAGTTGCCAAATTTGCAGATTCCTGTTAATGAACAATATGATCCAGCCAATTTGCTGAGCAATGCCCAAGCCTTTTTATGGCCTTTCCCCCTTCTTCCTCACAAAGCTGATCATACCTTCCCTTCCATCTCTATCTGTCTGTTTCCATTGTAGATCATCGCGAATCACCACATGCAATCTATCTCCTTCGCTTCGGGGGGTGACACGGTAAGGGGAACGTTGAATGTTATGTGTTCTGTGCACGGGAGGGAATGTGGGTGCTTAGATCCATAGAAAGAAATGCAGAATTATTATTAATTCTCGTGAGCCTTGGTGGCGCAGTGGTTAGAGTGTGGTACTGCAGGCTACTTCTGGTAACTGCCGGCTGCCTGCAATTTGGCAGTTCAAATCCCACTAGGCTTAAGGTTGACTCAGCCTTCCATCCTTCCGAGGTGGGTAAAATGAGGACCCAGATTGTCAGAGGCAAGAGGCTGACTCTGTAAACAGCTTAGAGAGGGCTGTAAAAGCACTGTGAAGCCATATATAAGTCTAAGTGCTATTGCCATTGCTAATGTTTTTATGGTCGGTTGCACAGTCAGCCAGATGTTCAACCTGGATTTATTTATTTATTATTTATTGTGTTCGATTTATATGCCGCCCTTCCCTGGAGACTCAGGGCGGCTTACAATGCGTTAAGCAATAGCCTTCATACTTTTGTATATACCTGCTTAGTAGGGCTTTCGGGCCCCTAAGCGGTGTTCTTTTTATACAAAGTCAGCTTATTGCCCCCACAATCCGGGTCCTCATTTTACCTACCTCGGAAGGATGGAAGGCTGAGTCAACCTTGAGCCTGGTGAGATTTGAACTTGCAGTAACTGCAGGCAGCTGGTGCTACTTAACAGCACTTTAGTCTGCTGCGCCACCAAGGCTCTTTGGCATTTGGATTTGGCATTTTTGTCCACCTATTGAATCTTCCCCAAGGACGTGGGATAGGCAGATGTGGTTTTTTGGTTTAATAATATTTAAGGCATTGTAGCAGCATGTCCCAAAGGTGCTTTTTCAGGAGGCAACTGGTTGTCTGGCCCTCTTTAAAAGCCATCCCAGTTGGTGGCCATTCCTAGCCATGATTTCCACAGGGTATTGATGAGGCATTGTGTGAGAGTGGTGCGGTGGCCTAGAGGGGGAGCTCTTGCCTCACAATCAGGAGGCTGTGAGTTCGATCCTAGGTAGAGGCAGATATTTCTCTATCTGGGCACAATGAGAATTTATCTGCTGAACAAAACTCTGCATTGGCGACAGGAAAGGCATCCGGCCATTAAAACACTCTGCTAGCTCCATTCAGTTGCCCAGACTCCCACCCCTCCTGCAAGGGATTACGGGGTCATTAAATGATGATGAATGAGGCATTATGTGAAGAAATGGTGCCTACATGGCAGTCTGTGTCTCTGTGTTACTGAGTTATGATCCTTCTTCAGGTCATTTATCTCAGAATCTAACAAAGCTGACATTTTCAAAGCAGCAGATAATATAACCTTGGCAAGGAGATTTTTTTTTTTTTCCAAACTCCACTGCTGCAAGAAAAGATGATTAAAATAATGTCTAAAAGGCAACAGTAAAGGCAAGGCAAAAGGGAAGGGGAAGAAAAGGGGAAAGGAAATAAATGGATAATAAAAAGAAAGGAAGAGAAGGAAATAGATAGGGGAGGAAGGAAAAAAAAAAGGAAGTAAATGGTGAAAAAGGAGGGGAGGGAGGAAAGAAGGGAAAAGGAAGGAAAGGAAGGAATGGATGAAGAAGAGAAAGGGAAGAAAGTAAATAGATGAAAGGAGAGGAGAGGAGAGGAAAGGAAAAGAGAAAAAGGGAAAGGAAGAAAGGGAAGAAAAGGGAAGGGAAGAGAAGGAAAGGAAAGGAGAAATGGAAAGGGAAAAGGAGGGAAAAGAAAGGAATAAAGGAAAAGAGGAAGGAAGGGAAGAAAAGGAAAAGAAACAGAAAGGAAAGGAAAAGGAAATGGAAAGAAGGAAAGGAAGAAAAGGAAGGGAAGAAAAGGAAAGAAACAAAGGAAAGGGAAAGGAGGAAAGGAAGAAAAGTGAAGGAAAAAAGAAAAGAAACAGAAAGGGAAAGAGAAAGGAAAGGGAAAGAAAGGAAAGGGAAAGGAAGGAAAAGAAAGGAAAGGAAAGGAAGAAGAGGAAGGGAAGGGAAGAAAAGGAAAAGAAACAGAAAGGGAAAGGAAAAGGGAAAGTGAAAGAAAGGAAAGAAGAAAAGGGAAGGAAGAAAAGGAAAGAAGGAAAGGAAAGGGAAGGAAGAAAGGAAGAAAAGTGAAGGGAAAAAAGAAAAGGAACAGAAAGGAAAGAGAAAGGAAAGGGAAAGAAAAAAAAAGGAAGGGAAAAGAAGGGAAAGAAAGAAAGGAAGGAAGAAAGGAAGGGAGAAAAGGAAAGAATCAAAAGGGAAAGAGAAAGGAAAAGGAAAGGAAGTAAATGGATGAAAAAGAGAAGAGAAACTCGATCACTTGAACCCTAACCTCATAGTAAAGAGACTCTTCACCTCTTCCCCTTATTTAATTAAGAAAATATGTTCAACAGCAAAACAATTGCCTTCCTGCTAAATAGAGGCCCAATCCATAGAGTTTTTAGTCTAAAACCAGCCTTAGTCTAAAATCAGAGATCAACACTCTCTTAATTAACAAAATGATACTACAGATAATCCTCGGCTTACAGCTATCAGTTTAACAATTGTTCAAAGTTACAACGGTGCTTTGTTTAAGACAAATACAGCATCCAGGATCACTGGATTGCCATATGTGACTTCCCAGCATACTGTCGACAAGCAAAGTCAAATCCGGGAAGCTGGATTCGCTTGGCAATCGCATGACTCACTTAAAGACCATGGCAAAGAATGGGGTGTAACTCATTAAACAACAAGTCCCTGGCCCAGTTGTGGTCGTAAGTCAAGGACTCCCTGTAATTCTCCTGCTGCAGAACATGACGATAACGTCTTTTCGAAATAATAATGGTGAGGATAATAATTATGATGATAGTGACGATGTGGTATTACTTGGTACAGATAGTCTTTGACTTACAGCCATAATTGATCCCAAAATTTCAGTTGCTAAGCGGGACAGTTGTTAAGTGAGTTTTGCCCCATTTTACGACCTTTCTTGCCACAGTTGTTAAGTGAATCACTGCACCTGTTAAGGTAGTAACATGGTTGTTGCTGGAATCTGGCTTCCCCTTGACTTTGCTTGTCAGAAGGTCGCAAAACGGGGATCACGTGACCCCCGGGACAATGCAACCGTCGTAAATATGAACCAGTTTTTATTTATTTATTTATTTAATTTTTATACTGCCCTTCTCCCGAAGGACTCAGGGTGGTGAACAGTCAAACATATATACATATAAAAATGTGAAATAAAAGCAATTTAAAATAATTAAGACAATTTGGCTCATCATTAAGTTAAGATCTTCAGCATAAAATTTAGACAATTAGAAAAAATTTATGCCAGCCCGGTTTGGTGAAACAGAAAGGTCTTAAGTTCACGACGGAATGTACGGAGATCTGGATCATTCGTATCCCTGGGGGTATCCTGTTCCAAAGGGTAGGTGCCCCCACAGAGAAGGTCTCTCCCCCAGTCGACATTGCTTTAGTGACGGTACCCTGAGAAGGCTCACTCTATGGAGCATACTGGTTGGTGGGAGGTTATCGGTTGCAGAAGGTGGTCTCGTAGGTACCCAGGTCCTAAGCCATGGAGCACTTTAAAGGTAAGAACCAACACCTTGAAGCGCACTCGAAGAAGCCACTGGGAGCCAGTGCAGTTTGCGTAGGAGAGGTGTTACATGTGAGCGCCATGTCGCTCCCAATATCACCCCGCGCGCCCGCATTCTGGACCAGTTGGAGCCTCCGCGTGCACCTCAAGGGGAGCCCCATGTAGAGAGCATTGCAGTAGTCCAGTCGAGAAGTTGACAAACATCCAAATTTTGATCACGTGACCATGGGGATGCTGCAATGGTCACTGGTGTGAAAAACGGTCATAACATAAGTAACTTTTTTCAGTGGCGTTAGAACTCTGGTCACTAAATGAACTGTTGTAAGTCGAGGATTACCTGCATGGTGTTTTTATAAAGATGTCTCTGCTAAAACATTTCCCTAGATGGGGATGAAATGCAGGCAGAGGTATGAAGGTAAGAAAGGATGTACATTTGTGTGTGTGTATGTGTGTGTATGTAGACACACAAAACACAACACCTGCCCAACACACAAACACACACACACACACACACACACACACACACACACACACACACGATAACAAAAGGCTTGTTTCCAGGCTAGAGAAAAGCTTGCCGCTTGCTCAGGTGTCAAAATTTCAATGTGTTTGTCTGGGCTGTGTAAATGTCACAGAAAAAGCGAGCGAGAGATTCTGCCTCGCAGGAAATGAACAAAGGCAATTTAACAACTAATGAGCTGGATTTTTTTTTTTTTTTTTTGGCCTCCGTAGAAGCTAGGAAGCAGCTTCTGCGCCCTGCGAAATGCTAGCCAGATTCACAAGATGAATCTGTTTAGCCAAGTTGAGTTAAAAAGCCAGCGGCTCCATTCTCACAACCATTTAGCTTTTAATCTTGGTTAGGTTATTTTTTTCTGAGGCAACATATAGGGCGAAATCTAACTCGTTGGGTCAGAATAAGAGAAGAACAGAGTTGGAAGGGAGTTATATATCAAGCAGGATATATAACGTTTCACCATCAGTGAGCTGTTGGGCAGCATTACTTGGTCTGTTGTGTGGATGTTTGGGTGGTTTAGGGGTGAGGAATTTGTGGTGGGTGAGTATGTTTGGGGATTGTTATGTGTGTTGGACCTGGTCTTTGGGTGTTAAGTGAATTTTCGTTGTATGGGTATACTGTGTATACACGTACAATGACAATAAAGTTATTATTATTTCAGTTTATGGATCTGTAGATTGGGAGAGCTCAGAGCACGGCCAATTTGGTAAGTGTGTGGCACTTCCAACCTGTAAAATACTGGTAATCCAGTGACCACTGGAGCACAGTTTTAAAATAAGCCAGAGAGTGTAACCAAAATCTTTTGTGGATCTGTGACAGCATGTCAGGTGAGGAAGAGGGTTGTGGAGTTGTGCTGTTGCAGTCCAAGCAGTTGTGGGACTTAACAAGGAAGTCAAAACTGAGAGGCCACAGGCCTGAATTGTACTAAGTCAACCTTAGCCAGTTTTTTTGTATAAAAATCTGGTGGGTTATGCAGAATGTTTTGAAGAAAAAAATTTAGTTTTCTCCACAATTATTTTATTGGGTATAGTTAAGGGTTTTACATTGGGTGAAATAAAGTTGATATTGTATATGATAACAGCAGCAAGATTACTGATAGACAATATTGGAAAAATGAAGCTATGCCTACTATTGAAGAATGGACTTTGAAGATGGCCAGTTTGCAGAGATGGCGAAGATTTCAGCATATTTAAAAGACCGCTCACAAGAGACTTATGTATGGGAGTGGAAAAAGTGGGTAGATTATGTGCAGAATAAATATCAAACTAGGCAATATCAGATAGCTTTTAACTGAAAGATTATATAGGGATAGAATAATAAATTTTTGTGAAGATGTGAAAAATATACAGGGGTGGACGGTTTCAAGTTTTATAAAAAGGGATTTTGATTTGGATTATATTCTGAGGAAGTCTGGGGGGGAGGGGAGGGTTAGGGGGGTTAGGGAGGGTTAGGGAGGCCAGGGAGGGTGGGGGGGGGAATTGGGGAGAAAATGTAATTGTAAAACTTTTTCAATTAAAAAAAAAAAACTTAGCCACTTTAAGATGCGTGGACTTCAACTCCCAGAATTCCCCAGTACAGCACGGCTGGCTGGGAAATTCTGGAAGTTGATGACCATATGTTTTAAAATGGCTTACTTTGAAAAAACACTGTTTTAGACTCCTCTAATCCAATGCAGTTCTTGGCAGCTTTACAGAAGTGGTTTACCACTGTTTTCTCTCGTTTAATATTTCCTGGTGGTCTCTTTTTCCAGTACTAAGGAGCCAACCCTTCATAACTTGCATCCTCACACAAGGTCTCCCAGCCAGTATGACTTGCAGAGCTCCCAGCCAGTACGGCTCACATTGCTGGGAGTTCTTGTTTGAGGTTGCAAGCTGGGAAGGGTTGGCCCTGATTACTACTGGAAAAGAGACCACCAGAAAATCTTAGACGAGAGAAAACAGTGGTAAACCACTTTGGTAAAGCTGTCAAGAACTGCTCTGAATTTGAGGAGTCTAGTTTTCCAAAGTAGGCCACTTTAAGACATATGGACTAGGAATTTCCAGCTATTTATTTATTTTATTAGTTCAATTTATATGCCGCCCTCCTCCGAAGACTCAGGGCGGCTTACAATGCACTTATAGCAATAGCCTTCATTCTTTTGTATATACCTGCTTATTAGGGCTTTTGGCCCCCCATAAACGGTGTTTCTACAAAGTCAGCTTATTGCTCCCACAATCCGGGTCCAGCTAGCCAGGCTGTTACAATACATACTGAGAGTTGAAGTTCAGTTATCTGGAGAGATTGCTGAAATCTGAACTCAGGAGTCTTAGCACACCCAGATTGAAATATCTGCAAATCTGGGCAAAGATGAAAGAAGAAAGGAAGGATTGACCCCTTGCAGCATTTGAGTCAAACTGGGGTGTTACTTTACATTTAAAAATGACAGAGAAGAATTGTTCACCACATTTTCTTGGGAACCCATTCACTGCCATCGTGTCAAGCTGCCTTGTTACATTACATTCATTTTATCCATTTCTCCCCTTTCTCTAAAGTTTGTTTCTTGGCACTCCTGAGCTGTTGTCGACTGTCATTTTATTTTCCCAGAATGCCAAGCGGTGTTGATGTCAGAGCTTTCCAGGGTTTGTGTACAGGAATGTCCATATAGGGTGGTGTTTCCTAACTCTATTCACTTCCAGTGGTGTAAATCTCAGATCCCAGAATTCCACAGCCAGGAAAGCCACTGTTGAGAATTCTGGGAATTGAAGTCCACATGTCTTAAAGTGGCCAAAGCTGGGAAACCTTGATGTAGTAGAGAGTTAAAAAAATTAAGATGGCTTCTTGCAGACATGACATGTCATTTTTACATGTGTTCTGCATGCATGATCCAAGTAAGACATGATTGCATCATCATAGCCACCATTTTTGACCCCTCCCCCGATTACTCTGTTTGAATTTTGACATCTTCCCATAAAAAAAAAAATCTAAATATGGTATTCCCTTCCCCTATGTTATGGCAATCACCAAGGTCAAGATGGGACAGCCCTTTTCATAGAATTAGTAAAACTAATCTGTTCAAATCAGGGCCAAACCCAAGAGAGGTCAAAGAAGTCAAAATGGCAGCTCAGCTCTGCCTGCGGGATTGAGACCACACCTCCATTAAAAGGGGGTGGGGCTTCAATCATACAGGTGTAGTCAAGTAAAATATTTATCATTGTTGTAGATCGGCATAGGAAGAATAGAATAAAAACAGTATTTTATTTACTCAGAATTAAATAAATAAATAAAAACAGTAAAAGCTTTAAAAGATTTTAAGCTTTTACTTTTAAAAAACAGTAAAAAACTTTAAAAACTAGAAAGAATATAAAATATGTAAAATAAAAAAACCCTGAAAAATCTAAAAACTCAGCTACTGTCAGCCTCTTGACTTTTTTTAATCCTGCTGTGGACATCCTTGGTTAAAACATGACCCCAAAAGTTAATTTAGTATTTTAGGAAGTTCCTCACACAATTCTGCCTACTGAGCTTCAACAGACAAAAAACAATGAAGGAAAAAGAGACTCAGATACAGGTGCAGTCTGAAGAAAGTACAGAAATGGGGCTGAAGCTAAGATTTTGCTCCTGGGTCTGTCAGAGAAAGTCTGAATAAAGAAGAAAATATAAAAAAAGACTTAAATAAAGGAGAAAAAGAAAGGTTTGGTGTCATGAGAGAACCTGGCAGAGATAGGCCAAAAAACCAAGATGGTGGCAAGTGGAGCAGCCATCTTGACCTTTTTGCCCCCAATCCTATGGACATCCCTTCATTGTATACATTATTCTATTTGAGTTGCAACATTCACGCACCCAGGAGATGGCACTAAAGAGTTACAATTTTCTGTATTGCTTCATTTGGTGTTTTTCAATTTTGTGAGCTTGAAGGCCTGTGGACTTCAACTCCCAGAATCCCCCAGCCAGCATAACTAATTAGGGAATTCTGGGAACTGAAGTCCCCAAGTCTTCAAGCTGCCAAGCTTTGAGAAACACTGTCATGAAGGATTGAGTGACATTATTCCAGTCCACTGTTAACCAAGTCAATGAAGATCTGGCAGATGCATTCCCACAGCATGCTAAGCAAGGTTAATAACCCATAACTTTGGCTAATTTATTCTTTTATGGAATCCTAGAATGAAAAGGTTGGAAGGGGTCCCCAGAGGTCATCTAGTCCAACCCCCTCACCCAGGGTTACCACATCTCCCTCAGAGGCCTTCCCAACTTCCTTTTAAATCCCTCCTGTGAAGAAATGTCCAATCTATTCACAACTGGTGCACTGCTAATATCTTTCCCATCCTTGGCCCAGCTCTGCATTCTAACGTATAAATTTAAATTAAAAAGAAAAAATCTGAACCCCCCTTGACAGGGGATTATGGGAACTGTAATCCGGCACATTTGGAGGTTGTGGAATGCCAATGAACATGGCCATAACATATCCAGGCTAAATTTATCTTAACTCCTCTTCCTCTTCATTCCTCCCGCTATAAGTCCTGCTTCTCAGCCTCAGCAGCCTCAACATTAACTCTCTTGTTTCTGAATTATATTTCTGGCCAGGATACAACCGATTACGTCGCTTATGTTGCCAAGGATCCCATCAACCAGCGAGGTGAGTGTGATTAGAGAAATGGCATGCCCCTTTTTAAAAGCTATCGCCAATGGCGTGGTACAGGAGCTTGCGAAAGGTGATATTTAAAAATTATGCTATGTTTCATCTTTGTGTACAGAGTAATGCATGCACCAGGCGTCAGCAGTTTTTTTTCCATAGCTGATACATCCGTGCATTTTGTGTATATACTCCTCGACTTACCACCATTCATTTAGCGACTCTTCGAAGTTACAACTGCACTGAAAAAAAGTGACTTTACAACTATGGTAGCATCCCTTTGGTCGCGTGATCAAAAATTGGGCATGTGGCACTTGCAATTGGCATGTATTTATATGATGGTTGCAGTATCCTGAGGTCATGTGATCCCCATTTGAGACTTTCCTACCTGGCTTCCAACAAGCAATGGGGGGGGGGGCGAATGAGATTCATTTAACGACTACATGATTAATTTAACCAGGGATCCCTAACCCCTGGGCTGCTTGAACTATTCGGAACCGGGCTGTGGAAGAGTGGGCAAGTGAGTCCATGTGGGTGCGCACATCCACGCCAGTGGTGGGATTAAATTTTTTTTTACAAATTTCTGTGGGTTCTGTGGTGTGGCTTGGTGGGCATGGCTTGGTGGGCGTGGCAGGGGAACGATACTGTAAAATCTCCATTCCCACCCCACTCCAGGGGAAGGATACTGTAAAATCTCCATTCCCAGCCACTCCAGGGGAAGATTACTGCAAAATCCCCATTTCCTCCCGATCAGCTGGGACTCGGGAGGCAGAGAATAGATGGGGACAGGGCCAGTCAGGGGTGGTATTTACCGGTTCTCCAAACTACTCAAAATTTCTGCTACCGGTTCTCCAGAACTTGTCAGAAGCTGCTGAATATCATTTCTGATCCTCGTTTGCATGAATAGTGGACAATCACATGCGTGCGTGTTTGCCCGCTGCTCACATGGAGCCATCCCCTTCTCACATGGAGCACCCACAACTTCTAAAGGCAAAACATTCCATTGGTTAATTGATGAACTTTATGAAATTCATCCAATTATCTTAATAGGATGAACTTTATGAAGTTCACTTCATAAAAAACCAAAAAAGTCCAGTGCCTCTTGAAAAAGCACCTTTGGGACAACCATGACTTGGATGACTGAGAATCTCCATAGACAGTAAATGGTGACAGTCATTAAGTGGGACATCACGTGACAGTACCTAATGTTATGACCTTTTTGTGGTGGTCGTTAAACAATTCCACTAGTCATTAAACAAATCCTTTATACCCAGTGGGCATTTTTTTTATGGCAACTAGAAGTAAAAGATTAGAAACTACCAAAACCTCCCCAAAATCGCAGTCAAATGACAGCAGGATGCCGCAGGCAGCTGTAAAATGCGAGCCGGTTGCCAAGAGCGCAAATTGCAATCACATTAGTGTGACAGAGGGTGTGGCCATCAGAACTTTGAAATCGAGTCGTAAGGACCTTTTTGGAGGCCCGTCGTAAGTTTGAACGCTTGCTAAAACTGTTCATTAAACGTGGACTACCTGTACGATATGCCAGTGAGTGGTGGCCATGAAAGAACCAGGGAAAAGAATGTGAATATTATCCAAGTGAAAACCTCAGTTTTATTCTTTCATTCCCCCTGCTTTCACTTTCACTTTTGATTTCACTTTCACTTTCACTTTCAATTTCACTTCTCCAGGCATGTCCTACTTTCAGAGTTCTGCCATTGACAGCCCTATTGGCCCCGTTAACCCAGCCTAAGATTGCATTGGCTGTTTCTGCAGCTGCATCCCGCTCCTATTTGTGTCTTCTTGTGTATCTGTTTTGGGTGGGGGCGGCGAAAATTATGTTGTCAGCGTTCCAGCGCTGACATATGAAAAGAGAGGAGAAGCTTGAACTTTTGCCTACTTAATTCCTTTGAAGATTCTGTTTCCTCGGAGATGGGAGGAGGGGGGGACATTCCTGTGATCTGACGGAGATGGGATGAGGAGAGTGGCTTGGAAGATAGCCAATGAGACACAGAGAATTGGGGATCGGAAAGGGAGGGATTGGGGGCAAAGGTCAGTGCTGACCGCAAAAGAGCCAGGGACAGATCACTATGCTCAATAAAGAGAAAATTTCCTCAAAGATCGGCAGTTTGGAAATTCATTTATTTTGAGATAGTATCGAAACCTGACATATGTTTAATTTCTGGTTGGGGATCTTCTCTTTCTCTTTGGCAGCTTGCCACATCTTGGAATGCTGTGACGGATTGGCGCAAAGCATCATCAACACCGTCGGGCAGGCCTTGAGCTCCGCTTTAAGCAGTACTTGCACAGCCACCCCAAACTGTAGCATCCCAGAGAGGTGGTACTATTATTATTATTTATTATTATTTATTATTATTATTATTATATTATTATATTATATTTGTATACCGCCCTTCTCCCGAAGGACTTGGGGCGGTGAACAGCCAGCAGATAAAATACAGAAAATACAAAAATTAAAACAATATTAAAATTCAATTAAATTAATTTGGCCCACAGTTAAAACACCCCTATATTAAACCCATAATTTAACAATTTAAAATTTAAAACAATTTTAAAAAGTTAGATCAGTCAGCCCTTGGTGAAACAAAAACGTCTTTAAGGCACGGCGGAAAGTGCGCAGATCCGGGATCCGCCGTATCTCCGGGGGCAACCTCGTTCCAGGGGTCAGTGCCCCCACAGAGAAGGCTCTCCCCCTGGGGGCCTGCCAACCGACATTGTTTGGCCGACGGCACCCTGAGGAGCCCCTCTCTGTGTGGCGGTGGTGAGGCTACTGGCGCAGAAGGCGGTCTTGAAAATACCCTGGTCCTAAACCATGGAGCGCTCTAAAGATGGTAACCAATACCTTAAAGCGCACCGGAAGACCACTGGGAGCCAGTGCAGCTTGCGCAGGAGAGGTGTTACATGGGAGCGCTGAGTCGCCTCCCATCACCACCCGCGCGGCCGCATTCTAGACCAGTTGGAGCCTCCGGGTGCTCCTCAAGGGGAGCCCCATGTAGAGAGCGTTGCAGTAGTCCAGGCAGGACATGACGAGGGCTTGAGTGACCATGCTAAGGCATCCCATCCAGAAAGGGACACAACTGGCGGATCAGGCAACCTGATAAAAAGCCCCCCTGGCCACAGGTATGGGATTGTAGCCTCAGTTTCCCCATGCGTTGAGGATCCTGTGGAGATCTGTACATTTGGACTTGCAGGTTCTAGATTGCTCCCTCCCCCCCTCCCCCAGTTAGCTGATTGGCTGACTCTGGGCCAGTCCCTCCCTCTTATTCCAAGATCCAATCAAGTATAATCTAATAGAGAAGGGTCTGGACTAAGGACAGGGAAATTTGGATTCCAGTCCCCCCCCCAGGTACGGAAGCTCATTGGCTGAATGTGAGCCATTTCCTCCTTCAGCCCAAGACCCAATCAGATATAGTGAGCCTGCACTAGAAACAGGAGCCTAGATGTAGTCAGCTACAGAAGATTGGCTGATCCCCAGCCCAAGTCCAATCAAGTGTAGTGAGGAAGATGCTGGCTGGAGAGGGAGACCTCAATCTAGTACTCCCTCAGTCATGAAAGCTCATGGCTGTATGTGGCCAGTCCAGTCTAACAGCCAATCAGCTGTGGTGGGGAAAGGGTAAGTTTAGGGGTTGGGAGACCCAGGTTCTAGTCCTTCTTCAGCCACCTAAGCTCATTGGCTGACACTGGGCCAGCCCCTCCCTCCTAACCCAAGAGCCAATTAGGTGTTAGTGTGGAGGAGCTGGATCAGGAGGGGGGAGACCCAAGTTGTAGTAAAAAAAATTGAAACCGGATATTGAAGGCACCCCCCCCCCAATTTTACACACACCATGTAAAAATGAGTTTTGATCATGTAATTGTGGCATGCACCTTGATTTCTTTACACACGCACACACATAGATTCTCTCTCTCTCTCACACACACACAGTTTCTCTCTCACACACATTCTCCTTCACACACAGACTCTCTCACACACATACACAAGCACACATGCACAGAATCTGTCACATACACACAGATTCTCACACACACACACAGCCTGTCACAACACAAATGCACATAGACTCAGAAACATATACATAGACTCACAAACACACACACACATGCTCACACTCACACCCATGTACACAGGCACACTCACACCTATTCACAAACACATTCTCTCTCACACAGACTCACACACACAACTTTCACACACACATACTCTCATAAACACACACACACAGACTCTCTCTCACACAGACACACACAGACACATATAGATGTCTATGTTTCTGAAATATGTGACATTGTTCTCTTGTTTCTGGTGTTTGTTTTTTTTTTTCTGTTTTCTTTCTTTCTTTTTCTCTTCTTTTTCTTTCTTTCTTTCTTTCTTTTCTTTCTTTCTTTCTTTGATTCATTCATTCATTCATTCAATTTATATAGCGTTGGCCTTGTCCCCACTTGTCTTTCTGATCAGGACAATGGGAGTGGAAGATTCTTGGGGTGAAGAGGAAGACTCCTCAGGACACAATTACTACAACAGCATCCCCGGAAGCAGCCCCCCCTTGGCGGTCTGGTGGACTCGCGCCTCCATTATGGATCAGCTTCCAGCCACACTCTCTCTCTGGGTTCCTACGCCACCCATTTCAGCCAGGTGACCCCCCCCAAACTCCTTGGCAGGTTCAGCAGGTGTATCCAAGCCTGTTTAGCTCAACTAAAGGCATCGTCATTTGTTCCGTAACCACGATCTCTTCAGAGGTGGGTTTCAGCAGGTTCTGGGCAGTTCTGGAGAACCGGTAGCGGAAATTTTGAGTAGTTCGGAGAACCAGTAAATACCACCTCTGACTGGCCCCGCCCCCATCTATTCTCTGCCTCCCAAGTTCCAGCTGATCGGGAGGAAATGGGGATTTTGCAGTATCCTTCCCCCGGAGTGGGGTGGGAATGGAGATTTTACAGTATCCTTCCCCTGCCCTCCCACCAAGCCAGGCCACACCCACCAAGCCACCACGACCACCAAGTCCAGGTAACGCCCACCAGCCACAACCCACAGAACCGGATAGTAAACCCATCCCATCCCATCCACTCCATCTCATCCCATCCCATCCCATCCCATCCCACCCCTTTGTGATGAAAGAAGAACTGATGCCAGAATCTGCGGATGTTCTGTATAATTTAGGAAATTAGCTGTTTTTAAAAAAACCTCTTTTTCTGCAGTCCAAAGGTGCCACCTTCCTTTGTTAATCAGATATTGGATAGGTGTATTTTTTTTATTTAAATCTTTTTCTCTACAGAAAACTATCCTGTGGCAAAGGACTTCAGGTAGTCCTTGATTTACGACTGCAATTGAGCACTTTTTTAACTTTCATTGTATTGTAAGCTGCCCAGAGTCTCTGTACAGGTAATCCTTGACTTATGACCATAACTGAGCCCAACTTTTCTGCTGCTAAGCAAGACCATTGTTAAGAAGGTTTCGCCCCATTTTACAGACCGTTCTTTTCACAAATGGTTAGATGAAACCTTGCAGTTTTAAATAGTAATAAAATTGTTAAGTGAATCTGGCTCCCCCATTGACTTGGCCTGTCCGAAGGTCACAAAAGGGGATCACATGATTCTAGAACACTGCCACCGTCATAAATATAGCCAATTTCCCAGCCCTTGAATTCAATCACATGCTGCAATGGTCATAAGCGTGAAAAATGCCGTAAATCCCTTTTTTCAGTCCCTGTTGTAACTTCGGTCACTAAACGAATGTTGTATGTCAAGGGCTACCAGTAATTTTTTTTTTTAATTTGATTTAATATGCCGCCCTTCTCTGGAGACTCAGGCGGCTTACAATGCGTTAAGCAATAGCCTTCATACTTTTGTATATTTATACAAAGTCAGCTTATGCCCCCACAAACTGGGTCCTCAATTTCACCTACCTTAGAAAGGATGGAAGGCTGAGTCAACCTTGAGCCTTGAGAGATTCGAACCAGCAGTAATTGCAGGCAGCTGTGTTAATAACAGGGTGCTTAACCATTGTGCTATCAAGGCTCTAACCAATTGAAGAAATTGGTTGTCCTTAAAATCTCCTTTCTGCAATCCAAAGTGCCCCCCCCCCCAATGAATCAAACATTAGATTGTCTGCTTTTTATTTCAATCTTTTCTTCAGCAGGAAAAAAAAATCCAAAGACAAAAGACTAATATTAAAAATAACACTATCACGATAGGAGACTGACGTTCAGAATGGGATTGCCGATTAGAATACCTTGCCTTGAAAGAATGCCATTCTTGCAGGGAGGACTACAACTTTCATCCTCCCCAGGCAATAGGGAAGCAATGGATATTGTATCCATCCCTAGAGGGAACCCCAAATTGGGAGAGGCTGGTCAAGAACAATTTTTAGAATAGAATAAGAATAGAATTTTTTATTGGCCAAGTGTGATTGGACACCCAAGGAATTTGTCTGGTGCATATGCTCTCAGTGTACATAAAAGAAAAGATACATTCATCAAGAATCATAAGGTACAACACCTAATGATAGTCATAGGTACAAATAAGCAATCAGGAAACAATATCAATATAAATCGTAAGGATACAAGCAACATAGTCATCTGGATTATGAACCGATTTCTGCCCTAGAGTCACCTAAGGACAGTGGGCTAACCAATTATTTGCCCTTGTGATAAGATCCTTTTTCGTGGAAATCCGAACTCGGCAGGAGCCTCTGCTAGGGGATTGGCTCCTGAGGACAGGCAGAGCATTAAAGAAACATGAATACTCATGTTTCTTAATGCAATGCATGCTCAGGACCATCCCCTAGCCAGAGGCTCCTGCCGATTCGTTTCACCGAAGGATCTATACAATGGCAAAAATTGGTTAGCCCCACTGTCCTTAGGTGACCTCTAGGGCAGAAATCGGTTCAAATCCAGATGATTATGTTGCTGTAACCTTACGATTTATAATTGATATTGTTTCCTGATTGCTTATTTGTACCCTATGACTACAATAGTGTTGTACCTTATGATTCTTGATGAATGTATCTTTTCTTTTATGTACACTGAGAGCAATGCACCAAGACAAATTCCTTGGGTGTCCAATCACACTTGGCCAATAAAAAATTCTATTCTTATTCTATTCTAAAAATTGTTCTTGACCAGCCTCTCCAATTTGGGGGTTCCCCTCTAGGGATGGACTACAATATCCATTGCTTCCCTATTCCCTGGGAGGATGAAAGTTGTAGTCCTCCCTGCAAGAATGGCATTCTTTACAAGGCAAGGTATTCTAATCGGCATCCCATTCCGAACGTCAGTCTCCTATCGTGATAGTGTTTTTTTAAATTAGTCTTTTGTCTTGGATTTTTTTTTCCTGCTGAAGAAAAAGATTGAAATAAAAAAGCAACACATCTAATGTTTGATTCATTGGGGGGGGGGCACCTTTGGATTGCAGAAAAGGAGATTTTAAGACAACCAATTTCTTCAATTGGTTAGAGCCTTGATAGCACAATGGTCTAAGCACCCTGTTATTAACACAGCTGCCTGCAATTACTGCTGTTCGAATCTCTCCAAGCTCAAGGTTGACTCAGCCTTCCATCCTTTCTAAGGTAGGTAAATGAGGATCCCAGTTTGTGGGGGCAATAAGCTGACTTTGTATAAATATACAAAAGTATGAAGGCTATTGCTTAACGCATTGTAAGCCGCCCTGAGTCTCGGAGAAGGGCGGCATATAAATCAAATTAAAAAAAAAAAATTACTGGTAGCCCCTGACATACAACCATTCGTTTAGTGACCGAAGTTACAACAGGGACTGAAAAAAGGGATTTACGACCATTTTTCACGCTTATGACCATTGCAGCATGTGATTGAAATTCAAGGGCTGGGAAATTGGCTCATATTTATGACGGTGGCAGTGTTCTAGAATCATGTGATCCCCTTTTGTGACCTTCGGACAGGCCAAGTCAATGGGGGAGCCAGATTCACTTAACAATTTTTATTACTATTTAACAACTGCAAGGTTTCATCTAACCATTTGTGAAAAGAACGGTCTGTAAAATGGGCGAAACCTTCTTAACAATGGTCTTGCTTAGCAGCAGAAAAGTTGGGCTCAGTTATGGTCATAAGTCAAGGATTACCTGTACAGAGACTCTGGGCAGCTTACAATACAATGAAAGTTAAAAAGTGCTCAATTGCAGTCGTAAATCAAGGACTACCTGAAGTCCTTTGCCACAGGATAGTTTTCTGTAGAAGAAAAAGATTTAAATAAAAAAAATACACCTATCCAATATCTGATTAACAAAGGAAGGTGGCACCTTTGGACTGCAGAAAAAGAGGTTTTTTAAAAACAGCTAATTTCCTAAATTATACAGAACATCCGCCAGATTCTGGCATCAGTTTCTTCTTTCATCACAAAGGGGTGGGATGGGATGGGATGGGATGGGATGGGATGGGGTGGTGGATTGGAATGGAATAGACCGGTTCCAGTGTGTGCTTTTTTTTACCTGGCTTTGTGGGGTGTGGCTTGGTGGGTGTGGCCTGGCTTGGTGGGCGGGCAGGGGAAGGATACTGTAAAATCTCCATTCCCACCCCTCCGGGGGAAGGATACTGCAAAATCCCCATTTCCTCCCGATCAGCTGGAACTTGGGAGGCAGAGAATAGATGGGGGCGGTCCAGTCAGAGGTGGTATTTACTGGTTCTCCGAACTACTCAAAATTTCCGCTACCGGTTCTCCAGAACTGCCCAGAACCTGCTGAAACCCACCTCTGAAGAGATCGTGGTTACGGAACAAATGACGATGCCCTTTAGTTGAGCTAAACAGGCTTGGATACACCTGCTGAACCTGCCAAGGAGTTTGGGGGGGGTCACCTGGCTGAAATGGGTGGCGTAGGAACCCAGAGAGAGAGTGTGGCTGGAAGCTGATCCATAATGGAGCGCGAGTCCACCAACCGCCAAGGGGGGCTGCTTCCCGGGGATGCTGTTGTAGTAATTGTGTCCTGAGGAGTCTTCCTCTTCACCCCAAGAATCGTCCACTCCCATTGTCCTGATCAGAAAGACAAGTGGGGACAAGGCCAACGCTATATAAATTGAATGAATGAATGAATGAATCAAAGAAAGAAAGAAAGAAAGAAAGAAAGAAAGAAAGAAAGAAAGAAAGAAAGAAAGAAAAAGAAACAAACAAACAAACACCAGAAACAAGAGAACAATGTCACATATTTCAGAAACATAGACGATTGGACAAGAAGACCTTCCAACTGTGTTATCCTTCCTTCCTTCCTTCCTTCCTTCCTTCCTTCCTTCGTTCCTTCCTTCCTTCCTTCCTTCCGCAGGGCAATGGACAAGACCTTTCAACTGTGTTATCCTTCCTTCCTTCCTTCCTTCCTTTTCCTTCCTTCCTTCCTTCCTTTTCCTTCCTTCCTTCCTTTTCCTTCCTTCCTTCCTTTTCCTTCCTTCCTTCCTTTTCCTTCCTTCCTTCCTTCCTTCCTTCTGCAGAGGATTGGACAAGAAGACCTTTCAACTGTGTTATCCTTCCTTCCTTCCTTCCTTCCTTCCTTCCTTCCTTCCTTCCTTCCATCCTTCCTTCCTTCCTTCCTTCCTTCCGCAGGGGATTGGACAAGAAGACCTTCCAACTGTGTTATCCTTCCTTCCTTCCTTCCTTCCTTCCTTCCTTCCTTCCTTCCTTCCTTCCTTCCTTCCTTCCTTCCGCAGGGGTTTGGATAGAAGACTTCCAAGATATCTTTTCCTCCCTCCCACCTGCCTTCTTGAGGAGGGGGTTGGACTAAAAGACCTCCAAGGTCCCTTCCCGCTCTGTTATTCTGTTATCCTCAAGCCCACCCCTCCCTAAAGCAGAGTTTTAGTGTACTGGCTCAGCTTCCCAAAGATTCTACAACACCCTTTTGAAGAACCAGAAACTGCGAGGACGTTTTGACGTCCATTCCTGCCCTTCTTATCGTCGAAGGGCTACGAATTTTTGGTCGTAGCAAGGGGGTCCCCTTACCGTCAGGATGTTGCTGCTGTAATAGGTGCCTCTCTCCCAGCTTCCCAGTATAACCTTCACGTCCCAGTCCAGATAACCATTGCAAGCTTCGGTGTAGAGCAGGAAGAAATCGGGGTACAGGTGATGAGTAACGTCCAGAGTAAGTCCAGCTGGGGTGACCGAGTCAAAATACCAATGGATGCCAATGCCGGATACGAAGGCCGCCGCCGTACTATTGCCAATCACCTGTCAGGGTACAGAGGGAAGGAAAAGGAGCTTCAATCCAGGCAGTCCTCGACTTACAACAGCCCGTTTAAAGTTACAAGTTACTTTCAAACTTGTTCAAAGTTACAACAGTGCTGGGGGAAAAAGAAATCGAACGATGACCGTGGTTCACACCTACGACCGTTGCACCTTCCCCCACAGTCACGCGATCAAAATTGGCAACCAGCATGTACAAGGTCATCCTCGACGTACGACCACAGTTGAGCCCCAAACGTCCGTTGCTAAGTGAAACATGGGTGAAGTGAACGTTGCCCCTTCCTCACCGTCCTGTAGACGCGAATCGGCGCAGTTGAAAGACTGAGTCACACGGTTGTTAAGTGAATCTGGATTCCCCGTGGACTTCGGCAAGGTCGGCCAAGGACGCTACAACTATCCTAAGTACCGGTCAGTTGCCAAGCTTCTGAATTTTGATCACATGACCATAGGGAATACTGCCACAGTTGCTACCTGGGAATAACGATCCTAAGTCACTCTTTTTCAATGCCATCTGTCACTAAACACATGGTGGTAAGTCAAGGATTTCCCCCGTCGTAGTGTAGATACGTCGAGGGGTGGGTTTCAAAAATTTTAGCAAGGGGTTCTCTGCCCGGTTGCTGGGTGGGCATGGCCATGGTGGGCATGGCCTAGGTCGGCCTCCTGCACCATGATGGAGGGGGATTTTTTTGCCCTCCCCAGGCTCCGGAGGCTATCCTCAAGCTTCCAGGAGCCTCACCAGGCTCTGAAGGCCCTCTGGTGGCCGGAAACAGGCCGGTTTCTGGCCTTCCCGAATTTTTGGGAACCCACCTGGTCAGCCCAGTTCGGCAAGTGACACCTCCCGTCATCAAGGATCATCAGGCGGACGTCGGCGTGAGGGCTGGCGGCAAGGGCGGGCCCCAAATCTTGAATGATAAAGTCGCGCTGATGTTGCGGCGAGAAATAATTGCAAGGAAAATCTTCCCGACTTATGAAAAGGGCCGTGATGGGTTCGTTCTGAGAGCTGAATGCCCAGAAAGTAATATTGTATTTGGCGTACTCCTCAAAGAACCTAAATTCAAAAAATCAGAATAATGTTGTAAAAATGCGATTGTCAAGTTTCGATGCTATCTCAAAATAAATGAATTTCCAAACTGCCGATCTTTGAGGAAATTTTCTCTTTATTGAGCATAGTGATCTGTCCCTGGCTCTTTCGCGGTCAGCATTGACCTTTGCCCCCGAATCCCTCCCTTTCCGATCCCCAATTCTCTGCGTCTCATTGGCTATCTTCCAAGCCATTCTCCTCATCCCATCTCCGTCAGATCACAGGAATGTCCCCCCCCTCCTCCCATCTCCGAGGAAACAGAATCTTCAAAGGAATTAAGTAGGCAAAAATTCAAGCTTCTCCTCTCCTTTCATATGTCAGCGCTGGAACGCTGACAGCGATAGGATCACCTTGGAAATATCCCCATCCTTCTCCAGAGTAGGGTGTGGAGACAGAGAAGGGACTAAACTTCTCCGTGCATATTGTCCCACTGATTTTTTTAATCTCTATCCACAGGGATTTTCAAAAACGTCTGTCGGTGGGTGAGGCCAGATCACGATTCGGGGAGGAGTTTGAGAAAGGGCGGAGCCACAAAGTGGGCGGGACTTGGCTAGGGGAGGAGCCTGCTAAATTCAAAGTTTAAGAAGCAGTTCCTAAAGCAGACGAGATTGAAAAAGTTATTTATTACCTGATAAAATAACGAGCCCAGGCCTTGTGGTAGCGATCGCCTGGTTCTCCCTTTATCCTGGATTTGCCATAAACCTTGTTGTTGACCCTTAGCCAGGCAGGACTGGTCCAAGGGCTGCTGACCAGTGAGAGGGGTCTCCCGGTGAGGGCCATGATACGATGGAGAAGGGGGATCTGTGGAGAGAGACAACAACTGTCTCCGGGGATGGCCTGATTGATGGTCCACAAGACCATTCACACGATCTCCTTGTGGGTTTGTTGACTTTGTCCGTGTTAATCCCGGAGCTCTGCAGGCAGTCCTCCAGTTATGACCGCCATGGAGCCTGCCCATTACGGTTGTTAAGCTGTAGCAGGCATAAAATGGTTACCAACCCAACTGATCAACTGTCAGACTGCGATGCTATCTCAAAATTAAATGAATTTCCAAACTGCCAATCTTTAAGGAAATCTTTCTTTAATTGAGCACAGCCACCGGATCATGACTCCACGCGGACAAGACTGACCTTTTGCCCCCCCAATCCCTCCCTTTCCGATCCCCAAATCTCTGCTTCTCATTGGCTGCCTTCCAAGTCATTCTTCAGACTTCTTTTCCTCGTCATTTCCCAGGAATGTGCCCCCTCCCCTCATTTCCACGACAACCCGACTTCAAAGGGATTTAGCAGGCAAAAGTTTCAGAGTTTATCTCTCGCTCTCCTCTGCTCTCTATGCCAGCGTTGAAACGCTGACATCAACATTTTTCCCAGCGGTTGTTAGGCAAGCAACCTCCTTCCCCTTCCTCCCCCTCCCCTTCCTCCTCCCCCTTCTCCTTTACTCCCTGAACCCCTCGCCCTTCTAACACTGATGTTATTACTTAGTTGGGTAATGGAACGTCTTCAAGGAAACCACCAAGCTTAGAGAGCACTAAGGATCCCACAGTTTTCCTCCTCCCCTTCCCCTTCCTCTTCTCTTCCTCCCTTTCCTCCTCCTCCTCTTCCTCCCAAACGCCACCTCCTTCTAGCACTGATGATGTTAGCTAGTTGGGTCATGAAACGTTTGCGCGAGAAAACCACCAGGCTCACAGAGCACCCAGGACCCCACAACTCTATTTGGTGTGCCGAACTCACCCTAAGTTTGGTGTCTTCGGGGGCCAGTTCAAAACACTTCAGTTCGAAGTCATTCACGCAGCGGTCATCGTAAGTGTACGGCCGCGTGGAAAAGTCGGAGCAGCCAATGGGCCAACGCAGCAAATTGTACTCAATTCCTGCAGAAGCGGAGAGAGAGAGAGAGAGAGAGGAAAATATTCCAGTCTTCTGATTTTCACAATCAGAAAAAGGAAGAAAAAAAGGATACAAAACTTACGTCCATGAAAGAAGAAGAAGGAGGAGGAGGAGGAGGAGGAGGAGGAGGAGGAGGAAAATCACAAAGTACCGGGACTTGCAAATTGAAGTTGAGCGACTGTGGAAAAAGTGTGTTGTGTGTTGTCCCGATTGTAATTGGAGCCCTCGGAGCAATACCCCAAGGGCTACCCTGCTATTTATAAATTCTAAATTTGCCGGACTTGAACATTTTGACTCTACAAAAAACCACCTTACTCGGAACAGCTTACGTCCTCCGACGATACCTTAACAGTTCCTAGGTCCTTGGTTAGGACTCGAGCTGCTGAGCTATTAACCAGCCTCAAAGGCTGCGAATCTCACCAAAGATTAAATAATAATAATAATAATAATAATAATAATAATAATAATAATAATAATAATGACGCCATCAATACCATCTCATAAAGATGGTTCTTCGTCGGGGAGCATCTCATTCCTTCTCCCTCCCCTTGCTTTTTCCTTTCCTGCTATGCCTTTCAGTCCATCCGTTCTCACTGAATTACGGTTTCCCGTGAATTACTCTCTTCCTTTTTCATTCATTCTCGAGCATCCCGGGGATAAATCGATTCAATTCAAAATGAAAACTCAGAACCATACCTCGTTTTATTTTCTGCTCATCAAACATCAGTGCGTAAAGTCAGTAAAACGAGGTTTTTTAAAAAAAAAACAACTTTCTCGATTGTTCAGACTGTATGCCCGCAAAAAAAGATCGCCATTCTGCTGGTAAACGCAGCTTAACTCTGCCAGGTTTTTTTTTTCATCCTTGCTTTGAGAAAGATAAGAGCCTCAGGGTGTTAGCTTTCCCTGAGCGGCTAGATTTCATTGGGTGGATGTTTGGGTGGTTTAGGGGTGGGGAATTTGTGGTGGATAGGGTGTGTGGGGGTGTTTGGGGCAGGGGTGAAATCCAGCAGGTTCTGACAGGTTCTGGCGAACTGGTAGCGGAAATTTTGAGTAGTTCGGAGAAGCGGCAAATACCACCTCTGGCTGGCCCCAGGAGTGGGGAGGGAATGGGGATTTTGCAGTATCCTTCCCCTGGAGTGGGGAGGGAATGGGGATATTGCAATATTCTTCCCCTGGAGTGGGGTAGGATGGGGATTTTACAGTATCTTTCCCCTGGAGTGGGGAGAGAATAGAGATTTTGCAGTATCCTTCCCCCAGGAGCGGGGAGGGAATGGGAATTCCCTCAAAACCATGTGGTTCCGCCAGGCTGGGCTGTCAATGTAAAGATTTTAATTGGTTTTAAGTGGTATTTTAAATTTGGGGTTTTATAAATTGGGCCTCTTATTTAATCATTTTAATTATTTTTAAATTTTGTCTGTCTGTGTGTTTTTAATTAGGCTGTACACCGCCCTGAGTCCTTCGGGAGAAGAGCGGTATAGAAATAAAATAAAATAA